>VZTQ01000229.1:0-17058 GCA_013400755.1 Pelecanoides urinatrix | reverse complement strand
AAATTCAGTAAAATTCTATTGCAAAGAAAGGAAGAAGGAACAGAAAATTAAAGCCATTCTGGCAAGTGAAATGTATTATTCTTAACAATATACCTAGAAGAACACAATTCCAGAATACAATTGAGGCTTGGATAGAGTGATTACCAGCAGCTACATTATCCTGGCCTTCTGGATAATGTAGCACCTACAGTTCCATCCAAATATTTTTGCAATTAACTTGATAACTCATAGTTCATTTGACCCATCTTTTCTCCACGGATACCAAATCTTACTTCAGAAAACATCTGTGATAGTGGCAGCTTCCATGTTTCCTGTTAGTCATTACTGCTGAAAACATGCATGCTACATGCTGATTAATTTTTTTAACTTTGATTTTTAGTCATGGAAATTTACTGTGTCTTTGTCTTCGCTAGGATAAAAGAGCCTCTTACTTTAGATCTTATCTCCTAGCAGGCTAGAGATATAATAAAGTATACTTCATCCTCAAATATGAAGCTGCTCCTTAACTTTTTCTCCAATAAGGCTGAACTTTGAGTCAAACATGTTTTCCAGAACAGAAATTTTTCAAAATTTGCTTGGACAATCTATGTATCCATTATAATTTTACTCTACAGATAGCTCTATGGAAAAATACAACATTTGTTCTAATAAATGTCAGTAATGTACCACATTCTGGTTCCACAACCCGGAAAGGTGGGCAAAATTTATACATTGGTTTTGTTTGTCTTTCCCTACTGAAGTCCAGCCTCTCTATCTACTGCTACATACAACTGTACAAACATAGACAAATGGAAATTCCAGCTAATGGATTTTGAAATAATTTTTCCAGTGGAATACAGAACACTTAGTACTATTATATATGGAAAAGTTTGGTAGAGCGCAATTCCACTTCTCCACTGAAATAAAGTATCCAATGGAATAAAACATCAAATTCCCCTACTTGTGCTCTTCCATATACTGAATATTGAGCTGCTACTGGGCCAGAACAAAAAAAGCACCTACACCTGGGGAAAAGAAAAAATGTTTTGTTTGAGATTATCTTCACATAACTATTCCTTAAATTATTTGGAGATTTGAAACATTGAAGAAAGAGTAAATAATAACCTAAAAGAAGGCAAGTCCTAAAAGGGCCACCACAGACAGCTGTGTATCATTATTCTTTTCTTTGTAAGGTTTAACAGGTAGTACAAATTGGGATGACAGCCACATAAGCAAAGCGCAGTTCCAATTTTAAGCTACACACATACATGCAGCAGTAACACCTAATTAAAATTCTCAGTCACAGTGCAGCATATTTCAGTGCTTCTGCATGCCAGAAGAAACATTTTAATGAGAATATACCAGCTGACATTATCTATTAAATCAGGCATACTCTTTTCCTCTGTAGATCCCAGGGTCTCTTTGCTGGGCATCAGTGTATCAGCACAGGTAGTAGAAATCCTCTTCTCTGTGTAAGTCTTCCTCAGGCTGTCTTGAGAACTGGCAGGCTCATTAAACATATCCTGTGTGGAACTGGAGTCAGACAGCACTGCTGCAGTGCTATCCTGACTCCTCTCTGCAAAAAAGATAAAGAAGGAATGCACCATTTCATACTCATCAAGCTGTTACTTGCATCTTGGTAACAGCAACATAAAACTGCAGCCACTCTTCAAACCTCTTACAAGTTCAGTACAGGATCCTTAACAACCATCAATTCTGTTGTGTAAAAGGTATTTATTTTCTTTTAAGTTGTCTACTTCAACTTATCATTTTTATCTCACCTCTTTGTGCTAAGAAATTAAAACCCCAGTCTTCTTTCTCTAGGTATTATTTAAAACTAATGTAATAGAGAGCTCTCTGCCCCACCACATTTCTTCCTAGAATATAATCCTGGAATTTGATTCAAAAGCAGTGATGCTCAACTTTGGAAAGCAGTTAGGCTGAGGACACAGTATTTCAGCTATTATGGTCCTATAAAATCTCCTGGGTTTACTGTGCCATTTACCTTGAAAAGCACCCAGTATTATTTTGAGTCTGACACAAGCAAAGCTCAATTGACAAGAAAAAACCATGAACAACAATACTGGTAAAAATTACTCATGAAGGACAGAAAAATCAGTACCATTAGAGGGCAAAGACTTACAGGAGTGATCACTGATGCCATCTATCCTGCAGGTCTTAGATGCTGTACACCAAATGTTCTGAACGGTGATTTGATACAGCAAATAAACAATCCATCAAAGAATTAGGCCTAAGATAGACAGGAAATCTTTTGGACTCGAAGGCAGTAGACAGAAGAATAGAAGTGACTTCGCCTTGACAGAGTGGAGTAGGGTACGTTGGCTGCTGACTACATTACAGTCACAACTAAGGTGTTAATCTGCTCATAGCTGTTACAGCACAGGAGAAGTTGTACGGGATCATGACTTTATCGTGGGGGATAAAATTCACACCTCAGAACAAACAGGCAAGTGAAAACCCTCCAGCCAGGTCTGAAATCTGCCTGATATAACCCGAGTTCTTCTACATCAAGGGTTATCAGAGGCAACCCTGCATGTCTAAAAGATGCAGCTTAGTACCTCCAGCAGAAAGATGCATGCATATTCTCACAGAGATAGGAAATTGGCATTTTTCTGTAATAATGTGCCAACATAATTCAGTGTCCAACAAAAAATTCCAATACAGGCAATTCTCTCTAAATCTATAGCCCAAAAGATTAATTTCTAGTTTCTGCTTAAGATACAGGAATAGCTTAACCAAGAGGCATGTTACCTCCATTGTCTAGATAGTTCCACTGCATTCTTATTCATTAATTTTCTTGATAACATCAAGAAAGAAAATTTAAAAAGCAAAAGTCCTTGCTTTGAGATGAGCTGATAATTTAATTAAATTTCTTCTGTTCCATCCGAATTGCACTTGTTCAGGAGAGAGCTAAGGGCCTCCTATGAATTTATTTTATCAAGATAAATCCCTCTGCAGACCTTCAGCTTGCAGATCAGGTTCTGCTTATAAGGATTCCAACAAATTTAAACCAAATTTGATGCACGCTGTAGGCTTTTCACTACCACACAATGAAAACCTTCCCTTTCAGTGAACAAATCTTAATAAAAATGTCTCTTGAAAAAGAATGGGGGAACAGTATTTGCTTCCTAATTGGAAGTTATATAGTCGGTTAATGATTACAAGTTTAATACAGAAGGAATGTAATTATAAAGAATGGAAGGAGAAGGATTCTGAAGAGAGGTCAGTCAAGCTTTAAATGACTCATTTATAAAGCTTTAATAACCTTCTGTGGTACAAATGGATACTATTGAACTTCCAGTTGGCATCAGGAAAAACATTTACAGTAGCTCCCTTGATTTTTTTTAAAGGAAGTTTCTGCATATGTGGCAAAGAGGCTGAATTACTTATCTAGGGAAGAAAAAAAAATTGCAAATTTTCAAGTGTTGCCATAAGCCTGGAGGTCGGTTCTTATGTGTGGGTTATGACAGATGAAGCATTAGAATGTAAATCAAGAACTGCTAGATCAATATGCGAGAGTGATATCAGATCACTAGGAAATTGCATTAACTTCTCAGCATGCAAAGACAGACAGTGATCTAGCATGTTATATTTCAAATGTATGAATGACAGGGAAGCTTTTCCCTATGGGGAACAAATGTAAATACCTCCTTACAATTAGCTAGCTATTTTGATTTTAAGTTTCTGCTAAAATGTGTAGGTCTAGGTTCATTCTCCTTTTCTTTCAATAGGTTAACTCTATTAAAAAAACAAATTTTAATGATATTAACATTGGGCTCCTTAATCACTGAAAAACAGAGGAAGACTACTACTGAGACAACTTCCTATTATTTTAGATACTTCTTGAATGCAGTAGATGCTTTCAAATTAAGTGGGCCTGATGAAAAACACTGCAGTATTTCAGAAATTTGCAGCAACCACCTGGTATTAGTATTAATTTCCCAGAAGTAACAGAGGATGGGTAAAGTTCCAGGGAATGGAAAACAAAGTGTAGTACCTATCTTTACAAAGGATAAAAGGTCAAAGCTATTAGCCAACTGGCCTTCATTTTCCACAGAATTATTTGAGCATAAATAAATCAATCCATTTATCAGCACCTAAAAGATAATAAGATCAGTAGTAGAAAATGTGTTTGTATTCAAGCACATATATTCACATATACTTGTAAAGAATTAGTAATTCTCAAACCAAAAATGGCCAAAACGTCATGCTATTGTAAAAGCAATTCAGCAAACTATCACCCTTGAATGTATAATCAGTAACTTCACAGAAAAAAAACCATAAGAGTCTTCCTGTTCTACTGAGCACTATGAAAATTAAGCTTAATTACAGTGTCAGTATTTGGGACGCACATTTTAAAAAAATACACTAACTAGAATAAATTCAGAGAAGAGGAGAAAAAATGATGAGACATTAATGAGATGGCATATAAGAAAAACATGGGGAGAATTGGACTTATTTATCTTCAAGAAGATGAGGGAGAATTTCCAAATACATACGATTAACCAAAATAAAAATACAGTAATTGCTCTTCATATTCACTAAGTACAGAGCAAGAGGCAATAGGTAAATTGCCTTTTTTTTTTCCCCTAATCTCTAGCTTAACTGTTACATACAGTTAAAAAATTGCATAGACAACCTATGGAATCCCTGGAGGTTTTCAAGGACAGGTAGACAAATAGCTATCATTTTAGATTACCTTAAGATATACCTTAATATAATAAAAAACCGCTACCAATACCTAAATGCTGCACTATGTAATGCAGAACTCACAGCAATTGCACCAAGTCACATCCTAACTCTGCTTTTTTAAAGAAATCTACATGTTTTTCATATATGAAAGTACTATGCTCTTCTAGCCTAACTCACAAATATATCATATATATACTAGACAGACACACAGCATATATTTTTACATTCATTGTGTTATAAAGCTTTTCCTTCATCTGGTAAGAGTTGACAGTAGTTGAGAGAGTCATTAGTGTTACTCAACCCACAGATCTTACACTGCAGTCTGTGACACATGAGAATTAATTCCAAATTCCTAACTGCTATAGATACCTGTCCTTTTCAAAGATGCAAATCCAAGGAGAACATCGGTGCTTTTTAATAATTTCTGCTATAATTAAAGACAATTTAATGCAACTCAGTGTAATTTAAGAGTTACAAAATTACTGGTTTTAATATTTTGTTTACCTAAGGTATTTTCTTAGGTTCCCCATCTGGCAATAGCAATAAGGCAAGCTTTTCCAAAACGCTAAAGTTATAAGCAAATGATAAATCACGGACTAAATAGTCTTTTGAGGTCCCTTCCTGTAAAGTTTCCTATTATTTCAAAAGCGAAGATAAAAATACAACTGGCTACTGATGTCCCAAAATTATTATCTGCAGTGGAAATGAAGAGAATAGGGAAGGTGGTCTACTAAATTGTGCAAAAACAACTCCAACAAAATTCCTATTAAAAATACGATACCAGATTCTCTCTTTGATATTATTATATTTTGTTTCATTACTCTGTTGCATCACTCCTAAGTTTTAGGAAGATTTCAAACAACCTGACAAACTGAAATCTCTATTTGATATAAAGTTAAGTATTTCATGTTTATTTCTAAAGTTTAAGAAAATGGCACTTGAGAGAAAAAATATATATATTTTTAAACTCATTCCTCATAATGTATTCAACTTGTGATATTTCAGTGATTTCTATGTCAGACTATATCACCTACTCTGTCAACAGGTGAAAAAGAGCAGTTCTGGACAGAAGATGTGAAAAGGTCAGTATTTCACTAGCCATTACCCTGAGCCAGCATTCTACCATATGCACCATGAGCCCTGTGGACCATATGTTGTAAGCCTTGTTACCTAAACTGTGTCTACTCACAGGGCTGAAGGAGGGAAGAGAAGAGACAGTGATGTGTTATAATGTAAGTGACCTGAACTAGCAGACGTGCAATCCTAATGACAGAGATCTTACTGCTAAGTATGCTGACCAGGTAACATCTCTCATGGTACAAGCTAACATAATTTAGTCTCAGGGGAGCTGAAGTACCAATATGAATGAGGTATTCCGCCTCTGTCAATTAATTACTATGCAGCTCAGTAATCGTGTTGTCTGCCCTCCATCCTTTGAAACTTTTTGGAAATTAAAAGGAGGGGGGAGAAGACCTCTGAAACATCTGCATGTGGGGGCAGATAACAGGCTCAGAGAGCCAACAGGGTATAACTCACTTTTTCTGAATAATATCTTTTTCTGTCTTAAATATCTGAAGGAAAATGTATGCCCAGTTATTACAAGAAGGTATCTGAAATGTGATAAACAATCAGCTACAAGTTAAAAATCAGAAACGAGTGGCACAGAAAGCTTTTCTGAAGAGCTATATATATATGCTAACTCAATTTACAGTAAAGAAGAATCCTGCTGCACAGTTCAGAGCTTGTGAATAACTAACTATATATTATTAACAAAAATAACCTTGTCTCATGCAATAAAGGCTGCGAATGTATAGACTCTCTCTCTCTTTGTCCTGCCTGCCTGGCACTGTATCTCCCCCCTTCTCTTTACTTGTATGTATGAGCATTTTTCTTTATTGGTCTTTAGTCAGAAACATGATGTATCACACAATTCTCATTCTTGAAACAGACTCTACCCATAACGGAAGACAACATTCAGCTCTGTATCAAAAGGCACTTGCACATTATTAAAAACAAAAGAATTGCAGAGATTTGCATGGGAGCAGATTAATTTCTTGAGGACAGCAAGTCCTCTGAATGTTTAAAGGGAGTTCTCTTATAACATGAGTCAAAGATGAGAGTCTGTTTTGTCTGGCTGCACTGAACACTGAATGTGTTTTGGTAACTTGCAGTCCTATATTGCTGTTCTTCTGTTTTCAAGTGCAGAGCAACAAAGTATCTCATCAATGTTCCATTTATTTAGTCAAATCCTTTTTATGTAATCTCACACTAAAAGTCAGCGTGATACTTTTACTAATCAGAGAGAGGTTAGATTGGGGGAAGGTAAAAATGGAGCATACTGCAATAAACTGCATCTGATTCATTATTCATGTAGTCCGGTATGCAGTCCGCATGAGCATCCAGTACCACATGCCAGAAAAGGATATGTACTGCAGACCGAAAGATTTCATTTTAAACTGCTGGAGAGAGAGAATTTTGAAGGGTAAGATTTTAATATTCCAAAATGTGGACATTCTTTTTATGCACAGAAATATCCACTCCATCTTAGAAGCTTATTTAGTTTGGCATGAGTGACAACCTGGTGCAAAAAGTTTCTCAGAGATCACCTTTGTCTCATCAGGATGTTGAGAACCCCCGTTTTCAAAAAATTGTGCATCTTCATAACATTTGCAGAATTACAGACCAATAAACTATGAAGTGAGACTTCTCCAACAGCATGAAGCAAGGAGCCTTTCCCAGTGAGTTTATCATGCAGGTTTTGCCAATTATTAAAGCAAGCCGTGACAGGTAAAAGCAGGAAGAGAATGCCTGGGAAACAGAGATTTGTATAAAGGTTAGAGGCAGCACGGGCAATATTGGTTGCAAAAGCAATCAGGCAAAGACAAACACAAAAAAGGACGATTAGGTCTAACTACACACAACATACTACATGATGTGGATGAAGACTTAAACAATATGACATTTTAACACTGCAGTAGCAATGGATACTGAATACATCATCTGCATACCACCACAATAATATGGAATTGAATATCAACACAACAAAGGCATATTACAACAAACAAGACCTCACAACAATCTCCCAGTCCACTTTTCAGGAAACAGATTTCTCATTCAGATTTATTTTTTTAATTTTAATACTTTTACTGCTTTCTGAACTAACTTTAATGCTTAGCACGAAATTTAGGTAAATTTAAACTGCTTGAAGTCTGTACTGCGATTGGTCTTTAATGACTACATACATCCAGCCTGTATAAAGGAGGACAATCAGCATGTCTGTTTTGGTATATAATACTGGCCATTTAGCTGTGTAAATATGGTGACATCTCAGGTAACAATAGTCTTGGTCCCTGCTGAGTTGCTGTTTTTTCTTGTTTCCTACTTTGCTCTTGGAACAACACCTCAGGCTTCTACTATCAAATGCAAGTTTTCATTTTGAAGGGTTATAAAACAGCAACAGGCAGGGGTGACGACAGGAAAGACAGGATTAACAGAAGGAAGGAAAAAATATTGCTGAAAGGAAGGACAAGAAAAAAGAAAGGAAGCTGCCCACTTTACACACATGACAGCAGCTAGTCAGCCAGCAAATAACAGCTGCCACTCAGCAATACTTCTGTCTCCTTGAAGGAGATATATGCTAGCAGCTGCCACGAGGAAAAAGTAGTTTAGTTCCTTTACAACCTATATTTACTGGTTCCTTTCTCCCATTTCCATTAAATATATGACTTAAACTAGTTATCACCAGCATTCACTGTATATAAAGCGTTTCAATGCTCTCATCTTTAACAGCGATTTCTGCATATCCTGGTCTTCTTTTTCCACCAGCAAAACATGCTGGAGAGCTACAAAACTATGACAACACATTTAAATATAATGTTTCTGAGGTAAGTTTGCCCTCACAACTGTACCTATCTACAGAAGAATGCCTGAAGATCAGAGTCCCAATATTTTCAAGAAAAGACATCTGTCTGTACAGTAATTCTCTCCTGCTTGTAATGAGATCAGCTGCACTAGAAGGCACATTGTGGATATCTTGTTAAAAACAAAAAAAGAAACAAACCAAAAACCCCACAAACAACATAAACTTAATAGAAAAATGGGGCTTAGAAGGAACCGCAAGAGTTCATCTAGTCCATTCCTTTCTCCATCAGGATAAATTACATCTCCACAATTCCTGGCAGATGGCTGTATTGCCACTTTTTCAAGACTTCCAGTGCTGAAGTGTTGCAGTGTTATACTATGCCCAGGAACATATTCGAGTGTTTCACTTTTTTTTTTGCTAAATAGTATTTCTTAATGCTACTCTAACACTGTTTTCTAATGTCCAGATTGAAAATGCAATTTAACTCTAATACCTTCTGTTCTGTCTCCCACGAACATGGAAATCCTGTACAGCCTTTGACACTATTTAGGTTACACTGCTGTCATGTCTCCCCTCAGTCTTCTCATCCCTAGGCGAATCATCCCAATTCCTTCTCTTTTTCCTCACAGGTCATGTTTTCTTGAAGCATAGCATCCAAAAATGGTCAAAAGAGATCTCACAGGTCAGCAATGACAGGGATTCCAACTAGCATGTTTGCTTGTGGTAACATATAGGTAAGACTCTTTATAATGCTCTTATTTTGTTTATGTCACATATGATTAACAATATTAATACAAGAGTAAGAGTAAATAAGAGTACTGTCAGGCCTCAGAAAGAATAAATTTCTAGGTTGAATTCAAGTCCAAATATTCATTCTGTGAACAACAATATAGGCAGTTTCAGAATGGTAAAAAACATAAATCTAAAGAGCAGTCAAATGATGGATATTTTCTTGCTATTTTTAGGAATGGTACAATGGAAATGCAGGCACCAGTTTTCTTCAGCGATGTGATTACATGTAAGATGTCAAGAGCATTTCACTTCAAAAGTATGTATTTTAATACAAGTAAAATGCAAATGCATGCAGAGGAGCACAGTATATGTAATAATATAAAAGTGGAAGACTTCTAAGCATTGCTCAGCCTGTTAGCTCTCCTTCCATCTGTAACAGCCCCAAGGCAAATATTTCAGTTTTCTGGGCCTCTTCAATGTGCTGTATAGAGAGTTTAGTTGTGCCAGCAACTTACAAAACATTATGAATGATGCAGTACTTTGCAATTCTACTTGTCACGGTTACACACAGCCTTCCTAAAGATCACCCTAACTCCGCTTCTTTCAGCAGCTGACATTTTGAATTGCTTTGACAGCAGCTAAGATTAGTCCTAGCTAGGCTAAGCTAGCAGACCAAAGAACTGCTACTCAGCCCTGGCAAAGGTAGACATTCCTTAGCTTGCACCTTCAGGCTTTGCTACGCAGCCAACTTTGCTCCCATCGGGCAATTATCATGCCACAGTCCATAATATCTTACTTTGAGTGAATGTACTAATGACACATATTGGAGTATTTATCTAACTTATGTATCTCCTGGGAACATTTCAACAGTCTTCAGGACCTAACCAGATGTAGTCTTAGGCAGAACTGCTTCTCATAGGGAATATTACTTAGGAAATATTTAAATATTTGCTCCCTTCTGTGTTTGCTGTGTCAAAAGACGTCAAAAGGCTAATATAAGACCCTGATCACTATACGACCCATTCACACTAACACACTACATAAGATATCAAAACAGTCCAATTAATTACTCCTTATTGAAATGTAAGCATGGATAAAACTGAACATTCAATTAAGTGAAAGAGATTAAGGATCTTCTGTCAGTTTCATCAAGAATTATTTGTTGGGGAAAAGGAATAAATTCACCTTGCAGTTTCCAGGCATATGAATGTTTGTGTCAACAAAGTTATTTACAAATTACTGTTCTTCAGAAAATGACAGTAGGAAGCAGCCCACCCTCCAGAAATAAAATCAATCAAGCAGAGCATTTCTGTGGGGTCTGCCACATTCTATCAACACTAAGCTATACGTTGCAGATATTTTACTCCTCCTTGAGTGCTGACACGCATAGATCCATATGGATTAACAAATGGCCAGAAGAGCAGAATCGGAGTAAAATTCCTAGCCAAATAATAATGTTAGGTTACTTAAATAGTAAATTAATTTCTACTATATAGGTATATTGCAAAATCTTCAACAACAATGTGAAGCCACCCTACCTTCTGCATTTATAAGCCAATTATTTATTATATCACTTTATATTCTATAGAGATGAGCTGCTAACCAGTCATTGTAAGTGATAAAGAAAAATTAAAAGATGAAATCTACTGGACTGTCATGCAAATCACTTCGTGCTGATACACAATATATTCAAAATAGTTGCCACCTGCCTCCTTCAAAAAAAGGATAATACTGTTTTGTTTTGCTGTTTTAACAATTTGTCTTGTTTCAGCCACAGTTCAAATCTTCACCTGGTCATTTCACACAGGCAGTGAAACAGTGTCCAGTCTTCTAAAAACTGGATCTGCATCTTTCCTAATAAGCTCAGACAGACATTTAGCTCTGGAGGAAAAAAAAAATTAAAAAAAAAAAAAAAATCACTGAAAATTCAGTCAGCTACATACTCCTCCTATCGACATTCCCATTTTGACTAAGCGACAGGTGCCAACGGTGGCAGGTGACAACTTGGAATTTTGTATTTAAAGCTCTGACTGTACATTGATTCTATTTAAAGCACTGAATTTATAAAGGTAATGAGCTTCAATATTGCCCGTGTTACCACAGACCCATCACCCTCCTGGAAATGAGCAGTTTGATCATTCCTGGTCAAACCCCCCATGATTAGAGCACCTCCCTGTGCTGCCAGTATTGAGAACAGGGACTGTACCGTCCGGCGTTGCCTGCTGACGGGGTTTTTTACATTTGACGTAATCGTGGTCAACTGGAGTGGCTGTGTAAGGTGGGGATGTCAGACCTGGACCGGAGGATGAGGGAAGGGAAGTCCCAGGGCCCGGCACTGTTCCAGCTGAAGAGTGAGAGTCTTCATCAATCATGCAAGCTTTTTCCCTGGGAGGGGCAAGGAAAAAAAAAAAGTGTTAACATACTAGGGACCTATACAAAGAATAAAAGAAGACTACATGTTCTTATGACATTTCCAACACAGTAATCAAATCTTACTAACAAATTCTAAATGATGGATTTTTAGTACAGGTTATATTCCTCCCTTGGCGCTGGTCAATAGTAAAACATTCTTTATTTTGTCGTTGCTAATGAGACAAATTATGAGGACTAAAGTCTCATATCCTTTAAAATAAACACTGTTTGCTTTTGCATTTGTTAACAGTTGATAAAAAAACTGATTTTATTAATAAATAAAAACAGTGGCTTCAAGATCACAAGATCAAAATGGATCACAAGATCAAAATTGTTCTATTTTGTTCCCTTCCCATCTACACTGTGCTAATTATTGAGAAGACCTGAGTAGCATATAATCTCGGTACCTGAAAACTACAAACATTAGAATTGATTCTAATCACTTTGTTTTGTTTCTATTTCATTCAGCTTTATTTTAATAGTTTATTATACAGTAGTTTATAAGTATGCTTTCAGAGCATACTCCTGGAAATTAGCACTCACTTTTCTGCAACTTTTGGGGTGTTCTTCTCCTCACCCCTGGCAAATGGTCCCTCAGAAGCTTCTTTCATGAAACTAACTAGTATCTCTGCATCTACTCCAGAGTCTGGTTTCCCCACAAGTTTCAAAATAGAAGCATGAAGTCGAAAGTATACCTAGAAAACACCAAAGTCCATTTGGTCAGTAGAGAATTCATCGCTTTGCAACCTATTATAAATAGTCTCTTCTCTGTAGAAACTGCAGGAGTTAGTAAAGACAGTAATCTGTGACCTAAATTTACCTGAATAGGACTTTTCTTGCCTTTGAAAGTTGCTTGTAAATTACAAGATTTGAACACTGTAAAAATTTTGTAACTGCAACCTATGGAATACAACAATGAAAGCAGACCTGGTCTCCTCGGAAGCAAGTCACCACTGGGTATGTTCCAGATCCACTATTTTTACCAGACAACACAGTGAAAGCAAAGGTGTTATGACTACTATTCCAACTCATGCAGGAAGTTATGCTTTCATAGGTATGAGATGTGAAACCTATCCACATTCGATTTTGATAAAAACTGACTAATGAACTGTGTGTAGCAAATCCAGAAGTGGAATTTCTGCCTGTCTGTCCAATACTGAGACTGTAGACATAAACTGTCTTTAAAACAAAATCAGCCTGAATAACAGGCTCCATTTTATTCTCCAAGTTAGTCTTGTAAATGTTCCCAGATGCAGAGCACCATATACATACGCCTAATATGAACTAATAATAACTGGTATTCCATTATCTGTAGAGAACAAGATTGTCAAGCCTACGTATTTAATTTTCTTTTACCTCCAGTGCTTCCATGGCAAGTTCTGGTGGATTATGGTAATGAATCTTCTTTGGATATCGGGCAGCCTCCTCATGCAAGTAATGACCTGCCTGTTTGTAATGAAGCAGATAGACAACGGGAGGTTGTTTCTGCTTCTCTGCAATCTTTCCCAGCATGTAGTGAATAAGCCACTCCTCTTCATCGCCATCTCCCTCACAGCGAGATGCTGACGTAAAACACAATTTGGCTGTCTCCAACATACTGTCTCGACGCTCTTCCATCTGTGATCGAATGAAGTGTTGAGAATACATGAATTCACTGTGGCTGGGATGAAAAAGTCTAAAAATACACTCCTGCATATAAAAGTGCATAAACAAGGTACATTATTTAAAACATTTTCAACCTAAAAGACACAGAACATGTCCAAGTGATCAAATACATCCTGACGGCCCACAAAATGTGTTTATGGATAGGTTTTTGTTCATTCCCGTAACTGCTGACACAAATAACCAGAACAAAACAGGAAGACAGAAGTGTAAGAATATGCATATAAATACAAATCTGAAAAATAACAAATCAATATACATGTCTACAAAAAGTAATTTTACCACTTTTTCAGAGCTGTAATTACCTTAACTCTTCAAAGAAAAAAGGAATTATTTGTTTTGTTCTGCAACTAAAGTCTGCTAGAGCCACTACGGACCACTATAATTTGTGAAGAAATGTCTTCTATCTTGCTTGCAATGCATCTAATTTTGAGCTGAATATGGCAAGAATACATTTCCCCCCCCCTCCCCAAAGAAATTAAAACCAGCAGCATACATTGAGGTTAGCTGCCAATAAAGTCACATAAAAAACTAGGTCAAAAGATGCATTAATGTTTTTTTTTTCTCTCTTTGAAAAAGAAGTTTATAAATTTAAATTGTTGGATTATAACAGTATCCTAAGCACTTGTTGCACTTCAAGAACATACTCTTTCCTTTCCTAAATATTTTGTAAGGAGAAGAGAATAATAAGGTTTTTATGTACGAGAAACACATTTCTGAAGAGATATATCCCTGGAAGGGAGTTTATATTGTTCCAATTTATATTTTATTATATAATAGAGTTTTGCTTAGTAAATTATGCTATTCTAGTACATTCAGTTGACAAAAGGAAGATTCAAGTAGTCCTAAATAAACATTCTGATTTAATCCACAACTTAAGATGGCTGCTCTGTATTGTACCTTTTATCTGAGAATACAAAATAACCCCAGCATTATCCCTGGAATTCTTCAGCAAGTCCCTCATAGCCAAGAGGCCGCAAGACAGTAAGACCAAACTTTTGATAGATCAAAGGCATAAAATGTAATAACTTCATTTTCTGAGTAGTTAGTTTTGGAGCTCTTGGATGTAATAACCCTCAGAAAGAAAACTCTATTGTTAGCTGTCATTTCAAACATAATATTTAATAAACTATTTGTTCTCCTTTAATATACATGATTACATTGTCTTTCTTCTTAGAGGGTCACATGCTGTGTAAGTGTCTATGGGAAGTGCAATGTTAATACAGTTATATAGGCAGCTCAGACACAAGACCCATCTCCTTGCTGTAAGTACGTTCTCCTGGAAACAAAGGATGTTCCCAATACTGTTCTCTATAGTTCAAACACTGAAAGTTTTTACAAATTACAGCAGACACTCAGGAGCAGCACTTCTTTTTTTCATTCTGCTTCCAGCTGTGGACTACATAATATTAGTAAGTCAGAATAGTTAAACCAGAAATAGAGTTTACTGGTCCAAAAAGACAGACAAAACATTTCCCCTAGCAACTCTTATCACTATCAGAGAGTATTTGGAATTGCTCATTTTGGCTTAGCAATAAACTTCATAACAACTCTAACTTTTTCATCATTGTAATGCATAAAGAGCTAATGAATTCATAACAACTTTTTCTATGAAAATTCTATCAATCTCCTCATTTTGATCTTTTTTCAAGTAAATAGCCCAGAAACATAGAAAAGGGGGAGGATGTCTTTAGATACAAGAGATGACATATGGACATAGATATCAGAGTAATTCCTGATCTTGTCACTATTTAAATATGTATACATTTCACCTTTTCCTGGAAACATTGTACAACATTTACAGAAAGGTAAGATAAATATAATTCCCCTTTCCAGAAGGTTACAATAATTTTGTGTCACCTTTGAAAGATAATTCAAAGATCAGGCTCAAACTAATTTTACACAGGAAAAAGAAAGAAAAAAGCCCTTTAAATATTGCTTGACACCAGCAGCTTATATGAGTGAATATTAGAATTTCCAATATTACTAAGTAACCATACAGCCTAATATGTGGTATACAGCATGTAAATATTTAATTTTAAAAGTTATGTTAGAAAAGATAATTTAAAATATTTAAAATTTCATACTGCTCTCAGTTAGATCCCACCTGCTGCACAACTTCAGGGGGGAGTTCCGATTTCCACTGTTTAAGTTGTCGAGATGCAAAAGAATGTAGGGCATAGGAAATGGTGCCGTATTCTATCCACAAGGAGAGATTAGAGCCGTCAATCTCTAGGGCTCGCTTGAAGCAATTCAAGACAGAAGTAGAGTGCTTCCAGATTGGGCCATCACTTTTCAATTCATTAGAGTTCAACTTGTCCTGAATACGACTTGCTCGAGCCAGAGCCATGCCAGCCCATGAATCAAACCTAGGCAAGCAAGGACATAACACATGAACAATTTTCCCCCTAAACATTACACTGAATGGCATAGACAAGATTCATTTTGTTACAGCGGCAACTTTCTCATCCTTTCATCATATGCTCTCTGAAAACAGATTGCTGCATCTCCTCCTCCTCTCATAGTGGAACAGAGGCTGTATTGCCTAAATCATACAGATTTTATTAAAAATGGCTTCCTAATAAAGCATTGTCCCCAGTAATTGTCACACATGAAAAACAGATGAAACAACAAGGTTTATTTGCCATGCAAAAATACCATATCTATACCTCTAGTGGTAGCACGCCCATTGATTTCTTTTCTCAGTAACCATGCTGTCCTGTCCAAACACTACCACCCTTTATTTCTGTATGTCGTGGTTTAAAAACCACAAAAACCCAGGACACTGTAGGCCAGCAGACAGCCGTTATGACATTTTGTATTGTTGGACTGAACTGTGAATGGTCTTTATCATTATCATCATCATCATCTTCCAATATAAAAATCACAAAACCCAAAATGCATTCATGTAGGAAAATTCTGATGAACAATAGATTGCTTACTGAGGTGACTGTTCAGGATGAAGTCCTGTGTTTATTAGATCATTGACAATACCACATGAAGAGTAGTTTTCGTATTCCACAATCTCACATTAACATCTGGGGTCAATGGCTCTGGGATTTTTCAATTTTACCATGATTCTAACACCAAAGGAATAATCATAATGTTCTCACATTTTTGCTTGTAATTTCTTGCTGATTTCAACTGAAAACCCATTTCTGGGTCAAGTGACCTCAACAGTCAGATTCCTGAGGGGAATGGAAGGGGAACTGTAACACAGACAATTGAAGAAGTAACATCTCACATGACTGGGGTAAAAATACTATGCTACCACATTAAACATCTTCTGAGCAACAAAAAGTCACCCATTACAGTAAAAATGCATTCCACTGTCATTTATTTATGAATTTAGGTTTTAAAGTATCAAAACTACAGAAAAATGGAGGAGGGTTGGTAACTTCCCTATCAGGCTTCAAACAAGAGTTTTAGCAATATGCTAATCACAGTTCCCAGACTAGAAGATTCAATACCATTAAACTACAACTATTTCCTCTGCAGATTTCACAGATAAAATTGCTCTGTGCCTTCACCTTCCCTTTTGTCTCTGTTATGTGACTAGATTTAGAAATAGTTTTCTTGTCTCAAGTCTATCAAACTAGGGTATTTGTTACTGACTCTGATTTACCAACTTCAAGGAGAATTAAAATGATAGTTATCATCTAATATGCAAATATAATCAGTAAATTTAAAGATAATTT
>VZTQ01000228.1:0-15864 GCA_013400755.1 Pelecanoides urinatrix | reverse complement strand
CTTGGATAGGTTTTTAAGCTATGATGTCAGATGCAATGAATATTTCACATGAATCTAAATATTTAAGAAGTTCCCAATTTTAAACAGAAGCTGAATGTGATATTGTCTGAGAATATTTTGGAATACTCCAAAGTGTTTCTATGCTTTTTATTCTGCTTTCTGTCAAAAAGAGCTCAAACACACACACATTTTGCTACTAGAAGAGCCTGCATGTCATTCAGTGATCATTGCATAATATCATAACAATAGACCCATTTCTGTAGCAGAAATTTTCATTATGGAGTGCCTGTATTAAAACCTGCATTGCAGAACCTGGTTTAGTTTTCAAAGGTGAAGACAGTCATAAGAGACTTTTTTTCCTCTTGGTTGTGACATTGTCTTCCTCATCTGTTATGCAAAAGATCTGATTCTTTCCCTTACATTAGAATAGTAAGGCTAACAGGTACTTTTTCAGTACATTTGATCTACTGAATGATGTTCAAGCACCAGTTCTGTTTACAGAGTGCTGTTCATCTCCATTTACTGTCTCTTCCAGATGTACTGTTCAAGTCAAAATAATGTATATATTATGACAAATACCTTAGCCCTTTGCATTTGTCACATTACTGAACTGGCTATACAGCAGCTTGCTCTGGGTTTAATCACAATTTGAAGAGGAAAAGATCATCTTCTTCAATCACTGCATAGAAAAATTGTGTGTCTTGGCATGTGCATTAACTCCTCCACATTTAACCTGTAGGGACTGCCTAAAAATATTCATCAGAATGTGCTTTTGTGGATAACCCCTTCTGCATCTGACTGCACAGACTAAGCCTTTGCAGAAGGACCTTCAGTTGTTCTGTATTGACTAATAAAAGAAAGTCTTTCTTCTGTCAAGTCAGGAGCATTTATTGGACCTGTACTAGCTTCTGAGAGCTATTAAAGCTTTGGTTCATTCACATCTTATGTGTTCTGATTTCTGTACGCTGGTGCACCCAAACCTGCCTGGACATTTAGTACTTTTAAAAATGGTTACTCTAAGCTTTTCCTTCACCACTAGATTGACCACTAACTTACCCAGTTTGATAACAGATATCTAAGTTTCCCTTTGTTGACAGAATGACAAGTTACATTCCTCCACCTTTCACCTTTAAATTACGACGGATGAGCTTCTTGGACAAATATTTTATCTTTATTTGTTTTTAAATCCATGCGACTCCATGGATGCAGTTAGTCTTGCTGTGAGATCAGTAATCACTGTCACCTCCAGACAAGGAAAGATGATTTCAAATGACTGAAAACTGGCTGTGGTATGCATTATTTCCTATTCTGTCTGGATAATCAGCCTCCCATTCTGCATTTTCCTTTTGTCCTCCGCACTTTAGTGTATGAACTGACATGACATTACCTTAGTACTTGGATCTTCCAAAGTTGTGCATGTTATATCTATTTTCTTTACCCATTTCAGAGAAAGACCATGGGCTTCTTCACAGCTTAACTCCATGGCTTTGGCTATTACCTCTGCAAAGACCAGAATATAATAATACAGAGGTACATATGTACAAAGGTAGAGTCTTTATATTTTCTGTAATGTTTTCTCATTTATTCAGTGCTATCACCCTGCTACCACACATTGCAAGATGCTTGCTTTCAGCAGTCTGCTATTGCTCTATGACTGATGTAGTTTTGCTGTTGTTTTGTTTTGTTTTGTTTTATCTCAGGAACAGCGCTGCTGAGTTGTGCCGGTGTGAAATTACACTACAGGCACAAGTGTTTCAGGAGTAATTGGGCACCTCCACAGTGGACTCACAAAATACATCTCCCCTCTCTCAGAAGGCACTGTATATTTATAAAGGTGTTAAAGTTTTATGTAGTCTAGCTAGCTATTGTTAATAAAATTGAAAGGCTCTGTAGTCGGTTTATGGTTGCCTCACAGCATGTATGTTCTGTGGCAAGGTCTTAGACCTTGAGGAAAACAGAAGAAGTATTCCTTGCAGTGGATTGTGAAATACATTTTTTCCTGAGTTAGATAAGGACATCTGTAGCAAAAACTAGCATCTGCAGTGTCTTCTATGAATTTATCTTCTCTACTAGGATTTTAAAGCAAAATACCCTGATTTCATGATAAACTATAGATAACAAACTCCAAATTTTATCTTAAAAAATAGCAATTTTAGAAACAAATTAAAACACATTTAATCTTTTCCAAGAAAAATATCAAGAAACAGATTTAAAATTCAACATGGCAGTATCCAAAGCAACTTTTAGAAGTTCCTTAAGTGCAGAATACAGTTTTGCCTGTGCACTCGGGGGAGTGAACCCTAATGTCTTTTTTGCTAATCTCTGATAATTTTAAGACTGTCTCTAATCAAAGCTTCTTTGACTACAGTGAAACTTCAGTCAGACAAACCTACTCAAGGAGCTTGCACTGAAATATTATTAGCTTTCAAATCAGCAAATGGGTGATTCCTTCAATGACAAGTTTCTGTGGGTTGGTGAGCCTAAGGACAACTTTCAGGCTCGAAAAGCTTCTGTAATTCCTTAGTTTTTATGGCACCATGGCACTATCCAGCGTGGGCAGTGTGCAGTACTGTTATGACACAGCTGAGTTAAGGCACTTGTAACCTGGGGAGGGACAGTTCAAGCTCGGAGCTCGTGATCCTTCTATTGCAATGCTGCTGCATTTCTGATGCTGGGCTGAGGAGCATCCTATAGCAATGGACCTCTGAGAGGGTAGTTGGATTTGTTCTCACCAGTGTTTGGGAACTTATAGGAAATCACTCCAACTGTAAGCTGCAGTTTTACCATGGTTTTAAGCTATTATGCTTTGTAGCCCTTTCACAGTCAGAAATACCGTGGTACTTAAGGATGTGTATGTATATATGTATGTGTATATATGTATGTATAAATATATTTGCAAGTTTTGTAAAGAATCCTTTTAATATCTGCTGTAGATATTTCTCACCTGGATTTCAGCTTCTGGAATTCACATCTACTAGGATAGGAAATTAGCTTCTCATCTAGTGACCAGCCACAGTTCAGTGTTTGAAAATCACTATATGCCTGCTATTGACATTTATTACAGTTTGGCTCAAGCACAGGTGCAGAATTTGGTCTGGCAGCCATAATGAATTCAGAACTTTTTTTTCTGTTTGCTTAAAAACTCATGCAAGTCAACCTTCTTCGTTTAATAAAAAGCACATATACCCACATTCAGTCATGATGCAAAAGTGATGGTTGCTAACATGGAAAGGAATTTTTTTCACAGTTGAAAGTTGTGTTGGAAGAGCAATGAGGTAAAGCTAGATCCAGATAACATTTAAGAAAGGTTTGGGGAATTAGAAAGTTTGTCAACATGTAGGACACAATAACATAAGAGTGATGGCTTGTCTACATTTCCTTTCTTTAGGACTGCTTTTATCCAATAGAAAAGTAGGATAAAGAGAGCTTATTGCTAAATCTTTCCAAACAGAGCTAAATCTAACTGCATTGCACTCCCTACGTGCTCACAGCAGTGTGGAAGCTGTTACCATGAAGCACAGGGAAATGCTCATCTGTGAAATCTTGCTCATTCATGTAAATTCATCAAGTCAATGCAGAGAAGCTCTCTGTAGCCTTCCTCTGCCAAAAAATCCAACAAATGGAAACTCTGTCCTGTTTCCCTTCCACATTTTTAGCTTCATAATCTCTATATTTTAGAAGTGCAGTATTTTCAAAGCACTCTTTTTCTTTCTCACCATCTCTCATTTAACTGGGTTACCTAATCTGCTGCAGCCAGGCACTACAGCCTTGGGAACAACAAGTATTTAAATTATTGTTTCTGGTTATGCACTAAAAAAAAAAAAAAAAAAGTAAAATACATCCTCACACTGCCTAGACTGTACTCTAATACCTTTAATCTTCGGGCCAGGTTAGATATTACCCATTATCCAGAATGTTAAAATGACTCTTTCTGGACTTGCAATATCTGTTAGGTCAATCTCATAAGCTCCTGCTCAGAACTTTGCCTTGCTGTCTGTCCCCTTATTAGCTTGCAGAATAAATATAGGACAGCTCCCCAAGGAAGGGAAGTGAAGATTAATAGTTAGCCAAATAGTTTTGTTGAAGATGTTGTCTATTTGTTATTCTGATGCTTCTTCATTCATGTGGCAAGAGCAATAGGAACTTGACAAAACTACAACTAAATTTTCCCATTAAATATAGAAAGCAAAGGCAGCAAAAATATGAGATCCTGCATTTTCATCCTGAATAATTTTCCATATCAATAAAAGAAATCAAGACTTCTGATGGTAATTTATGTACATATATATCAACATCTCCTAGAACTTAATTTAATAAATTAAAGTCTTTGGACTAGTAATTCCATGCCAGTGGAATGGCAGTTCCAATAATGGAATTTCTTCCATTATTCTCTAGATATTTAAGTGGATTAGTATGTCAAAGTGTTTTTAATTAGTAATACTGACTTTTTTTGACAGTAACAGCTAGACTTCTAAAGTATTTGTTTAACCTTGCTCACTTCCAAATTAATGAGTCCTAATTGCTTTTCTGAATTATCATCTAAGTAATATCAAGTGTGTACTTTAAGTGCATTTATAAAGTTAAAATATGCGGCAGAGTCTTGTTCTTAATTGGGCATACATTCCTGGATCAGTCCAATGTAAGTTCTGGAAATAAGAATAATTTTTTATTAGACTATGTCATGCATGCCATAGCTACTATAATGGTAACTGAGGAAGGTATATAACACAGGAGACTGAGATGTATGTGGGTAAAAATAGTTGTGGAGGTACAATAATAATGCCAACAAAAATAGTAATATCATGTAATCAAATATTATGTACATAGTAAGAGTACCAAGCAAAAACATTTTTTTTCCTTCCCAGTATTGATGTTTTATTGGTACCAGTTCTAAATATGGAGAAAAAAAAAAATGCCTCCGGATGGCTGAACTAAAGTAGACCTAAGAGTGCAGGAGCATTATTACATGGGTGGGAAGCCATGTTGTGTGCATCTCTATTGTGATCGACCATTTTTGGGTGTCTGTCCAAACAAAAGTCTCAGTGAAGAAAGCTCTTAATAAATTAGTGTAGCTCAGACCTTAAGGCAAATTACAAATCACCTTTGCAGTCTTTTCTACCACAAAAGGATGCATGTCTTTAAATTGTTTGAGGGAGAAGTAAGAGACACTTCTCAAATTTTTTTTTTTTTTTAAAGTCCCCAGCAGTTTCATTTAGAGACATAATCTCAGTGAATTGTGTCACCATTGTCTGACATGTGGTACAAGCAGGAACAAAGGGACATATTGGGGAGTACAAAACCTTAAGATTTTTTCTTCTTTCACTGGAACAAAATTTGAACAATTTTTTTGGAAGACAGCTAGAGTTTTATTAACGATTTATATAGAAAAATCTATATGCTGCTATGGAAAACATATTTAAACACTGATACTGACATTGAGTCACATGGTGGAGGAAGGAATGGCAAAATAAGAAAGTAGAAGTGTCAAAACTAAGCCAGCCTTGCACTTGCAGCATGAAAGCCAGCGTTTCACCACTTGGTCGCCCTGTAGCATTTGATGTTTGTAATTACTTGCCCATGTTGTTGCTGTTGGAATTTTTTGTTTGGTTTGTTGTTTGTTTTTTTTTTTACTGTAGTCATTGCAGCTGTTTTTTAACAAGTAAGAATGAAAGGTAGCAATTAAACTGAGAGCTCCTAATAGCGTTTAGATCTGCCAAAGAATTTTGTTGCGCATTAAACCAACAGTGTAAAGCCTCGGGCACCAAATTGGTTTGCAATGAACTGATTCAGAGATGGATTGCACTTACACAATTCACGGTTTGGAAATCTGTCAAATCTATTAATGTAGTCATTTATGAACTTGGTCAAGTTCACAGTACTCTTCCCCTTACCCCTACACCCTTTCCATTCTTCTTAAAAATAGGTATCTTCTGACACTGACACTTCTGTGCACTTATCTCTGTGACATGGACAGCGTTTCCTATAGAAACTTTTGTTTAAAAATCTATTCAGACTGTAAATTTTTTCAGGCAGTGATTTTTTCTGTGCTATGTACAATGCATGGCATGTCAGATAGGACTCCTGTCTTGCCCAATGCCTCTAGGTGTTAGAGCTATTTTTTCTATTAATTGAAGAGATAAATAACAGAAAAGAAATAATTCTACACTGGACCAACAGCATCCTAAAATGGAGGCTGGCAGATGAGGATGCGCTGTACCCGTGGTGGAGCAAATGTATTCCTTGATATCCCTGCGAAGTCAGCTGCAACTGATTCTTTAATTTGTTTCTGCTCCTTTCCCTGCTGTCTTTCCTTGCCTGTTCTGTCTCACCAACCTCACCTGTTTGTTGAACATATGTATTTTTGTACTTCATCCTCATTGGTCTCAAAAGTGAAAAGTAAAAATGAAGCCTCTAGCTGAAATATAAGATTAATAGTGTGGGGGTCAAATTTTCTAACCACATGATTTCTTTGTTCTTAGTTTTGAGAGGAAACTGTCACCCTTGGCTTTAAACCTTTGCAATGTTCTGGCAGACTGGTAATGCAGTGTTTGAAGGCACTGATATTGGAGCATCTCAGTCATCAGCCAGTACAAGGGAGGCTGAAGAGTGAGGGACTTAAAGCCCACTGCGTTGACAAGAGTCCAATGTAATCCAATTTCTGAATGAGAGAAATGAGTCAATGCAGTATTAAGTACTACATTAAGTAGTACAGCGGGTTACATATGCCCTCACTTGAGCATAATTTAGCTTTTATCTAAATACGTCAGATGATTATACTCATCTCTGCTTCCACATAGGTGAGGGCTTTTGCTAAACTCGTGTATGAGGTCTTCTTAAGTGCTATAGCACTCCACTATCATGCATTGCTAAATGTCATGCAATACTTAGAAAACTGTGACATCTGCAGGAAATGATACAAGCAATGAAATTATAACTGTGTCACTTATACTTTCAGAAACACATTTTTGGGGGATAAAATTGAACCATAAGTTGATGTTTGAATATAACAGAAATTCAGTCCATATTATAGGACCTTTATGTCAAAGAATATAGCGCCTAATATTCTCTCCATATCAAAGTACTGGAGGCAAAACAAGAGACATTCTGATAATGAACATCTTCAGTCAAAATGACCTTGAATCAGTCTGAATTATTTTAAATCCGTCAACCAGTCATGAAACACATGAATATAGAAATAAGTATAGCCTTTGTCAGACCGCACTGCAAAGATAAATGAATGAATGATGAACCTCAGGAGAATATTAGATTATGAGTAGTAAAAAGCAGTGAAAAGTCTTGAAACATCCATGAAATGGAGGGAAATGTGACATTAAGAGAAAGGAGAATCAAGCAGCTACAAAATCTGTATAATATTCTTGGTCTGTAGTGGTCTTAATTACTCTAATTTATGCATTACCTTGTCACAGCATACTTTGGGAATAGGTTTTAAAAATATTGGGCTAAAATTTCCTTCTTAAATTATTTTAACACAGGAAATCATTATGAAAGTTCTGTTCACTTGTCTGATCTCGTGGAATGTGTAATTTAAAAACACAGCTGCATTTTCGTTCATTCTATTTATACTGAATTTACCATGATGGTGTCATTACTACACCACTAAAATAAAATAAATTACTTGGGTAAAAATCCTTGTCTTTCTCTTTTTTAGAAGAAATAGTATGATTCCCAATGAGAAAATTAAGTTGATAAGCACTATGCAACACTTAAAAAAAATTAATTATTATTAAAAGATAGCAAATAACTTTTTTTAGTGGGTTAGGTAATTGGAGAAAGTAATTATTTTTCCAAGTTTCCCACTGTTCATGAAATTCATGGAAAAATAATTTTCAGATTTTTTTGCATATGGCTTTCGTAAAAGGTGTATCTGTTTTTGTACATTTGGTATAGTTCCAAACTGTGCCAGTTTTCAGGTGGACTGAAGGTTTGATTCTCTTAACTCTTCTGAGTGACAGTTTTTCAAGCTATCTATTCATTCATTGCTGGCACCCACGCACACACAAATTCTTCCCTCTCCCTCTGAAAGCGTTCTGGAATATCTGATCCAGCAGCAACTTTCTTGCAGGAATAAATATGGACAAGGACAAATCCCATTCAAAGAAGAAAAATTTGTAATATATATTCATACACAGATAAACAGTATGTCTAGGTAGCTAAACAAGTAAGGTAGGTGTTTTTTCAGTCCTGGAGAAATTTCAGTTCTACCACTGACACGTCCAGCAGCATAAATGTCTTCTTCATTTTCTGAATTAGTCATGCACCTGGTGTGCTCACATTAACAAGTCCAGCATGCCTCTTAAAACCTGTTAAGTATTAATTTAAATCAACAAGAAATCACAGTACACACAAAGTTTTGCAAGCTGTTCTGCTGAAAGGAGCAGATTGAAAGTTAGAAGAAGTAAATCAAAACAATTAACTGGATTTAGCAACAACCCTTGAGCCTCTCCATTTAAAGAGGTTTTGTAAAGGACAGGCCAGTTTCAGTTGGGATGCTTTTTTGCCATTAGCTGACTTTCTAATGAGTAAGAGGTATAGATAATATAGAATAATATAAAGCACTGTAACCATGGTGGGCTATAATCAGTGATAGCACTGCAACTGATGAAGAAATAAAGTATCAGTTAAAGACCCAGGCCAAAGCATGCACTGTAACTTTAACTGTGGATGTACTTACATGAGTTAAGATGCTAAGGCTGGATGTGTATTTAGGACAAAACTGGGATGGGATATTGCCTCACCATACATCTGAGTATACGTCTGAGACACAGGAGTGGGAACAGATCAATTTATTCATGGAGTTCAGGGAAGTAAACCCAATGTTTTTACCTTGTAACTGTCCCAAAACCTTGGTAGAATGTTTGGGAAAGGGCATCAGGAAAACCACTCCCTCTAGCAAAGGATGAACACTATCAACTGCATGAGGCTTTGAGGATCAGGGAAAATATTTACACAACATAAGACAGAGGTGTAACTTGGGAGGCTAGGCTGCCTCATGCCTGCTCTCCCAATATAATCAGCAGAGTGAGCAGACTGAATTTAGGATGAGGCACATCTTCCAAGACTGTATTGAAGCCAGACGGGCTTTGTGAGTTGATGTGGGAAATGGAAATAAGTCCCAACCCCTCATTTCTGTGGCAGTGCCCTTTAGTAGAACTACAAAAACCTTGAGTATTTTGGCTCATGAAAACCATTCTTTTACTTTGTAGAAGACTATGGTTTAAGAATCCCAAAGGGGAGGAGTAACTCTTTTCAAACTGCAGCAAAATGCATTTAAGTGATTGGAATATGTCACTTAGGAGACTCATGGAAGAAAAATGAGGTTTTCAAAATCAAGTTTACTAAATATATATTTCTTGCTGCCAATGTGTGTATTTAACAGCTCTGACAAGAGAAAGTGAGACTGCACATCAAAGAGGAGAAAACATGTTTTAAACAGTAATCCTAGAGAAACAGACATAAGTGAGAAATTTTGCTTAACCCATACTAAATCCTCCATTTCAGTCCACACCCTAGAAGAATACAGTATTTAAGTTATAAAACCAAAAAACCCAGGCCTGTGTTCAGAAAAAACCTGGAACAGGGAAACCCATTCTCCTATCATAGCCCGCTGCCACAATTGTTGCCCAAGAACGCTCGGCCCATTCAGATCTGCCCATGTTCTGGCTCTGCTGATAAAGGCATCGTCCAGGCCCTGCCGCTGGAGGCTGATGCATTTTAGGAGTTGCTGGCAAAGCTTACATAGGGACATAATTCAGACGCTTGCCTTTCCAGCTAAAGACTTCAGTTTCTGGAAAATGTTTCATGTCCCCTTTTTTAGAGAAGAACCATAATTTCACAAATTTGCTTCACCTCAACAATCATAGTTGCACTCAGCATGGCTCTTGAAAGGAAGGAAAAAAAGTAAGAAGAGTAAGAAAGAGAGAGAGAAGGAAAGAAAGAAAGAGATTAAAACTATGTTTGAATACTTACTGAACCTTAGGTACTGTTTCTGCTGAATAGCTTTTTTCCATGTGCTGCATCGGCTCTTGTAAGCCATGCCTCCAATAGTTTTGTCTTTCCTGAATGTGGCTTCTCTGTGTTAAAAAAAAAAAAAAAAAATCTTATGCCTTTCATCCAAGATTTTTCAAGTGTAATGAGAACAGCGGGTGACACACAGGACTTGTCCTCAGCTCCGAATGGAAATTTAGCAGAGCAGGGGATATACTAAATTAGGTACAAGAGGTTCAGACAGCTATTAGGAACTGAATGATTGATTACTTTTTTTCACTTTGAACCAGATGAAATACATTTGTTTACCCACCTGTGGAATCTTGAATTCTTGAATTTGTGTCTGGACTATGTTACAGGGAGTCATGATTATTCTTCATTTTGTCCAGACCTCATCAGGACTCCCAATGTGTGATATATCCATAAACAGATTCAGGTTTTCAAACAATTTTTTCTGGCCTCCCAGGGACTTGCGACAAATGCAGAAATTGCATCTTGCTCAGGAAATTTCTGAGTACGCTCCTACCTCCTAAATGCACCTAGATAAAACTCCCCAGAAGACATCAATGTAAATGGAGGAACCCTGCAGTATGCCTTCTGAAGAAGGAGTTAACTTGAAGCTCTCCTCCCTTGCCTTCTGAAGCAGTGTCAACAAAAGCTTTCCACCTTCTAAGGCAGGAGATGACTGGGTTACACTGTTTCCACATGGTCATGGTAACTAATATCACTTCTGCAGTAAAAATTACAATTCCAAAATATTTGAAATCCTAAACATGAATGAATCAACCATCTTCAACCTAATAGCCTAAATAAAAAAAGTTTTGTGGTCTACAAGTATGGTTTTCAAAGCTTGATTAGTCAAGGGATATTTTTATTTTTTGGTTGATGCCATTTGTCTTTCAATGAAGCTAACCCATTTTCTAACATGCTCTGTTACATTACTGCACTGAATGAGGGAGAAGGGACTTTTTGGCTGATGTGAATGCTCCTAATTTCACTGGAGTCAGCTACTGAATAACTGTAATTACCTGTATTAGCCAGGGCTTTCAGTGTAGCTTCATACTGATGGCAATCATGAATTATAATTTCTAATGGAACATGTTTGAAGTGAAGGGAATTTGAATAATTAAAAAGATGAGCTGGCATTGGTTTTCATTTTAAAGAAAATCCTCCAGAGTGCTTCACTCAAAAATTCCCTAAAATGAACTGTTCACTACTTCATGATTTAAACTCAGATTGTTACAAAACCTTTGCTCATCATTAAGTGTGAAAATATCCCCAAGCAGCAAAACAATCAGGCAGAACAAAGAAAAGTAAGCAACATGTAGATCATATTGATTAAGTAAAAATCATCAGCTATGAGTTACTGTTAGCACTGGCAGTCCTTTCTGTTCATGAAAGAAAAACGAAGCTTTTGAATGGGAGGACTGTTAACTGGAAGAAGAAATCTAGGATGGGAGAGAACAACACGTAAAATTGGGGTACAGTTAATAATGTGATTGTATAAAATGACACACCTCTGAAGAGGTTCCTAGCTTTGTATCATGAATAATTTCCATATAAGCTTACTTTAACAGTTTAAGCTCATTTAAAAACTCCCACTGTGCTGATATGGCCTTTTTGCTGAGTCGGGTCTTCTCCCTTTTTCCTTAGCAAAATGAAAGCAAAAAAAAAGCAGTTTTAATTGTTTTTTTCTGCTAATGAGACAGTAATTTAATGTGACTGAGGTCAATCAACCACCCTAGGAGATCTAGTGCAATGTACAGGATAGATATTGAAGATAGAAAACACAGGTCTTAAATTACATGAAGACTTAAAGAGATTTCATTCCATGGCATTGAGAAATTCACTGACAACAAACTCTTTTTTTCAGATTTAATTTTCAATATGTTTTTAGCAAAAAAAAGTGTGTCTCAGCAATAACAAAATATTGAAACATATTTATTCATACAAATTAAAGTACAGGAACAACTCAGTGTCCAGTTTAAATACAGTAACTGCCAACAGCCAGCAATCAGATTTGTATTTTGTAAGCATGATACGATTTTTATGCAAGGATTAAGTAGCTAAAAATTAATCATCAGCCTGTTCTTGAAGTATTTTTTATTTGACACATGAAATGATTTACAGAAAAGCTTCCTCATTTCAGGAGGTTTGTATGGGTACATTTTCAATTACTATTAAATCTCTCTTTTCATCTTTTCAACATCACATAACCTGAAAAATCCCATTACACACTGTACTCATTTTTACATGTCATGGATTAATATGAATCCCTTATATCATGACCTAGTTCTTTATCTAAGCAAAATGTTGGAAAAAAAAATTTGCCAAAGACAACCCAGCTCCCTAATTGAGAAGAATCCAGTTTTTACAGTACAATGGATTCCTTTAATTAAGAGAAGTGAAAGCAGTATACATTATTCTCTAATGCAGCTGATTTAGAATGGTTTAACAGACCACCATTTAAGTTTGAAGTCTTTTATCTATTGATTAATACATCCCAATCTTCTTTACTTTCTTCCGCTGGCCTAGAGCATTTGTTGGTTAATCACTGCAAGTGTCATGCCTCATAATCCAGAGACCTTTCTTGCACAGGAAGTCAGTGATCTAGTGATTCCAATTTTACTTACTTACTAAATTATATAATCTTTACAGTCAAGCATAACAGTGTGAAAAGAGTCATGGTTGCTTTCTATTCAGGAAACCAGAGATCTGGGAGGAAAAAGTAAGGACAAGCCTTATCTGAGGACTGGTAAACAAGTTCTGAGCACTCAAGGGCAAGGAGCAGAGAAATAAAGGAAGGAAGGCAGTCTGTTGGTAAATTGTTGAACTGGGCTGCAAGACTGCAGGGTAGAGATATTTCTCTCATGTGTGACAAATCTGTGTTTGACAGTTTCTGAATTTTCTGGGTTGGAATGCTACTTCCACAGGAACTTCTAGTTGCAAATTTGGATTAGACTTTCAAGTAAAAGACTGATTCAGAGGATCGGTCTAACAAGATCAATATATTTTATAGACAATGTCCACTTTCTATAAACAATTGCTGTATGTTTTTGTTTCCTATTCTTACAGTATGGGTTCAGAAAAAACCAGAAATAAGTAGACATGAAAACCAAAAATAACAAGTATCTACATGCAATGCTGTTTTGAAATGAGCACACTGGTAAGGTCCAAACATAAAAGCTTGATGTTTTCAAAGTACCTTCACTTTCTTTTTTACTATAAATATGAAATTAAGTCAAAATATATTGTGTGGGGAATTGTGGAGTCTCCATAAATTAAGGTCAAACTTCTAATTGGAGTAAAAGATTGCAATAAAACTGTTGGCTGATCCTGCCTTGAGGTGTCATCTAGCTGACTTCCAAGTGTGTCTCCAACTATATCGTGGTAGAAAACTTCTATCTTTTTACAATTCAGCATTCTCCAGCAAAAGCATGTGTTTTTGTTTAACATAACTATCAGAGTCACTTTCATTGGGTTATTCTAGTGCACTGCTATGAGAAGAAGGAGCTTGGAACACATACATTTATTTTCAGAGTGGTATGCATCATACTCTTCAAAGTTCCTTAAAAAAGCCTTTTTTTATATTGAGTTGCTCCTAAAACCTATTGAAATCTAACAGAATAATAGTTTTTGTTGACTCTGGCTTGGGAAACTAAATGAAATCAAATGTTTTCAGATTCATTTAAAATTTATTAGGGTGGTTCAACATAAGACTGGCCTTAAGGTTCAGATACTGATCTAAAAGTGCTGAAGTTATATGCGCTGCAGTCATGAGACAGACTGACTAAAGGATGTGTGCTGCACATCAGATGAATTCACTAGCGACCATGTAATGTCTGAAGTCTTGTGTAGCAAGTTCCTTCCGGCTTTCAACAACATCCAAAAAAGAATTAGAAAAAACCTTTTTCTAGTTTTTGCTTTCACATTGGAATAAGCTGTTGCACTGCCTCAAGTTCTTCCTGTTAAACTATAATGGTTTGAGCCCAATTTTGTAAAGATTTCCTCTCTTTCTTAGGTTCTGACTGCTTGTTTGAAGCTTGACTCTTCTGTGACTCTTCTCAATAACATAAAACACACATCTGCATACCTTGATAGGCAGTAGCCTGCATCTTGTAGATATGAAATGAAAAAAATATTCAGAGTGCCTAGAAGTCTATAATTTCTAATCTATTAGGAGATGAGAGATGGCTAAAAATTCACTGTGGGTTTGAGATATCTGAGTTCAGGGGCAGGTTCTCTTGTGAGTTTCCAATGTGATCATGAGAAAAATTGTTATGACACTTCATGGCTGTAAAATCAAAGACTTTTTACTTTCACCACCACTATTTTTAATTTAAGACTGTGGCAATCAAGTGAGGACCTGTAGAGATTTACTAGCAAGGTTTAGAGAAAAACGAAATGTCTTTTTTTGACTGTCTGATACAGCTGGAAAAAATAGGCACATTTTTATGAATGCAGACTCTTTGGGTTGGAAATAGATACAGAACATTTCAAAGTCAAACAAAGTCTAAGGGCAATCACTTTGAAGTTAACCTGCTTACATTTATCAGTTAGTGTGAGTGATGGATGATCTTATTGGTGGAGCAGGGTAGTGTATTACTAGGGATAAGGCTGTGGGCTCCGTCCCTATAACCAGTGCTTACTACACACTGTAACCTGTTATTGTAAATTTCTATATGCATGCTAGAATAATGGAAGGCCTACCTTTTAATAAAAGTGCCTTTATATAATTTTGCTGTGGTTTATGAGATTTCACTCCTAGGTAATTAGTATGAGCTGATGGGGATGCTGCTTTTCGATCTTTAAGTCAATCTTTGTTGTGTTTTGTTGTTGTGTTTTTCCTGGCCAGTTATAAATGCAGGTCCAACACATAGCCTTTTTTGTTCTTCAAGGTGTTTATAACTTTCAGTGCATTTGTGAACTTACATTGCCAAGGCTCAGGAGACAACAAAGTAACCTCTCAAAATAAAAAAATTCCTGGATCAAAAACATAGCAGTAACAAAATTTCGTAATGGCAGCAGTTATAGTGTTAAATTTCAACAACTGTTTTTGCAAATGTTTACTACAACATGCGTGAAAGGTTGCATTAACAGAGATAAAACCATTCTTACAAAGTGTCAATAATAAAACCATAGTTTTTTATATTAATTTCTTGAATAACTTTTTAAAAGATTTTTTCTGAATGAAATGTTCTGAGTGAAAATACAGATCTAAATTACACAGTCTGAGATTTAGCAGATGATTTTTTTTTTTTTTTTTCAAAATTATAAAGGAATCTTCTTGCTGCCTTGAATATAATATATCATTATCACTTGCATGGTACAACTCATAGGAGTGAAAATAAATATAAAAGTAAATTCATGGCACAATAACTAACGACCATAATTAAAACACACAGAAAGAGTAGACTTCGATGTGAATTAAATGTAGTTTTCAGTATAAATACTGTTGGTGAAGCATTGTATTTAGCCTGTGACTAAGAGTTTACTTCACTGCTGGAGATGTTCTGAAAAGAAGTTCACAGAAAAGAAGTATGAACCTGGGTATATTACCAAGTAACTCCATGTGACGACATTTTAGGATTCATCCTATTTTTAACAAGATCAGGACAGGCTGCAGTTTCCTTGAGCTAGCACTACTGTATGACATTAAAAGAATGCAGGGAATACCTTTTCACGCACCTCAGCATCTAAGAGTAGAACACGTTGCTATAGGATATTGGGGAGAAAGAAAAGCTCAATAAACTCAGAAAAGGTTTAGAAAATTCACAGAGAGCAGTTGCATCTTGGTTTGGTGAGTGTGACAGCTCAGATGCTACTTCTGGTTAGGAAAACGTAGAATCATAGAATCAT
>VZTQ01000227.1:37781-47786 GCA_013400755.1 Pelecanoides urinatrix | reverse complement strand
CAGTTGAAACCAGGACACTGAATTATGAAAGTAACAGCTTTTCCTGTATTAATGTAAAAGGTAATGCTCAAAAATGTTTGACTTTCTGTTAATTTTTTTGAGGGATTGTTATTTAGAAATGCCAATTTTCAAAGATAATTTCCAGGTTATTCTCAAAACAGCTGTCGTTCCAAAGCCAAACTTACTTCTAATCTTTCACACACCAATAAAAAATGTCTATATCCTCAAACAGTTTAGATTTTGGTTTATGAGACCCTTGAAAATATCAACAATATTTCAGTGTAAAAAAATGTTTCACTTTCATTTTTTTGCTTATGTGAGTGGGTGACAGGGAGGTGGACAAGGGAACAAAAGAGATTCATTTTCTGGGTTTTTGTCATCTGTGTCTTGGATCCTTGACCTATAAGCAATCTAGAGACAGTCATTCCAATTTCAGTGGATACCTACTCCCAAGAAGTACAAAGCATATGCCAAGAAAAAGGACTTTTGCTCCTCACAAGTAGGGTTTTTACAGTTGTGAAGGTTTTTGTCTATTCCTTTAGTCTTTCCTTTCTTTGTTCATTGTCTCACTGATAAAACACTGCACACAAAATATCTTTGTTAATAAAAATTATTTGGGGATTAGAGGTAGAGCTAAGAGCTGTAGATTAGTGGTATATTTAACTAAAACAACATTAATATAACTAAAACAATATTAATATAACCATATTGATTTGCTGAGGATGAAGCAGTACATAAGGATATTGGTAGAATAATAGAAACTTGATTCCTATATGGACATCCATTTAAAAAGCAAACATTAAAAAACAAATGTAAAAAAGACATTTTAACCAGAAATTATAAATAAGCTTTAAATAAACCTCTTTTCTGTTTACAATAGAAGATGATGATTTTTGTTTAGTAACAATAAGGACACTGTTGTAGATGAAAAGAAACTAAGGCTAAACAGAAACAATTACCTGAAATTTACATTTTTCTAATGAGTACCTATTGACTCTTATGAGAAAAGTTTTATTAGTAAAGGTGCTTGTCAAAATGTTGCCAGAATGCATTATGGCAAAAATTAGGGTTTTAAGATTCTGTTGGAGAGATATTTTTACTGAACTGTATTTGTTTATTTCCTGTCTATCCCTCTATACAATTGGCCAAAATAATTTGAAATGGCTGATTCCTGTAACATGGTATAAACAATTAGTTTATTTGGAGTATGATGGATTGCTTAAAAACATTGTCAAATTTCAAATTTATTTTTTATTACATTTAATATAAAGTTATACTGCCAGGGTCTGCATTTTGATGGTCTGTGTGAGATATCTAGTAAGAATTAAATGCATTTTTAGTATATTATGCCAAAAAACCCCGACAATGATACAAAACAAAGAAAAACACCCTAAAAAAAAGCTATAATGTAAGAAGAAACCAAATATTTCTACACAGAATTTAGACTGATTAGGTGTATCAGTTTTTAAATGTGAGTGTGTCATACAATTCAGTGAACAGAGGAAGTAATGAGCTCTGCGGTTTTGAGTCTCACAGATGAACTCAGTAATCTAAACTTCTCAATCTTTTCTCAATAACTATTATTCCTCAGTATGTCCCTGCCTAACAGAGTATTTTGGTCTTGAGACACTGAGACACAGCATCAAAGAAGGCAAATTTAGAAATGGCATGAAAACTAAACTAAATCTGCAATGTGATCACCACTGAGGAGTACTTTTCGTTGTCTTAATAGTTAAGATGTGGAAAGTATTATTTGACAGATGGAACTCTATTTCTGAATTCATGAGTAGTTACAGTTATTTTCCTAGACTAACCTTGGATACTCACATGATATTACATTTGTTTTAATTGAGCACAGTAGTTCATCCAGACTGAGGTGGGTATGAAACTGTCTTGGCACAGTGAACTCAAAGAATCATAGAATCATAGAATAATAGAATCACAAAGGTTGGAAAAGACCTTCTAAGATCATCAAGTCCAACCGTCAACTCAACACCACCATGCCCACTAAACCATGTCCCTAAGCGCCTCATCTACACGACTTTTAAATACCTCCAGGGATAGTGACTCCACCACTTCCCTGGGCAACCTGTTCCAAGGCCTGATCACTCTTTCAGTAAACAATTTTTTCCTAATGTCCAATCTAAACCTCCCTTGGCACAACTTGAGGCCGTTTCCTCTGTTCTATCGCTAGTTACTTGGCAGAAGAGACCAACCCCCACCTCACTACAACCTCCTTTCAGGTAGTTGTAGAGCGCAATGAGGTCTCCCCTCAACCTCCTCTTCTCTAGACTAAACGGTCCCAGTTCCCTCAGCTGCTCCTCATAAGACTTGTGCTCCAGTCCCTTCACCAGCTTCGTTGCCCTTCTCTGGACATGCTCCAACACCTCAATGTCCTTCGTGTAGTGAGAGGCCCAAAACCGAACACAGTATTCAAGGTGTGGCCTCACCAGTGCCGAGTACAGGGGCATGATCACCTCCCTGCTCCTGCTGGCCACACTATTTCTGATACAGGCCAGGATGCCGTTGGCCTTCTTGGCCACCTGGGCACACTGCCGGCTCATGTTCAGCCGGCTGTCAACCAGCCCCCCCAGGTCCTTTTCCTCTGGGCAGCTTTCCAGCCACTCTTCCCCAAGCCTGTAGTGTGACCCCAAGAAGGGGTCATGATACTCCATTTATCATCTGTACTTCCCTGAGAGGCTGGTTACCTTTACCTGTTACTAAAAACTGGCACCAGTTTTTTGTTGGTTCTTTCTTTCAGGATAATTCAAAAGACAACCAAGATGATTCAAAATACTCAGCCAGCTTCCTAACACAGACCAACTTCAGATAGTCTGAACTAAAAAATTAAAGAACAAAGGTTTTGAAATTACGACTGTTCTGTACACAAATCTCAGTTATAGGCACCTTGTTCCCATGTGGTAGTATGGGCAGAATTAACTTGCTTAGACATCAAATTCAGTGAATCTAATTCTCTGTAATGAATTCTTCAAATTCTCTAAAAACAATGCCTCATTTTTTCAACTCTGTTCTCTCTGTAGTGAGCTTCTCCCACACTGACAACTTTTTCAAACAGATCAGCTACTTACATTTTTCCTATGAAACTTTATTTAGGGAAATAAGGAAGAAATCTTTTATAACAAGGGTGGTGAAACACTGGCACAGGTTGCCCAGAGAGGTGGCAGATGCCCCATCCCTGGAAACATTCAAAGTCAGGTTGGACGGGGCTCTGAGCAACCTGATCTAGTTGAAGATGTCCCTGCCCATGGCAGGGTGGTTGGACTAGACGACCTTTAAAGGCCCCTTCCCACCCAAACTGTTCTATGATTCTATGATTCTATGAAATGCCTATTGCAATAAACAGCTACTGAAGTTCCATCTGATGGGTAGATGAGGAGCTTTGGCTTGGCAGACAAGTTCTGTGCCACCCCATTTTGTGTTTTTTTCCACAGGACAAAAAAATTAAGAACTTGCAGGATCAGTGAAACCCCGTTAAGTGTCCTGCAAGAATTCCATTATCCTGACTGTGGCTGGAATCGTTAGACCTATGCATGCTTATAGGAAGCTTTCTTTTAACAGGAGAAGTCCGGTGGGGAAGGACAGGGAGATGTCTTGCCATGGTGGGGCACACCTTTACTTTTTTCCCCAAGATCTGAGGTTATGTTATTATTGTTTTGTTTCACTTTCGGGTGGGAGCAGAGAGATCGGAAAAATTCAGACACATAATGGAAATTCTCTTAGAATTTAGAAATTGATTGTAGAAAAAATTCTGAACTTCCGCTAGTTCTTCTTATAAATCAGGGTCTCAGCAGTGTATCCAAACATGTTTTTCCTTTCTAATTGGTTTTATTTATATTCACTTATTAAATTCAAGCAAAACAATCTTAATTGCACCACAATCAACTGTTCAGCATGGTGCTAACATGTTATTGAGCAAATACACCATCTCCAGTTATGGTACAGTTATTACTTATTAGTAGCTGGAAAATAATAGAGATCTTAATTTTGGATTAATTTCTTTTTTTAAGGGGGAATTTAGAGAATGGAGCAATGTTTTGGAGGAATTTTGAAGGCTTCATCTGAAAATATCAACAGAAGAAGATCAAGAAAAAAGACTATAAAGGAGAAAAGTGTGAGAGTTGAAAATTAATTTGAAGTTATCCTGGATGAATTGTCATGGGGAAGAAAAGCAGAAATCCTAGGAAAGATGAGCAGAAAAAGCAGTCTATTAGAATTTGCTGTTTTCTCATATAATTTTGGTCTTTCTTCACTTATTAGGAAATACTGACTACAAAACTCATTGTGTGGAGCAGTTTATTTTTTCTTCCATGTCACTAGGTATAATAAACTCTAGTCTTCCCTTCTGATTCATATCTGACATCCTAATAGGAAGGTGGAACATTCCATATAATGTCAAAAATCTGTAAATTCATCATACCGCATCTAATTGTGGTATTTATTCTAGGAGACATGCAGAGAAGCAGGCCAATGTAGCTTTTTAATAAATGATTATTGAGAAAATAGCACAGTAGTCACTTTTCAATCTTCAGAGAGTTTTGTCTGATCAAGGATACTGTGAATTGGCTGATTTGTTTACCTGGTTCAGTTTCTCTGCTTAGCATGAATACAAAGCTGCTTTGAGTGTTTTGAAAAATACTTCAGCATAATTACTATGCACATCATTGATCTGCTAGCCTCCTCGAGTTTCTTTTATTTCACTGGCTTTCCTTTATGTAATACTTAAATGACAGACATGTTTTTGACACTGAAATTTTAGGTTTTATCGTGACATACATTATTAACAAAAAATGAATCAAATGATTGGTGTCTCCCTACAGCTGTATGTATAGTTGTTTTTTCTTAACAACTAAAAGCTTTCTGTAACACATGAAGAAAAAAATCTTAAAAATTTTCTATATTATGCTAAATTTTCCTTTTTGTCTGCAGCCAGATATTTTTACCCCCTTGTTTGTTGTACCTCTTTCTGGTAGTTTTGCAAGTTTACTTTTCTTATCTGTGGAGAAACCAGAAATAAGTTCAAATTAGTTACATTCTGTTGGAATTGCTTAAGCCATTGTTTGTCTTACTGCTGCACTCTAAGGAAGGAGAAGAGTTCAGCTAGGTAAAATTTTTTACAAACCAGTGGTCTAGTGACCTTATTTAAGGAAATAAGGAAGAAATTTTTTATAACGAGGGTGGTGAAACACTAGCACAGGTTCCCCAGAGAGGTGGCAGATGCCCCATCCCTGGAAACATTCAAGGTCAGGTTGGATGGGGCTGGGTCAGGTTGGTTGGGTTTCTGAAAAGGAAGGAAGCAAATAGATGCTTACAGAACAGGGATGAGTAAGCCCATGGGGGGCTTGTCTCCTGTGTGGGAGACATGTCTCCTGTGTGGGCCATGTCTCCTGTTAGAAATTCCTCAGAGTGGAATTGTTTCAGACTTGCACAAGTAAATATCATCTTGGCTGTGGATAACAGTCCAGGGTCTGAGCTGGGTTTGTGAAGCTTGTAGTCCACATTTCCTCGTTTTGCCCTTCTTTTATTCTGTGAGGGCATGAAACTTTTAAAGAACTAGTTTGGAAGACTGGAGAGTGAGGCAAAAGTATTCTTTCACTTGTATTAAAAGGAGATTTCCAAGAATGAGCATCAATAACAGAAGAACTGTCCACTCCAAAAGGATGAAGTTGTTTTCTTTGGAGTTAGGCTTACTCCTACAATATCACCTTCAGTAGTTACTTTTGAGTCTGAGAGCACATTTCCTTTTTCAACAGTAAGATGTATTCAGACCCTGCTGGTGGAAGCCACATTTTTGCCCATATTTAGCAAACTTCACCAAACTTGAGATTCATCACTTTAGATGAAAAAAACAGTTCAAGCGGGTAATTCCTTCTGAAGGTAATATTGAGTTATCAACCAACAAAACCTGGTATCATAGTGAAGATGCTGTTTCCAAAAAAGGTTGATTCCAAGATGTTATTCAAATATTCCAAAAACTTATCTTCCCAACAAACAGTTCTGTTGGCTTTTTATCTGTTAGAATATTAACGATTCCATCAGCACGACGTTATCTATCATAATATTAACAATGCTGTCAGCACTACAGATCATTCATAGCATGGGAGAAAGAAGGCAGAAAATAGTGGATGAACCCACAAAGGTGCTTTGATGTAAGTAGAATGAGAAAAATTTGGTGAGATAACTCAGATGACTGGAGTGTGAGTTAAAATTACATAAGCAGGACTGGCACAGGTAAGGAGAGGTGCTGTTTCCTTGTAGACTTAAGGTATCCATAGCAGAAATGGACCCAAAAATTGAATAGTCCTTATCTTCTTTAGGATCCTTTCTGTACTTCAAATTTTGAATGTAAATTTACGTTACATAGATGTGGACATTTTCTGATATTGAGACAACACAATAATTTAGTGTAGACTACTTTCTTAAAGGTATTTGCACTGAGTGTAAATTTCATCTTTTTTCTTCAAATTTATTTCCTTTAACCTTTTTTTATGATGTTGTACAAGAGGTATCCATAATTTAGAAAAAGAGCAATAATCGAAGCTAAAGAAACTGTATAAAAGACTTGGCCTCTATGCTACTGAGTGCAGAAAGGTGCAAGAACAGTAGCCCACGTTTCCTCTAAACTGTGCTTTATATTAGTACAAAGAACATATTTTCCATTAATATCCTGAAAGTTCTTCCTTAAGACAAAACTAAATATAGTCATGCAAAAATAAACACATTCACCTAAGTACAAACACACAGAGAAATATATACATAATATTACCTGACAAATGTGGCTCAGGTCTTATCTAACAGAAGGAGAAATCTGATTTATTTTATTCATTAGTATACTGAAGAAATTCAAGAAAATAGAAAAAGTATCTTCCAGTTTTTGTAAGGCAGAGAAGAAAATCAGTTTGGGTTTTTTTTTTTTTAGGACTTTGACTTACTTAGAATGAATTATCTAGTATTGAACTATGCAGGTAAAGATACAGGAGGTATCATCTCCCTAATTTGTTTCATTTCACTCCTGTGACAAAACAAATCTAACCCTACTGTGTGAGAGAACCAATAAACAGCTTGGCTAAATATTAAGTCTTTTCTGTAAGACTCCACACAGACAAAGCCTTACTATTGTCTGACCATAAATAATAGATAGAACTTTTTCATTAAAAAAAACCACTCAATTTACTTTGCGTCCTATTTGACTGTTTCTAACTTTTAATACTCTGTGCACTAAACCATCAATACCCTTTCTTTGTAGAGCTGATTATTATTATTAATCGATGTTTTATCCACTAGTAAACATACATACATACATACATATTTATTTATTTGTTTGTTTATTTATTTATTGTGGACTTATTTAATATAATCTTTTGATCACAAAAATGCACTTGCCTACCTGTTGATCTAAGGTCCTGTCTAGCCCTGGTAACTAGCTCTTCTATGGTTAATGTTTGTAAGTTGCAACAAGGTTTCTGCTGTGTGTGTCCCTGTGTCTCCGGGATATGTGCTCAGCTTCACTACTAGTTGAACCTGCAAACTGGAAAGCAGCAGCTGTGTCCCTCAGCCTGAGCAAAGACCCTGGTCCCTGGGGCACTGGGCTGGGCTCCAGTGGCTGGGTACAAGGAGTCCTGGGCCAGAGCTGCTGGAGGAGGCAGCCCAGCTCTTAATATCCCTTAACTTGTTTAATGTTTTCCACCTGCTAATTGGTGTTTGGTCCATGGAACAACATGAGAGCTAGCCTGAAATAAATCTGCCAAAATGAGTGTAGCATGAATGTCAGGTCCTTGCACTGAAGATTTCTCCTCACAGGTCTGCTCACATTGAACTGCATACTTGCTAGTGTTAAAATAGCCTTAAGTGTATAGCTTGTTCAATACATATAGATTAATATTTAAGTCACATATCAGACAGACCTTTCTCTTGGCCAGGCAGATAAGTCTATATCTCTTTATGAATAGAAAATCTTACATTATTGTATAATCTCCTTTAGTTATTTAAAACAGATCCACACTGTGATCCATAATATCATTCTATTTCAGTGTGGTATTTGTTTGCTATGATCAGAAAACAATGACAAACAGATTGAAAGTCTAACCTAAAGTTAGCAAAAGTTCTCGCTTATTTACCATCCTACAACTGAATGTTTTCTCATTTTTTGTAAGCTATTGGCCTTAGGTACAACACCTTTCTGTAGAAAAGTTTCACATCATCAATTGATTCAAAGGTTTGATTCAGTGTTGAATCTACCATATAAACTTGAATGGTTATCGAGTACCTGTTTCCTGCACTAGACTGAATTGTACAAAAATTAGATTCTTACTAAGAGATCATCCCACACAGAAACTTTGCTAAATAATTCTGTTATTTGCATATGGAATGTGTGACAAGTAGTATGCAGAAAAAGTTATACTTGTTCTTCTCTCTTTACAGAAGAAAACATACATGACAATAACACAATTTGCACTAGTCTGGAGAGATGCCTGCAGTGATAGGTCAAGTAGTAAGATATAAAGATGCCTGTACTTACTGACAGGTACTTAAACTTGTCAAGAATAATTTAAAAAATATTCCAGCTCACAGAGAAAAAAAGCCCTTTGATAAGAGAAGAAGAACGAGTAGAGGAGCATGGGGAAAAAATCTATGTGAAAGAAGAGCAAGAATAAAAGAAAACAGGGTAGAAACAAAGGGATGATTTGAAGCAAGAAAAGAATAATGGTAAAATAAATTGAAGAAACTGTTGAACTCTAGAAAATCATAACTGAGGAATGGAAGGTGGGGACTAATGGATAAGATACACAAGTATTACTCTATCTTATAGAAAGAAACTAAAAATGGCATAATAAACAGAAAGGAATAAAAAGCAGATGTTTGTTACACTTCTATTAGATGCTGCAGGGGTTCAATCTTCCACTGTTCCGCAATGAAAGAATGTTAGTATTATTTAATAGGTCATTTACACCTATATAAAGACACAAGGAAATGATGGATCAAGACGTGAATAGATATTATTTCAGTTGTGAATTAGATATATATTAAAGTGGTTTATATATGTTTTCATTTGTGGTATTATGCAGGTGAATTTACTCCTGTTTGTGTGTTACTTAGTGTTTTGGTTTAACCACATGCATGCAGCCAAAGACCACACAGCTGCTTGCTCACTCCTCCCGCCCCAGAATGGGATGGGAGAGAGAGTTGAAAAAGAAGGTAAAATTTGTGGATTGAGATAAAAACAGTTTAATAAAACAGAAAAGGAAAGGAAAAAAAAAAAAAAAAGATAGAATATACAAAGCAAGTGATGCACAATGCAATTACCCACCACCGGCTGACCAATGCCCAGCCAGTTCCCGAGCAGTAGTCATTGCTCCCCAGCCAACTCCCCCCAGCTTATATACTGTGCATGACATCATATGGTATGGAATACCTGGTTGGCCACTTTGGTCCAGCTGTACTGGCTATGCTCCCTCTCAGCTTCTTGTGCACTTGGCAGAGTGTGGGAAGCTGAAAAGTCATAGAATCATAGAATCATAGAATAGTTTTGGTTGGAAAGGTCATTTAAAGGTCATCTAGTCCAACCACCCTGCCATGGGCAGGGACATCTTCAACTAGATCAAGTTGCTCAGAGCCCCGTGAATGTTTCCAGGGATGGGGCATCTATCACCTCTCCGGGCAACCTGTTCTAATGTTTCACCACCCACATTGTAAAAAAAGTCTTCCTTATATCTAGCCTGAATCTAACCTCTTTTAGTTTAAAACCATTTCCCTTTGTCCTGTCGCAACAGGTCCTGCTAAAAAGTTTGTCCCCATCTTTCTTATAAGCCCTCTTTAAGTACTGAAAGGCTGCAATAAGATCTCCCCAAAGCCTTCTCTTCTCCACGCTGAATAATTCCAACTCTCTCAGCCTTTCTTCACAGGGGAGGTGTTCCATCCCTCTGAACATTTTTGTGGCCCTACTCTGGACCCACTCCAACAAGTCCATGTCTTCCTTGTGTGACGACT
>VZTQ01000227.1:0-37774 GCA_013400755.1 Pelecanoides urinatrix | reverse complement strand
AGGTGCGGGACCTTGCACTTGGCCTTGTTGAACCTCATGAGGTTCACACAGGCCCACTTCTTGAGCTTGTCCAGGTCCCTCTGGTTGGCATCCTGTCCCTCAGGCGTGTCAACCGTACCAGTCAGCTTGGTGTCGTCTGCAAAGTTGCTGCGGGGGCACTCAGTCCCACTGTCTATGTCATTGATGAAAATATTAAATAGTACCAGTCCCAATATGGACCCCTGCGGGACACCACTTGTCACCGATCTCCATCTGGACACTGAGCCGTTGACCACTACCCTCTGGATGTGTCAATCCAACCAATTCCTCACCCACCATACAGTCCACCATCAAATCCAAACCTCTTCAGTTTACAGAGAAGGATGTTGTGGGGGTCTGTGTCAAAGGCCTTACAGAGGTCCAAATAGATGACATGTGTAGCCCTTCCCATGTCCATTGATGTAGTCACTCCATCATAGAAGGCCACTAGGTTGGTTAGGCAGGACTTGCCCTTGGTGAAGCCATGCTGGCTGTCTCGAATCATCTCCCTGTCCTCCATGCGCCTTAGCATAGCTTCCAGGAGGATCTGTTCCATGATCTTCCCAGGCACAGAGGTGAGGCTGACAGGTAGGTAGTTCCCAGGATCCTCCTTTCCCTCCTTTTTAAAAAAGGGTGCAATGTTTTGCTTTTTCCAGTCAGTAGGAACTGCACCGGACTAGTCCTCGACTTAGTGTAAGCCCTACTTAACAACAACTAAAACATCAGTGTTGATAACATAGTGTTATCAACATTATTCTCATACTAAATCCAGAACACAGCACTATACCAGCTACTAGAAAGAAAATTAACTCTATCCCAGTCAAACCGAGGACACTTATCTAGCATGTTTAGAAGATTTGAGATTTTTCTCAATTTTGCTTTTTTGTTAAATTTTAATTATAGCAGGTTTATGGGAGTCTCTTGTGGAAACCTTGTGAACATCTTGTTAATGGAATGCTTTCAGAAGTTTAGGTAGCCTGGAAGCTAGCAGGTTTTGTTTTTATTTGTACAGTTTGTTTTCAGGATGTTTGGCAACAAATATTTTTTATGCTGCCAAACCTTGTAGAAAAACACCACTTTGCTTCTTCACTTACTATTTCAGTGAAAGCTATTCTGCCTTTTTATATAGGAAGGTCCTGGGAACAGTTATATGATTTGATGTTTAATGTAGCCTCTTCTGTAAAAGTTAAGACTTTGATAGCAGTCAGATTCTCTGGAAAAGCAAGTAATGATTAGGACAGAGAGGGAGGGAGCTCAAGAAAATGTATTACAAGTTTGTCCTCTGTTTATTGCTCAAGATGCTGACAATTACTTCAGGGAATCGTAACACCCCCGAAAGAATGAATTTGACTGGGAGGGCAAAGTGTTTTAGAGAGCTTTTTACCTACTTGAATGTCATGACTGAGGAAGTTTTAAACAAAAAAGTTAATCCTTTATAAATAGTATGAAGAACAAAGTAGAGAAAAGGAAGGGAAAAATATTTAGTAAAAAAAATGAAATTAAAAGTAAGTGGAGAAACACTGAGAAACCAAAAAAGGAAAACAAGGAATTATTGTGTTGGAAAGTAGGCATGTATTTCAAAGATTAAGGCATTACTCAGCTATTGTGTATATTTTTTTTATTTGTCCTGCATCTAGTAATTTCTTCATTGATACAATGATCTATTGATTCCTATCTTGCTCATTAAACATCTTAATTTTAGATTTCACTATCCTGCAGATGTCTTATTGAGATATTCTCATCATTTAAAATGCACAACTTGTTTTCAGGATACACTTTTTCATTACTCTCAGCTATTTGGTTGCTGGTACACCATTGTTAATTTATGCAGGAAGTCTACAATTATCCAGATATTTTGTCATTTAATATATAATGATTGATCATAGTCATGTAGAGATTTAGAGCACTGTAATGCAACTGAATAGGAATAATATCCTTCACTTAAGAAAATTTGGGATAAAGAATACAAATACATGGTTGATATTTGCATATACAGATACAATCGTAAATATTTACACACGCTATAGAACCAAGGGCAATCCATCCAAATTAATTAATACTGAAATTAATTCAAACATCTGGGTTTTTTTTTCTTCTTTTCTTTTTTTTTTTTGTGAATTCTGCATGATATTAGTCATTGTATTTACACTGTCCATTTACTTTCTACTCCTATTTAGGATTAGTATTGTAATAACTTTAACAGAAAAGATCTTCAGGTTTAAAAAAAAAAAAAAATCAGTGAAGAAGAAGAAGAAGAAGAAGGAAGGCCAGTTTCTCACCTGTATAGTTGGCTTTAGATCTCAAAATGTCAATTTTCGGCATTTCCCTTCTCTACTTTTAAAATCAGTCTAATTCTCAGAAATTATGGAAATTGGATTTTGTTTACTAAACCTTTGAATACAACTGGAAAAGAGCCCCTCTAAGAAAGCGTGAGTCTCAATATTTAACAGTTTCCTGATCTCCTGTTGCAGATGGGTATGATTAACTCCAATTTTGCATATTTTCTTTTCCTACAATCTATACATAATGTCTGTGGCTGTACTTTTGTCACATGGGAAGCATACTAGAAGAATAATATCTTATAGACTTGTAGCCTATTTTGTATGTCTGTACTTATTTCTGTAAAAGTGCATATGCTTTTATAATGCATGTTTTATTTTTGTAGTTTTTTTCACATTTTCTTTATCTTTCTCAGAGCTAGAATAACACATCTAAATGAGTTTAATTCACCAGTAGAAGTGCTTTATTCTTCAAGATGTAACATTTCACAGAATCACAGAATAGTTGGGTTTGGAAGGGACCTCTGAAGGTCAGCTAGTCCAATCCTTCTGCTCAAGTAGGGCCACCTAGAGCCCAGGGCAATGTCCAGACAGCTTTTGAGTATCTCCAAGGATGGAGTCTCCACAACCTCTGTGGGCAACCTTTTCCAATACTCAGTCACCTTCACAGTATAAAAGCATTTCCTGATGTTCAGATGAAACCTCCTAAGTTTCCGTTTGTGTCCACTGCCTCTTGTCCTGTCTTTGGGCACCACTGAAAAGAGTCTTTAATTCAGTAAATGCTCAATATAATACAATGATGAAGTTTTGATTCTAAAGGTATTTTTCTTCAAGTAAAAGAGAAGATGCTCCTTTTTTCTGCATCTAATGTCAATAATCAAAGGAGTGAATTCTTGGAAATTAAAGGTTCCCATTCAGAAAAGCACTGAAACATAGATTTCTCTCACTGATATAAATGACGATTATGTGCACTTCTAAACTTAAACAAAAATCTAAGAGCTTTCTTGAAAAGGACATGAATGTAAACCTATGCTAATGTTTTCCTTAACTGTAGGAATGAGTAGAGCCATTATAACTATTAAATTAGTGCTTAAGAATTTATATGTAAATTTCAGAATCAACAGAGTTCTTTTAGAAAGAAATCAAAAATAGCTACTGTATACACAGCATAGAAGTAGCTTATATAAATGCTACCATTACAGGTGTAAATTAAAGAGAAAAAGATTCCCACTTTCTGTGGCACACCAATTAACAGCAGTTTCTGCTGCCTCAGATCTATGTTCAGCCATAGCTCATATATTCTACTGTCTGTACTAGGAGCGAATAACAGGGCTATTTCAATAAAAATGCAATATGAAAAAACAAATCACACTTACATAACTGCCTACATATAAGTACCCCACAGCGTAGCACAATACTCATCAAATTAAGTTCCATTTAATTAAAGCTCAGTCAAACAGGTCAGTATTAAGTTCAGTTAAAAATGGGTATTTTGTGTCAACACATTTGATATTAAAAAATAATGAAGATGAGGTGCATAACTGCTAAATGGCTTAGCACTTGATGAGCTCTTTAAGAACTTTTGTATTACTAAAAACTGTTCTCTGGCCTACAAAAGTCAACAAGGAGAACATGATACTCAGATAAGAAGAGCTGAATTGGAAGCAGTGTAGGATTTGCAGCTGCAAATCACCACTTGTAGTAACTTTTAAAACTTGTATTGACAATTTAGTTAGACATTTTTGCAAGAATTCATGTGCACATTATATTAAATGTAATTAAAGTTTTAGTATAAGTATTTCTGCTGAAAAATACATATTTCTGCAGCCTTTTTTCTGTATGAATTTACTTGATTTGAGGTTAAATAATTTCATTTTCTATTATTGAACTGTTTCCCTAACTACGTTTTACACTGACAAATAGATACAGAAAATGCAGACATGTAATCCTAACTCTATAAAGCTGAAATAAACGGACTTGATACTACTTTCCTGGACAGCTCTAGAGCTAGGATCTATGTTCAAAAAAATTCTCAGGTATGTAGCCTGAGAAAAGTTTTCATTGATATCTGTGTTTTAATACAAAGTTATGATACAACCTGTTAGCTTTAAGGGTGTTAGCTTAATCTTTTTTTTTTTTTTTCTGCAAAAGTTCTTTTTTGCCTTGTACAAACAATCAAATCCTCATCCTTTTTGGGAAATGAGCCTACTTTAGCTGGCTATTTGTTCTGGGTTTTTCTAGAGTTTTATCTATCTATGTTTTTTAGAGCATGTGGAGTTTTACTATAAATTTTATGGGAAATTCTGAATGCTTAAGCAATGATGGTAAAGGAGACACCTGCTTTTCTGCATATCTGAGACAAAAAAGAAGTTCAACATAATTTAAAAGGCTCAAATACTAAACTGATAGAAAATATACTTGCCCACATAATTGTGCAGTTAAAGTGTAGAATCTACAAGAAGCTGTTGAGAAAGAAAACACGGGCAAATTTTTAAATTTTTGCTAGTTGTCTATTCGGAATAATTAATTGTGCTTTTGGAAGAGATCAACTATCCTTTAGGATATGAAATAGTTTTTTTGGTTTTGTTTTATTATTAAAAGAAATTCGTATCCGAGTCAGGTTATCAACAGATTTATTTGCTGGAAACAAAATATTGAATTAGATGAACATAGAATTTTATCTAACATGGCAATAACTTTGCTCTTGTTGGTTTTACATGGTGCTTAAATTTAAGACATGCTAAGTAGGCACAAAACATAAAATATGCAGAAATTAATCTATTTCTATCTTATTTTTCTCACAATGTTGATTTTCTCCACCTATGTTTAGAGAGAAATACTCAAGGTTCTCTCTGTTCTCTTAACAGGTGTCAGCAAAAGCAGATTCTGTTAACTGTTACATGTTCATAATGACTGTAAAATCCTTAATGATAATCAGGTGGCTTTATAACTTCCTAAAAAATAAAAATAGTTTTTTTGATCAGTAGGATGTAGTTATCTCAGCAGATTCTTGCATATATACTTTTTTATATATATATACATACATATAAGTAAATCTATAAATATCTATAGATATAGATATATAGATGTATATCTATATGTATACGGAGAGGCAGAGGGACTGCAAGTGACAATATGTGAGTTAGGAGCTCTACTGCACAGCCTCAAAAGCTATTTCCTACCTAACCATTTCATACACATTTTGCAACTTCGGCATCCAGCAAAATAATGTTTGGGGAGAGAGTACTTGATTAGCACAGGTCTCTCAAGTTATGTTAAAAAAGCAGGAAGAAGATGTTATTTTCCACCAGGTTGGAGATACAACTGGATAAACTTCTCCTGTTGAGTGTTTCTTCTATAAAAAGAAAACTTTCATTAGGAACTGAGAATTTAAAAAGAAAATTATTATACCAAAACGATTTGAAATACTTCATCTTTTTGAGTGCCAGCACCATGATTATAAAGTTCAGAAATGATTTACAAGAAAGAGCTGTAGCTAAAACCCAAAGGACATTCTGTGGATATTTTCTCTTCTGGTTAGAATCTTTTTCCAATCTGAATTGTCCTCTGCAGATGGCCTGCTCTGTACCTTGGTTCTTATAAACACCAACTTCTAAACACCAGGTCATAACTTCTTAACAGGACCACTTCATTTATCAACTTCCTGCTTTAGCATTAGAAAACAATGTGTCTTCCCAGAATGCTCTGAAGTTATGTGCTGTATATAGTAAGAGGGCACACAGTATTCAGAAAAGATGTGTTGGGCAATTTTTAAAAAGTCTGTAATCTTGGTCTCGTTTTTATTGTGTGGGGGTTAATTTCTAAATAGCAATTCACATCATGAGAGTGCTGTGGAATCGCTGTGATTATCATATCAATGTTAGCAGCATGAAGCAACATTACTCTGTATATTGGCTATGTGCAGCAGTAACAATTATAGATCTGCTTTAGAAAGAAAAAACAGAAGTAAAAAATGTGTATAATCAAACAATCAGTTTAAAACCTGCTACCACTCAGACAAGTTGCCTGGTATTTGATACTAAATCAATTTAAATCAAAGCTCTTCCAGAGTCAGTAATTGTCAGATCCTCAGCTTGACATGATCTGTTTTTAGCATGACAACATGAAAGATTGGTGATTAAGGGATTATAGTGGGAATTAATTTATGAACAGCCAAAAAGGAAGACAAAAAGGATGAAATGGCTTCTTACTAGTTCTGCTTAAAAATCATATAAGACTATAAACTGTTACCCGTATTGCTAGTTAGGAATGTGATGGTAGAAGTTGATTTTCTGTTTCTGTATGAAGCTAATTCAGTTTTACAGCTTTGCTTGCATATTGTATTACACCAACATATAGCATAGACAATGATTTTGGCAGCTCTATTCAATTGATTTTTTAAATTTTACTTGATAAATAATGCACATTCCAGAAGAGTCAATAGCAGAAGCAGAATCTCAAAATAGTTTTAACTGCATATAATATAGTGCTTTAATTCCCAATATGATTAGCAATTTATGTGTATCAGTTTGCATACAATTGTTACAAAGAACTGAATCATTCATATTAAAACAGATGGGTGAATTTTATCTTCAACATATAATGGAGTTTAGAGCATAGGACGAAAATGAATAAACAGATGTGAGCAAAATCTGCATGCTACATGTTTAATCTTTTTTAAAATTCCTTTTTGCAAGTTTCTTGCTTTTTTTTTTTCAGTGACTAAATAAAGCCAAGCTCTGTCCTCAGTTACAGCTTTTATACTCTGTAGGAAGCCATTTTTAACTTATGTTTTATTACTAATTAATTTACTAGGGGAAAAAATATTCTTACTCTACTCATGTATTTTTTTCTTTTTTTCCAAAAAAATGTTTCTATCCCCAAAACAACCCTTTGGCAATTGAGTGTACATTTATGAGAAAAGGTTTGATATTTTATTCGTTATCACCTAGAAAGTGCAGCTGCGTTTTGTTTCTACAAGTTGACTTCTAATAGATAGTATATGTATGTTTATATACACCAAAGACCTCTATATTACATTGTCACAGCAGTGACTTTAATTTTAAAAAAGAATCAGCCCCAATTTTTTTCCAGTTTCAAGATTTGAAATAAAGCTTATTTTGATGTCTATGTGCAATAGAAAAGTGTAGAAATTAAGATTTAAAGCAATGTTATTCTTTACTCTCTCTAGTTCAGCATGATTAATTCAATTTCTTTTCAGCTTGGCACCAAGAGAAACTTCCTTTGCAGTTCTGAGAGATAATTATCTTTACTAATATGATGAAGAGAAAATATTATTATTATTTACATGTAAAACCCAGTTGATTATGATCTAGATAGAATATATTTCTGTGATCAATTACTTTGAAATAGTCAATTACATATTATGCATTAATTACAGAAAGATCATACAAATGAGACTGTAGCATTTCCATATGAGATGTTGCAGGGGGAAGAAAGGTATGTTTTCTACACATTGTGAAATAGACCAGCTTCTTACCCCCAGTAAAGCTGTCCATAGATGTACAAGAAAAATATTCTATGCTAGACTTTTCCTAGCCTTGTTTTGTTGCAGTTTACACATTCTGACAGTGGGTAAAGCTGTAGTTTTTCTTCTATAATAGTTATGTTGAAATTTCAGTTAAAAAGAACCCTGCAACCTAAGTATGCATGAACAGTTTTTTTCTGATACAGATCTTAATGATAGGCCTCCAGACTGCTGTGCACCATTAGTGGAAGTACCCTTCTCCTCCAGATAGAGCTGACACAGAGTCAAGTGACAAACTTGCCCAGACAAGCTACCTGAGCAAGTCCAGTAAGTCTGTCTTCAAAATCTGTACAAAGTGCTGAGTGGCTTTGATTAAGAGTTAAAAGGCTTTAAGTGGCTTCACTCGTCTCTGACTAGTCAGCAGGTGCATTTCTGGTTTATCACCATGCCATCTGAAGTCAGGTAGACCACTCTTGCTAAGAGCCCTGCTTTGAACATTGAGTGACCAAACCAGTGCATCTCATTGCTGGAAACTCACTGCAGGGTACTCTCATGATAGACAGGAACGTGTTTGGTCTTTTTCAGGGATTGGTTTAGACTTACGCATTGTTTCTTACGAATCCTGTAAATAGATCTAAGGTATGTATTTGGTCAAAATACTCTTTCTTCCACTGAGAGAAATTACTACTCCTGTCTAAAGGTGGCCGTTGCAGTGCTGTGGCAGTCACAAAAGAAAAGGGAAATATGTGTTGCCCTCTAGTGGCTTTAGTTGTGTCTTCTCTCAATTTAGTGAAGCAGGTCTGAGATTAATCACCCTGCAGATGAAGGTGATTTTTTCCCAGTCTCCCTGTCTCTCTGCCCAATGCTATGCCAAGAAATGCAAGGAGGTGTTTCACGTTTTTTGCATGCTGAGCCTCTCCAATGAAGATTTCTGCAGTTCAAAATATGTACTCTCATACTCTCAGAGCTGCATTTCAGCTAATTATCCTACCTAAATTTGATAGGATTGAGTCAATAGCTTCAGGTTTTAAGGTTTCATGTATAGTGATGTAGTTCACAGGCACCTGACTTAGCAGCTGGCCAGAGGCTCCTGAGAGAAAGATCTTCTTAGTTCGGGATTATGCTGGTGTATCTTTTGCTTTTCCTGTATAAAGGCTAAGCCAAGCTTGTGTTTGTCCTGAACACACTAACCTGGTGTTTAGATATGCTTTTAACTCATACTACAGTTATAAAAGTTTAAAACTATTATTCTCCTTGATGCTTAGCTGGTTATCTGCTTATTTTTGATGGTTCTGTTGTTTCCTCTTCAAAGTGCCTACCAAGCTACCTAGCTTATGACAGTAACATTTTTCACCTTGGTGGCTTTATATGAAATAATGGGTAAAAAAAATTGTGTGAGAGAGAAACTTTGATAGAAATTAGAGAGGAATGCCTCTGGCAGTGAGGTTGATTCTACACCTTATAGTATCATTATGAATTTTATTCATGTTTAACACTATCTTAGAATAAATGTCTGTAAAGAGACCTCAAAAAGTCATCCAGATCATTCTGCATACCTCAAAGAAGGATGAGTTATACTTAAATAATTTTAATAGATATACTTTTGCAAGTACTTAAATTATGGTGACTCCCCAGGCAACTTATTCCAAAGTTTTACTATTGTTATGACTAGAAAGCTTCTCCTAATGTCTAACCTAAGTCCTTCTTTTTGCAGCTCAAACCCATTATATTTTTACTTATCTGCATTCACTGTGGATTATTCCTTTGAATGCCTTTTATGCATGAGAACAGCTATTGTATCCCTAACACCTGTCTTCTCCTTTTTAAACTAAGCACTGCAATATTTTCAGTCCTTCCTTGTAGACCATTATTTCTAGATCTCTGCTTATCTTTTTCTTCTGCACTCATTATATTTGTAATTTCTTGAGCTGCAGTGTACAGAAATAACAGTATTTCAACTGAAGCTATTGACTAATAATCTTCTGTATTTCTTCATGCATTCATATATCTATACACACACATATACATACATACACACACATATTTAATAACAGGATGACATTGATGACTCATATCCATCTAGTGATTTGTCATAAGAAGAACTGCTCCCTACTTGTGTCCCTATAAAAGCATGCATGTCTACTGACAATCTCTGATTTGGCAAATTCAAATCTAGCCTAGGAATACACCTGAATTCAGTTTTGACTTCCTAAATAAAGTTTCTGTTTATTTCAATTGGGTCATTTTTAAGTGCATTATTGATAGATCCAGATCAGATGTCAGTAAAACCCTGTTCTTTGCATCATTTCCTTTGGACAGCAAACAACAGATAATTTCACTCTATCCATCTCTGTGGCCCCTTCTTAGTGAATTAATTAAGAGACTATTTTCCTAGCTTGCTTAGGAAAATAGAATGCAAAGAAATGTCAAAGTTCTATTACATCCCAGATATTTTAGCTGTCGCTTCTGTTCTGTTCACAATGCATGTTATCACATTACAGAGAAAGGAAAAAAAATATGTATGCAAATTGTTCTTTTCAGTTCATGGTGATTGTTTTTTCTTGCAGATACACGCAAATGGTTTAATTTGCTTCGGTATTTCTCTGAAGCCTGAAGGTAATTTGACTGATTTACAGTTCTTCCCCTTTCTTCATGAAGACCCCAGTTTATCTTTGTCCTGTCTTTCAATATAATGCACTATTAAAGATAACTGTTAGCAAAACTAAGATTGCTACAGTTAGATCTGCATGGATCTAGAACAGAATTTGTCAGGTCCAACAAATAACTTTGATGGTTTTATATTGATTGCTTTCACAAAATATTCAGATGACAATCACAATAAATGCTACTACAATGGAGTAAGATAAACTTTGAATAAAGAAAGAGCAAGTTAGAGAATACTTGGCTAAATCGGAGGCTTCCATAAATAATCTCTCTCCTTTCTTTTCTATCAAAGTTGAGATCTTATCCTTTGTCTCTAATAATTTGTTAATATTAGAATTAATATGTTAATAAATTAATTAGTTAATTAGTTAATTAGAGTTAATTAGTTAATAAGACTGATGAAGACTTGCATTGCAAAGAAGCATTCAACACTTAGGCCCTTCTCAGGGTCATTTTTGCTAGTTTTACTAGTCACTAAATAAAGAGCCATTACTAACCTTAATCACTGTTCTATTGCTAATACAGAACATCGATTTGTTAATCTTGATGTCTCTTTCTATTTGTGCATTGGGGTTTTTTAAATGTTGGCCTCACACACTGTAAAATTTGTGTTCAGTATCCGTCGGCAGATCCCATTTTTTCAATATTTCTCTTCTGTCTCATAAAAAAGAGTAGATCTGATTCCATTCCCACACTGAATGAAGACTCTGTTTTTTCAAATCTAGCACAACTTTATACTATTACCCTACATTGTTGTATGCATGTGCAAAATATATAAGTCTCGACTATCAATAGTTATGTTAATTCAAAATATGAAATAATGAATTGGTATTATCAGAAGCTTTACACATGATCTCAGGGTAAATTTTTAAAAATTTGTTATTTGTTATTTTCTAATTGTCCTGGTTCCGGCTGGGACAGGGTTAACTGTCTTCCCTGTAGCTTGGGGGGTGTACTGTGCTGTGTTTCAGTCAGGTGTAAAAGGAACGTTAATGGCCCATTGCTGCTTTGGCTGTTGCTGGGTGATGCCTGCACCAGGGCGAGGGGAGCACAAGCCGGGGTGGTGGACCCAGCTGGCCAATGGGGTATTCTATACCATGTGACATCATGCTCAGTATAAAAACCAGGTGTGTCAGGTGCTCACCCCGTGGTTCGGGACACGTGGTCGGTGAGCAGTTGCATTGTCTGCTTTGTATATTCTGTTATTGTTGTTGTTCCCATTTCTTATTATTGCTGTTCTACTTTGTTTTATTTCAATTATTAAACTGTTCTTATCTCAACCGGGGAGCTTTCCTACTTGTCCCCTCCTGATTCCCGTGGGGGTGGGGGCATGTGAGCGAGCTGCTGCATGACGTTTATTTTTGCTGGCTGGGGTTAAACCACGACACTAATTAACTACTTTCAGATTTTAATTATGAATGTAATGTCTCCCTATAGAAGTGTAAAAAATTAAAGACTATGGTATGATAATTTGGTTTACTACACAACCTGTCTAATTATACTGCATATCTATTAATATATCTATGTTTGTACCACACATCATGCATTTATGATATGCTTCTTTCTTTGGTCAAGAAGTTACACCCTTCTTAGAAGTGAACTTACATTCTTATATTCAGGTTGAGCTTGAATTACGACTATTTTTCATGAAAGAGTGAAAAAGGTTATCTCAGTGGTCTAGAACATAGCTATGAATTCCAACTGACTGAACTCCAAGATACTTAAACAAAGTCAAAAAAGGAATAGAACAATTGATTGTTGTAACGATGTACTATTGCAGCAGTTTTTGGAAAAGAAAAAAGGTTTTTTAAAATGTTCCACTTTGATCAAACCCTTTTTGGGAAAGCTTTGGTTTGGGTTTTGTTTTGTTTTGTTTTCTTTATGCAACATTTAGAAATTAAACAGAGCTTTCTTTTCTGTTTCTCCTTTAATTCCTCATCTTCTCGTTTACTCCTTTCCATTTGACAATGCGACAGGAATGGTGAAAACACTGGAAAATTGGAAAAATGTGATATTGAATCCTGCCTGAAGAGTAATAACTGGTTTTTAAGTTCTAGGATTTTTTCACTCGTCTCTCATATCCATGTTTTCCATCCAACTAACTTATCAAGGAAGTTTTGGCTTCTCCATTGCTCTAAGGCTTTAAATGTAAGTTCCCTTTTTAAAATTGATGCAAAGTTCTACATCCTGTAGTGTGTTAGGAACTACATGCTTTTTAATATCAGGTTTAATTTTGAAATCTTGAATAAGATCTGTGGGTCAGATTTTTTTTTAATGGAGCCAATTTTTTACTAAGTCTATGAAATTTCTATAGGATGCTATATATGAACATAGAAATACCATTTATAATTTTGTAATCTATGTATTTTTGTCTTATACATGTATTACATGTATAAATCCAACTTAAAACTGTGCAACACTGTTAACAGTTTGTTTGATAGACAAGATCAAGATTGGATTAATTGGATATGGATTACTGCATTTGTTTTCCAGTATTGCCACAGAGCGCTGAGCATTAGAGCTACATTGTGCCAGTCAAGGTAAAAACATTTGTCCTATTTGTTCTTTTTTTCCAGTGATGACGCTTTGCTCTGACAATCAAGATGGAACAGTGAATCAAGAAGCCAACACAGGATAGTAAATCAACAAGCAGGAGAGAGAAAGCAGTCTTTCTATGGATGTCATTCCACACAGACAGAATATAGAAAACTATAAACATCTACTGGAAAATGGAGTTTTGAAATGAGATGCTTCTTACTGGAAGGCTTCATATTTCATGCTGCAGTTACAGATTATCTGGATAAACTGATTAAACAGAAGAGAATTTGTTCCTTTCACACACATAGGAGAATGTGCGAATAATTCTTCTTTACATAATGAAACAACTGCAAATGAGAAATATATTATTATAAATTATCTCTTTTGTCAACCATTAGGTGGGAAACACATTACTTAAATAATTATGCTTCTCAGTTTGAAAGATATTAGATGAGACCAATCTCCATTACTTATCTTATCCTCTAATTATAATGTATTAGTTTACCAGTGATTGTGGAGACGTTGGTTAATCTAAGCAAGAAATCAATAATTCAAACCAATAGTTAAATTTGATGAGCTGCTTCTGTATTGATGTGGACACACAGTTAGTGACTTGTTTACTTTATTTAATATCTCGTCCAACATAAAGTGTATTCTCCTAAACTATAGCCATCACCTAAAATAACATTAGGGCACATGAACAATTGTATGAATGGAAGACTGGATGAATACAGAAGGAAATGGATTGTTTAAGAAAGCATAATGTAGCATTCATTAACAGACCTAGAGCAAAATACTTTCCCTACTGGTTCAGAACCATCAAGTGTTTTGGCTTAAAGCTCACCAGCAGTTTTCTTTCCTCCCAACAGGCTTGCTCTTCACAGTGAGTCTGTACATTATAATCACTTTGAAGAATGAATTTATAGAAAAAATGAAATTTGAACCTCAAGGCTAGCAGGAAATATTTGCAAGATCCCATGGAGCAGCTCAAAAAAAAAAAAAAAGGAAGTATGATGTGCTGAGTTGTCTTTTTTTTTTCCTAGTTTTATTTGAAATGTATTTATTTTAAAAGAGGAGAGACTAATGTTATCTAGATTAAGAAAAGAAGTTGGAGATTTTGCTTCTATTTCTACTGACAACAAAAGTCAACTGTTACACAATCTGATCTGTGACTGAACCGGGATGCTGTATACTTTGCAGTATACAAACTGCAAGTATACTTATATTAAAGTATACTTAACCTGTGAGGGTTAAGCATTTTCTCAGCTATGGCTTTCATTCAAAGCAACAGGAGTTGGATTTTGACTCTTGCTAATTACCCACAAAATGCAGCCAGTCTTTTTGATGCAACCTTTTCATAAGCAATTAAGAAAGATTTCAACAAAATCCAGAAATAAAACAGACTTTGAAAAAATTTTTTTTTCTATTGACAATCAGCAGTTGACGCTACACTATTCACAGCATACTATCTGCTGTAACCTTTTTTCATGACTTCCAGTGGACAACCAAGTAGTACTTGCCATGTGGCAATGGCATAGAGTTTTTTCAGTATTTGTTTATCTGTTATCTTTTCAGGTAGAAATTGGATTACATGTAAGGGTATGCAGTAAAGGAGTGATGTCCCATTTAATCTCTTTCTGAGGCCTCTCACCCTCTGTAGAAACAAATTGTGCACTAATGCAAATGCTCAACAGTTCAGTGCTTTCCAAAGTGTGACAAAAAGATATTGGTGTTGGTGATAGACATTTATTCCATGGCATTCTATACTAAGTATATATTTTTGTTGGAGGAATCTACTGGAAGAAAGAGGGTTGTATGTTCACATAGCACATAACATTTCTAAATAATGCATTTTAATTGTCTTCTACATATGAATTGCAGGTGATCAGATGACATTATGTGATTAGATGATTTAAGAGAAAGCACACTATTTCCAGATAGATAATTTTTTTTTTAACCTTAATGAAGCTGTATTGAAGATACAAATGCATTTCAGCATTCTTTTAAAGTGTTATCACAGAATGATCTCTAAGGAGGCCTGTGTTCTAACACAGATTCATTCTTGCATAATTGCTGTGAGCTGGTGTCAGGGCAAAGATTTGAATTCCAGGGAATGTAGGACTTTTGGGAGAGGGCTAACTCCCATCTGTGTTAGGTAGTACAAAATCCTTTCCTTAATCTAAGGTATCGTACCATTACTTTAGAATGTTCTCTTCTGTAGAAAACAGATACAGTAATATTTGCTAAATGGAAAAGAATGATCTTTGCAATAATTTTTTTTTAAATAGAAATTTAAAATATAATTCATTGAAGATTTACAATATGAATTGTGGTTTTTATATACAGTTCCATTTTTTCCTTCAAAAGGGTTGGTTGAAGTGAAATGTATGACATGATTCTTTTCTTTCTGCTTAAAAGTTTAAGTTGTGCATGTATATGCATACTGAAGTTTGTTCATAATTGTTCTTTCCATGAAATCACTTTGAGAACTTAGACATAAGTGGCCCTCTCCAAAGCCCGCTGTGGTTTATGGTATCTCTAATGCTCTTTTATTTGAAATCTGGTTTAGAATCAAGTACACAAATGATTAAGAAAAGGTTGGAAAATCAGTTATGAATAACAGTATTACAATAATCATTCAAAAGAAAAGGGTTAGAAAAACACAAAAGCTAAACTATACTGAAAAGATGTTGTTTTTTTCCTTCTTTTGAATCAGGTCTAGGTTGGAAAGCAAATGGCATGCAGAATAATACTGGCCATTGGGTTATGTTTTTCACTGCAGATCTCTGTGCTAAACTAAAACAATTTTTTTTTTCACATCTCATTTATGGCAAACAGACACATGGCAATTTGGTGGGACAGTGAGGACTAGAACTTGAGTCTTTTTCAATTCAGTGTGAAAGAAAAAGGTACTGAAAGTGGAAATATTTTATTTTGATATTCTGCTCAACATATTATTTCATCCATGAGTTTATTATTTTATAAAAAACTTCTCTTTGTTCTTCCTCTCTGCCAATCTTTAAAATAGATGTTGTCATCTGAAAATTTACAACTCAGTGCATTCTCAGTGTAATTCAATATTTACCATAATATGCCAGTCTTCTTCCATGTATCTATGGAAACCATCTACAATTATAATATCAGAATCCTTTAGCATAACATGTTGATATAAAGACTAAGTCTTATATATAAAATGAATCTGTAGTGCTCTTGACAGATTTGGATAAAATTATTTGGCATTTGCTTATTAAAGGACAATTTTAATCTCTAAAATTTTTGGGAAAAAAAATTGTATCCTGTTCCTGGTTTTGATCAAGTAATAAGGTCCCTTAGTAACTTGCAGTACACCTCCTGTGTCGCACTTGTGTCATATTCTGCGTGTTTCTTTGTGTCATTCCTGGCTAAAATTTGCAAAACACTTACAATTATGAAAATGTATTTGCAAGCCCTTTTTCTCACCTTTCATAAACACTCCAGAATCTTCATCATTTTATAATCATAGCAGACAGTATCAATTTGTTTGCTTGCTCTAAGTCTGTGTTATGTTCCCTTCAGAAGAAGTCACACCAACAGCATGGAAGTTGGGGAAAAATATAGATTGGTTGTTTGAGAGCTACTGATCATGGACAAAATATTCCAGAGAAGCTGGAGCTGGGACAATCTGAAGATTAGATTTATTTCAAGATTAAAACATTTAAATTTTTGGTGTCTACATATAGGTGTCCACATATTAACATATATCTTAGCTCCCTTTGTAGTCAATGGAGAGGTAATCAATACAACCAGTGGAAACTAGACATCTATAAAGATGACCTATTGGTCAACTGGTCAGACCTATTGATCAGAACTGAAGACTATTTCAGTGGGAGTTATCACTCTTTAAGCTCCCTGAGCTTTAATAGTACTGTTCTCCAAAATGGTCCAACAGTTCCAAACAGTACCAAGAAGAAAGGCAGAGGTAAGGTTCTAATGCTTGGCGGAAAGGTAGTATAAAGAGGAAGGTGTCAGCTTCAACAGAAGCTGAGGAATTCCCAGCAACAAAGCAGCCTGTTTAAGCAATTATTAGTAAAGTTCTACACAGAGGATTGCACACACACAGCTGAGGAGGATGTCCCAAAGAGAAAGTCATGATAATTCTGTATATTCAGGTGAAGGGTAGGTCAGAGGACAGAAATAATCAAGTAGACAAGTGGAAAATAAGTGCCATTTAAAAAGACTTTTGAGACACAAGTGTGGTATACCCATTTTTATACAAATGTTAGAAGCTTAAGAAAAATGGTATGTTATGCCTTAAATGAAGGTAATGCTGAAATCAGAAACATGATGGAAGGAAAATTATAATAACAGAACAGTATAAAATCAGGCCACAAATATATAGGAATTATAGCATAAAACTTACTGGTGGTGAAGTAGAAGTATACATTTAAGAATTCCTAGAATTAAGCCAAATTAATAAACTTACCACTTCAAGTACCAGAATCTTCATGAATTGAAATCCCAGGCCTAAACAAGAAGAGTATTGTAGTCTGTCTACATTGCCACCCAAACAACTAGAGAGGTGAGACTGAATGCTATACCCTGAGAGAGGTCAGACAGAGCAAGAAATAAATAGGTGACCTCAATTACTCTATGGACAAAGGCCAAATCACAACATGAACCATAGATTATATTTTTAGGTGATATCAGTAATTGTTTAATAGAGTAGCTGGCTTGCAAGCCCACAGAAAGAAAAGCAACCCTTTATTTGGCTCAGTAAAGTTCAGGATCTGGTTCAAAACGTCACTGTAGAAGCACCATCTGTAAGAGCAACCATAAGGTACTTACATTCAGCACTCCCTGCAGTACCAACGGCCAAAGAATTCACTGCTAAATTTTAACAAGGAAAACTAGGTGAAGATGAGAACTCTTGTTAAAAGGAAGCTAAAGGGGACAACAGCTGCTTCAGACAATTTCATGCTTGCAGGCAGTGCAGAAATTGTTGAAGACTATACTGGTAACACAGTGGCAGTTCACACCACCTATTATGAAATGCTTGAGAAAGTGTAAGAGGAGGTCAGCATGGCTAAAGACCAAAGGGAAAGGTTAGTAGTAGTAAGAAACATCTGAACAAAGAAAAGGATTGTGAAATCTGATAGATAAAAATGTAAACATAGTTAGGCCAAAAAAAGAGTTTGATGAAAAGCTAAGTTAGGAAATCAAAACTAGTACTAACTTCCTGAGACATGAGGAAAAAGAAGCCTCCCAGAATCTGTAAGCAGAAAAAGACAGAGAGCATAAAAGGAATTCCTGAAAGGATAATGACACTGCAAAAAAGGTAAATTAATTCTTTACAGGAGCATTCACCATGAAGAAGATGGGGAGATTGCCATACCAGAACCTTTTCATGAAGGGGACTCACCAGAGAATCTGAAATTGAAGTAACAGAAGAGTTACAAATAAGTAGAATTATCACTACCCATGGTAATGGGTACCCATGCCAGTAAGATTAGGTGGCACTCACCTGGACAACAAACAGGCTTTCTAGGAACTCTAGGACAAAACAGGTGAATTGCTAACAGTAATATATAATCTTGGACTATAACGTTGGTGATTGTCCTTGAGTTTTTCATATTTGGTGGGGGGTGTACATGACACCAAACTTTACAAAAAGGTTCTAGGGACTCTGTATGCCTTGTATCTTCTGTGTATTTCTGTAATCCAGAACCATGCTAGAAGTATAAACTTCTTTCATCCACCATTTTCTCTTAGCAGCGGGTTCCACAGATCTGCTGCCTGTTGTATAGGAAAAAAACCAACCAAACAAAAAACCCCAAACCAAACAAAATCCCACTTATTTTGCTTGTTTTAAGCCTTAGTGGAATGAAGTGTCTGTCCCACCACTATAAAATATTTCCCGATATAGTTATAAACTCTGTCTTTTTGAAATTCTAATGAAGCCACCTTCCTATCACACACTATATTTTTCTTTTTTAGCATTTATTTGTTTTGATTATTAATTTTTGAAAAATACTGAGGAATGTACTGGTTGTGAAGCACACTTCTATTAAAATAGATTCTGATTCAGATGTATATATGTAATAAAAATAGGAAAGAGACCTGGAGGAAAAAAAGTTTATGAGAAGTATGTTCTCTTTTCAAAGCATGATGAAGACTTTGATGTACAAATAATGTAGCACTTTCATCTTTTTCCTTTTTTTTTTTTTTTTAATTAGACATTCAAGTTTTTAAGAGTTTTATATTGCTGCATGGCAATCTTTTAAATAATCTAGCCTGATTAAGGGCAACATGCTAAGTCCTACTTGTAAGTGGCATTAATGGGATTGCCTTCCTTTAAGTGTAGACTTTGTGTTCAGCGAGATGTACAAAACAAGAAAAAATGTCACAGAACTAGAATTTATTAATCATTTGCTTTGACATTCACTTTCATGCATGTTACAGAACTAGAGTAATAATCTAATTTTAATGTAAATTTTGGAAACAGCAGCTGTATATGTGCATAGCCTGTATGTGGCTATATACCAAAGAAAGTGTACAGCACCTATACCTGCACACAGAGCACATCATTGGTTGAAAAAGGTTGCTATGCAGAGCTGTATACACCAATACTTCTTGGAACACCAGACTACCACTAGTTCTTAGTATACACCTGCAGAACAAATGTGTTTGATATTGTACTTCCATTTCAAATGATGGTGTGTATGTGTATAAAGCTATATAAACATAAATGTTTTGCAGGAGCTCTTTGTTTACTTACAGCTAAAGACTGCAGCAGTTATGTGTTCATACTGTATAATAAAAAGTCTAGTTGCTGAAAGGTTTGCAGTGCTGTGGTAAATGGCAAATAATAGCACCATCTAAAGGTGTTTTTAAAATATGTATAGTTATTGTCATTATATGATCTACAGACTCACCCTTTACGTATGAATCCCTCCACTAAAGAAACCCAAACTGTTCTAGAAATACTTTTTCACTTACCCTCCTTCTAAGATCATCTTTGTATAATTTATTTTGATGGTATCTACGTTTCCTCCATATCCAAAATCTTTATTTCCCATTAACAAAATTATGAAAGTAATTTAATGGTGCTGACTCATGCTTAGATGCCTTTGACCTGTTCCATTGAGACCTCAGCTAAACTGAGTTTTTGAATCTGATACCTTGTCTTGCCTGGATTTGCTATATATTTGCCCTTAAAATTCATTAAATATGATGGCATTAAGTTTTAGTCTTATTTTATTTTCTGCTGAGAGAGGCAGATATGGTTCATAAGGTGTCTTCTGCAGAGCTATAGGGAATGTCCAGTCAAGGTATGCTGTAAAAAGGAAGTATGATGGTAAATGCCTTGTTAATCTGCATCCAAAAATTACATATTCTGAAAGTATACTTATAGGACTGATACTTATCAATATTTTTGTTCCAGTTTCTTCAAAAATATTAGCTCAAATAATTACCCCTATCATATTTGCTGACACTGAAACCGCTACAGATTTCTGAAGTTTGGTCTTGTTCCAACTCGATTAAATCCTTTTTTACTTTAGAGGTTGGATTTTAGCTATCCTCAAAATTTGAACTGATGGTCAGGAAAGTAATTTTCAGAGCAGTTTATCTATTTGTAATGTAGTATGTGCTTACTCTTCATCGTTCTCTGTGTGCACAATGATTAATAAAAAATTATAAAACTTCAGCAGTGCTTGAAACAGTAAGTGGGTTGCACAATTTGTGAGATATAGAGGTTTGGTTCAGCAATAATTTTTAGGGCAACACTTTTTTACTTGTGCTTTTTGAAGAAAGAAAATATGGAAGTTGTGATGATTAAAATATATTCTTTATCTTTCTTTTGAAAATCATCAAAGAAATGTTACATATGCATCTTTTAAGTTATTTTATATTCAAATATTAGTAAATACTGAATTTTTCATATTTTCATGCGATTTATTTCTGAGACATCATTCACCATTGATGCTAGTCTCTTATGTTAACTTACCCCTGTGCAAGAGGATGGTTTTTCCACCACACAAATTGGCACCTTCATATTTGCAATCATCTTAGACCATATAATCTTTTATATCATTGATTCATTTTTAAAGTAATGACCATCTATTTGATGCTGATTGACAGCCGGCAGTGTGCCCAGGTGGCCAAGAAGGCCAACGGCAACCTGGCCTGTGTCAGAAATAGTGTGGCCAGCAGGAGTAGGGAGGTGATTGTGCCCCTGTACTCGGCGCTGGTGAGGCCGCACCTCGAATACTGTGTTCGATTTTGGGCCCTTCACTACAAGAAGGACATTGAGGTGTTGGAGCGTGTCCAGACAAGAACAACAAAGCTGGTTAAGGGCCTGGAGCGGCTGAGGGAACTGGGACCATTTAGTCTGGAGAAGAGGAGGCTGAGGGGAGACCTCATCGCGCTCTACAACTACCTGAAAGGAGGTTGTAGCGAGGTGGGGGTTGGTCTCTTCTGCCAAGTAACTAGCAATAGAACGAGAGGAAACGTCCTCAAGTTGTGCCAGGGGAGGGTTAGATTGGACATTAGGAAAAACTTGTTTACTGAAAGAGTGGTCAGGCCTTGGAACAGGTTGCCCAGGGAAGTGGTGGAGTCACCATCCCTGGAAGTATTTTAAAGACATGTAGATGAGGTGCTTAGGGACATGGTTTAGTGGGCATGGGAGTGTTGGGTTGACGGTTGGACTTGATGATCTTAGAGGTCTTTTCCAAGCTTAGTGATTCTATGATTCTATGATGATCACACCTCATCAAGTGAAATATAGGAAAGAAAGAATTATTTTGCTTTGCAGAAAAAGTAAAAAGTCTGTATGCTTATTGAAAGTACAGTATTTGATCTCTGTATCAGATCGATTTTTTAAGATGTAAAAACTTTATTATCTAAAAAATATTTGGCTATGATTTTCCCTCAAAAAAAACTCAAAAGGATCTGAATCTTTTCTGAAGGAGTAACTAAGCTTCAGATTACATTCCTGATGTACTGTATTCACTGCTGTACATATTGAACAAGCTGAGATACTGTGAATTGTAAAATGTATTTCACTGTCATTTTTCCCTAGAACTTTGTGGCATATGACACATTTTGAAGCTTTCTGTTATTCTCTGAAATAGTAGTCAGCAACAGCATTCTTACTGTGTTCGTTGGTTTTAGCACTTCAGTTCATTTGTTTACTTTCTATGTCCAGATCAGCCCTTTGACAGATGCTGGAATCTATATATGTCAGTTCAAGAACAAGAAAGGGAATCACTAAGGGGGTTATTTCCGGCTTTAAAGATAAATCTGTTGAGATTAAGAACCACGCTCTGATTGCTTAAGTTAGAGTAGTCCAAGCAGTCACATCATTCTTTTTAAATTTTTTTTCATGAATTTTCCTTAAAAAACAGGTACTGATGAATGTTTAATGAAACACAAAGCTTGCTTCAGATAGCTGTAACCCTTACAGTACAGTAAAATCAACCAGACAGTATCTTGTCATGCTTTATTTTGCTCTCACTTACATTTGAAGACCAGAAAGGGAAGGAAAAGTGAACAAAGGGTCTTTTACAGAACTTGAAAATTAATTCAGGGTGGATGCTTGATTTGTCATGTATAACATCTCCTGTTAAATAAACGTCCATTCACACTTTTATTTTACAGTGAATATGCAGTTTCAGAGAGGAAGAGAGAGTTTTCCAGTCTGAATGTCTGCTGAGTAATTGGTGTCAGCCAGGCTTACATGAAGCAAGTATGTATTATGGGATTTCTTTTTGTGAATCTGTTTCTATTCACATAAGGCTTTAGTATCCTGAAAGGATCTCTCTTGTAATTAAGGTTCATACACCTTATTCCACAAGATTTGGTATACAGGGAGAGTTGTCACTCAACTAAATGTCACTCAACTGAACTCAACTTCGGAAGTGTCACAGACACATTACTAGAATCAATGGGGGGATACCAACAGGATTGCAGCAGGTAAGACAAGGGTTGGCATGGCATTGCCAGAGGGTGGCAATGCTAGTGGGAACACTTACACTGCTCCTGGGAGCACGGAGGGCTCAAGAGCATATCTGAAATGCTTGTACACCAACACATGCAGTATGAGAAACAAACAGGATGAACTGGAAGCTTTGGTCAGCTCTCAGAGCTACGATATCATTGGTATTAGCAAAACTTGGTGGTATGAGTCCTGCAACTGGAGTGCTGGGATGGAGGCTGCAGGCTGTTCAGGAGGGATAGGCAGGGCAGGCGAGGTGGAGGTGTCGCACTATACGTAAGGGAGAGGTTTGATTGCACAGCTCTTACAGGTAGTGATGATGTGGTTGAGAACCTCTGGGTAAGGATTAGGGGGATGGAAAACAAAGGATATGTTGTAGTGGGTGTCTACTATCGATCACCCAGCCAGGATGTAAGCACTGATGAGTTATTCTATAGGCAATTAGGAGAAATTTCTGGATTGGTAGCCCTAGTCCTTATGGGAGATTTCAACTTCACAGGCAAACTGGGATTATCATACTGCTGAGACAAGCAGGTCTTGGAAATTCTTGAAGTTTGTAGGAGATATCTTCATGTCACAGGTACTCAGTGCGCCAACAGAAAAGACGCCCTCCTAGACTTGCTATTTGTGAATAGAGAAGGACTCGTTGGAGATGTGATGGTAGATGGCTGTCCTGGCCACAGTGAACATGAAATTGTTGAGTTTAAAATTTTCACTGTAATGAGAAAAAAGGACAGCAGAGTTGCTACCCTAGACTTCAGGAGAGCAAACTTTAAGCTATTCAGGGAACTTTTTAGCAGAGTAGCCTGGGAATCTGCTTTTGAGGGCTTAGGAGTCCATGAGTGCTGGTCAGTCTTTAAGAACCACCTTGTAGAAGTGCAGGAGCAGGCAATTCCACTGTGTCCTAAGTCAAGTAAGCAGGGCAGAAGACCAGCTTGGCTGAACAGGAAACTCCTCGTGGAGCTCAGGAGAAAGAAAATGTATGATCTTTGGAAGCGACATCAGGCTTCACAGGCAGAGTACAGAGCTGTGGTTCATTTATTCAGGGAGAAAACACAAAAGGCCAAAGCTCCATTAGAGTTGAAACTGGCCAGTGTTGTGTCAGGTAACAAGATGGGATTTTTTAATATGTTAATAGCAAGAGGAGGTCTAAAGAAAACATTGGAAGGATACTTGTTGAAGATGGTCATCTGACTAACAGGGATGAAGAAAAAGTGGAGGTCTTCAATGCTTATTTTGTCTCAGTCTTTAATAATACTGGTAGACCTTGGGCTGACCAGTCCCCTGAGTCGGAGGACCATGAGTGTGCACCATGAGTGACTTTCCATTTGTGGACACTGAAATTGTAAGGGACCAGCTGTATCAGCTGAATGTTCACAAGTCCATGGGGCCTCATGGGATTTATCTGAGAGTTCTGAAGGAGCTAGCGGATGTCATGGCAGGACCCCTCTCGATCATCTACCAAAGGTCTTGGGAGTCTGGGGAGGTCCCTGCTGACTGGAAGCTAACCAATGTTATTCCAATCTACAAGAAGGGCATGAGGGAAGACCCAGGGAACTACAGACCTGTTAGTCTAACCTCAGCTCCTGGAAAAATTATGGAGAACATTATACTGGGTACTACTGAAGAGCATTTAAAGAATAATGCAATCATCAGGCACAGTCAACATGGGTTCACAAAGTGAAAGTCCTGTTTCACTAATTTGATATCCTTCTATGATAAGGTCACCTGCCTAGTGGATGAAGGGAAAGCAGTGGATGTAGTTTTTCCGGATTTTAGAAGGCTTTTGATACTGCCTCTCACAGCATCCTTCTGGAGATGTTGTCCAACTGTGGGATGAGTGGGTTCACGGTGTACTGGGTGAAGAACTGGCTACAGGGCAGAGCTCAAAGGCTTGTAGTGAATGGGGCTACATCCGGCTGGTGACCTGTCACCAGCGGTGTTCCTCAGGGTTCAATTCTAGGGCCAGTTCTGTTCAATATATTTATCAATGTTCTGGGTGCACGAGTTGAATGCACCATCAGCAAGTTTGCAAGAGGAGGTCTAACGAAAACATTGGAAGGATACTTGGGAGGTGCTGTTGACTCTCTTGAGGGACAAGAGGCCTTGCAGAGGGATCTAGATAAATGGACTCTGCACTTACGATGGTGTTATGCCGGGCACAAATATAAATTGGGAGAGGAGTGGTTGGAGAGCAGCCCTGCAGAAAGGGATCTGGGGGTGCTGGTCGACAGTAAGCTCAATAGGAGTCAGCAATTTTCCCTGGCAGCCAAGAGGGCAAATCACATCCTGGGGTGCATCAAACACAGTATAACCAGCCAGTCAAACGAGGTGTTTATCCCCCTGTATTCAGCATTGTACGGCCTCACCTTGAGTCCCGTGTGCAGTTCTGGGCCCCAGAATTTAAGAAGGCTGTGAAGGCCCTTGAATGCGTCTAGAAGGCAGCAACAAAGCTGGTGAAAGTGCTGGAAGGAATGTCCTATGAAGACCAGCTAAGGACTCTGGTCTTGTCTAGTTTGGAGAAAAGGAGGCTGAGGGGTGACCTCATTGCTCTCTACAGCTTCCTGAGGAGGGCAAGTGGAGTGGGAGGTGCTGATCTCTTCTCCCTGGTTTCCAGAGACAGGACGCGTGGGAATGGTTCAAAGCTGTGCCAGGGGAGGTTTAGACTGGACATTAGGAAGCATTTCTTTACCAAGAGGGTGGTCAAACACTGGAACAGGCTTCCTAGAGAGGTGGTTGATGCCCCAGGCCTGTCAGTGTTTACGAAGCATTTGGACAATGCCCTTAACAACATGCTTTATCTTTTGGTTGGCCCTGAAGTAGTCAGACAGTTGGACTAGATGATCATTGTAGGTCCCTTCCAGCTGAAGTAGTCTATTCTAGTATATTCTATTCTATTATGTAAAAATGTTATTCTTCCCAGTGTTGATTTGATTTTTAATAGAAATTATGTGTAAACTCAAAATGATACTGGCCCACATTTGCCACCTTTTGATACTTTACAAATGGACCTTGTTATTTTATAAATTCTTTCTTTTGAATTGCTATACCAAAAATTATTTTCTTTCAATTTTCCTTTCATCTCAGAGGATGGAAAGGATATTTTATAGGTAAATGAACATAGAGTATATACTGGTAATGAGAACTGCAAATAGAAATAATGAGTCACCACTGAGGTGTTTTGAGAATGAATTCTAAGCAGTACAAATTCAGATACCAGATTGGTTTATACTGGCAAATTGCTTTCCCAGCATAATCTAAAGCATTCCTTTACGCAATAATGACCTGAGGAAGAAGGGTTGAACAGATGGCAATGAGAGGTCACAGCTTGAGGTAGCGCCATCAAATATTTTCACTTTTTCAGATCAAATATCTTTGAGAAACACCGGTTGATACAATTGTTTTTGTTGTATTAATGTGCATTAATAAGAATGTGTGTTTTGGGGGAGTGTTGCAAGGAGTGATACCATTCTTTTATTTAAGACAGTGACCTTGCAGAATTAGGAATTTCCTGTGAAGGAAAATGACATAATTTCCAATGACCTGTTGGAATTTGTTTTGCTCTGTCGTCTCTAATGAAAAAAAAAAACAAAACACCCTAACAATTTTTTTCATTTTTTTCTGTTTTGTAAACCACACATTATCAGACATTTATGACAGTCAAGTATTTCTTATTACTCAGTATATCCTGATCAAATATGCCTGGATAACCTCAAGAAGAATACACAAAGTGATTAAAAATTAGATTTTTCCAGCTTTTGTAGAAAACTTAGAAAAAACTACCTTCCTTTAACTTTTCTTAGGGTCCAGTGCTTTAACATACATAGATTTCACCTTTGCCTCTGAATATGTTAAGGGCTGAGATCTGTATCAATGCCAACAACAGGAGTTAAATAAAACTTTCTCTACCTCCTTCTTACTCTATAGCTAATATCTCTTTCTTTATTGTACTGTGTAGAAGCTTCTGCCTACCATTTAAAGGATTTGGCAGGCGGGTGCAGGTACACTCAGGCATTCATTATATCGTGGGTTCTGCGCTCTCCAAACTGAGACATGCATCAAAATCCCTCACTTTGCAGTTTCCAATGTGTTTTGCACATTCCATCTGTGTGCTGTATCAGTATTAGTAAAACTTGCTTACTTCAAAGATAATACCTTCTCAATTTGAGGGTAATTTCTTTCAGATTGGTTATCTTTTTTCCTTTCTCTTGTCCTGTGAGAAACTGCAGCTGCAAACTGTATGAAGGAAAGCTGATTTCTTTGTAACAAGGAAGATTTTGTTTTAGAAGGTACCAGTGATTAGAAATACCACACTTTTCACTTCTTTACAAGCCTTTCCAGTCCAAAGTTATGTTGTATTGGGTGCAGGTGTGGCAGGGGCCTGCAGGGCTGCCCCGTGCCGGACACAGCCGGTTCCAGCCGGCTCCAGCGGCCCCGCCGCAGGGCACAGCTGAGCCCTTCAGCCGCGGGCGGGCGCCTCGGGGAGAGCCCGGATAAGGAAGGGCAAAACGCTGCCCGGCAGCCAGGGCTGAGGGGAACCCTGTGAGAACCAGCCCTGCGAGCCCCGAGGGGAGAGCAGGAGGAGGGGAGGAGGGGCTCCGGGCGCCCCCGCAGAGACGCCCCTGCGGCCCCGGGAGAGACCCCGGTGGGGCAGGGCTTTCCCTGCAGCCCGTGGGAAGGCCCCAGGCTGGGGCAGGGAAACGTGTGAGGAGGAAGGAGCGGCAGGGAGGGGCTGTTATGGACTGACCGCAGCCCCCAGTCCCCGTCCCCCTGCGCTGCTTGGGGAAGGAGATCGAGGAGTCGGGGATGAAGGAGTGAAGGTGAGCCTGGGAAGAAGTGGTAGGAACGTGTTTTTATATTTGCGTTTGCTTCTCGCCATGCAACTCTCTTTTAATCNTTTTAGAAGGTACCAGTGATTAGAAATACCACACTTTTCACTTCTTTACAAGCCTTTCCAGTCCAAAGTTATGTTGTATTGGGTGCAGGTGTGGCAGGGGCCTNTCTATATCTCGACCCATGAGCTTTTTCACCTTATTTTCTCCCCTTGTCCTCTTAACGAGGGTGAGTGAGAGAGTGGCTGGGTGGGGGTCTGGCAGCTGGCCAGAGTCATCCCACTGCATATGTTATTTTTCTCTGGAACACTGAAACCACAAGGCTTCTTTCTGTAGATGTATTTGGATGCATATTCTTTGTCTCTTCAACGTAGCAGGGTATAATCCGTTTCGTACCAGTACTAGTTTGCTTGGAGAAGGACACTTTAACATTTAGTTCCTCAGCAAGACAGTTGCAGGGATGCTATCCTCGAGTCTCCAGCAAGACTACTGTGCTAAGTAGGCTTATTTCTCTGCTGCTGTAGCTTGAGAGAGATTAAAACTAGTTTTTCTATTAATTACACTGCAAGCTTTCCCTCTTTTCCCAGTCATTGTCTTTCTCTGCATTGAGAGTGTTCCTGTTTCTGAGCCCCTGGAGAGAGAGGAGGAAACAATCTCTTTTGACTCAGTGTGTGGTCGGGATTCCTTCATACCACATGGAGGATATCCCCATCAGGAAACTGCTGGCAGGGTATGCTGCCTTCATGCCAAATCAAATTCAAATTAATTGTATAGCTCAGAAGCAGGAATAAAAGTTACCAGGAAGAACAACTTAATGTTATAATAAAAAGTGTCAGATGGAAAATTCAGCCCTTTTGGAAACAAAAGCTGACTAATTATGACAATGCTCAGTGATATGAACGGGTTCTGTAGTATAGACTACTTGGCTGCTGGTTTAGTATAAATATTGCAATTACTCTCTTAAACTTAAAATGGTCGTAGATGGCTTTAAAAACACTTTTCAGATAATTTCTGCTGTCCGCTAATTCCCTGAACACACTATTTTGGAACAAAGTTGTGAAAGGGAAAAAATAAGTTTGATGGGATTAAATGAGACAGTTAGTATGCTTCTATCTAAACATTTGTATAGAATGATCAAGTTATTGATACAGGTATTATGCAAAGTATTAAAACTCTTATCTTAGTATTTAACCTAAGGAAATGTTGAATAATTCTACAGTATATAAATGGAAAAGATAAAAATGTTTCCTAGTTTATTAATGTTGCTTTCAAAAATTATGTAGATGACTGAGTGCTCATCTATAGTGATTTCCCTCCCCACTTAAATTTAGTTGAAGATACTGTACATATTTTAATATATATGAGAGATTTAGGGAGGACACTATAGATTTTTAAAATGGCAGATCTTTATTATGACACTGATCTCCTTATGGATGCTATATACTTTATGAAAATCTAAAAATAAAGATCACATATTCTAGGCTTCCATTTGACAAAAGCTTATTGGACAATAGCAACAACAGTTAATGTCAGCTGTATTTATTTATAGATAAATGATGCTTTTTTTTTTGTTTCAATGTAAAACATCTGGTACATTTATTTCCATCATAGGTAAAATATTCAGTGACAAAATCTGTCCATATTTGCATCCAGAAAATTTCTGGCAGAAGTTTTTCAGTGTATTTTATCTAACTGGAAAAGAAATAAAGGTTTTGAGTTTTATGGTGGATTCAATACTGTGGGTGGAGCTGAAGGAGAACAGTCTAATTGTGGAGAGCAGTCAGAACCAAGGCCTATTATGACTCAATTAACAGTTTAAGGTATTATGTTTATAACTTTTGCTATTAGACTTAGAGGAGTATTATTAATGTGTGAGGTTTAAGCAGTTAGAGGCGCTCAGGAGTGTAACTCAGGCTACATACACAGCATTACAAGGGGAGGATCTTGATATCTTGAAGGATATCGATGAGGCTGACAGAATCCGGGAACAGAATGACCAAAAAAGAAACTGCCATACTGGCAATACCCCCCACGCCATCCCCACCATATTCCCTTGTAGTATTGTAAATGAAATATTGTTATTCTTCATATACTAAGAAATACTCTTCTGAAGTGGGGGATGAAGATAAACAAAGCAGCAGTCTAGAAGGAAAATAGAGCTCCACCTGTGGAGCACAAAGCTGTTATGGTGAGGGTCATCTTGAATCTTTCTGTGCAAGTTTGCTTAGGCAGTGCTGAGATGCTCAACTCCTGCCTTCCTGCATAGAAATGTGATACTGTCCTGCTGATTAGCTGGGAGATCTACTTGTTGCAAATGATGACAGACACATTCAGAAGAAATATAAGACAATGTAGTTTTCCAGAAGAACTTACTGAAATAGTATCTCTTAGGATATAATAGAGGAGTTAGCACTTGTGCAGAAACAATTAAATACAATTAAATATGATGACTACAAGCTTATTCTTCAAAACCTTAGCTGAAAGTTTCTTGAGGAGGAGTTAAAAGCGTGTCAATGACAAGATCTGTTATTTTCATCTCCTGTCCTTTAGTATATGTGTCAAAAATGGACCTGCTGAGGCCCTCGTTTGGGAAAATGTTTCAACAGGAGCTGAAGTCCTGTTGACTGTAATGTGAAATGTACATGTTGATTATCTAACAGAACCAAATATAGATTCTGATGAGACTTAATATGCTCTTGAGTGCTTTTCTAAACGGAGGTAAAATTTTCAACAAGCAAAATACTGCTTGCTAAGCTACTTTAGAGACCTGCTGCAGTCTTGCTGCTATTTTAAAGATGAAAATGTTTGTTTTAGTGGGCCCTAGAATAGAATAAATCAGTATATCAAAGAGCAGGAAGCATATGAATATCAGTAATGAAAATAAAATGGCTGTGTAATTTGCAGTACTTATCAAACTATAAATATATTCAGTTAGTTTATGGATTTATCTGTTCATGTCCGTTGTCTTATTCTATGTATGGAAAATTCACGCTAAAGAAACATTTTTCTTTTATTATTATATAAAAAAATGAGGAAATGACATGAAGGTTATTAAACAAAAGCTTTAGGAAATAACACATAAACATGGGGATTCAGTGATCCACTCTGGAACCCTATGATACAAAAGCTCCTCTCGCTGCCTGCCTGCACCAAGCTTTAAAGATTTTTGGACTCCAAAAAGCAAGAGAGCACAGGGTTCTATGACAGATCATCTATCAGCAGTGACTGAGTGAACCCTAAGGGGAAAGGAGATTGTTGTATCTTACCGTAGCACTGAGAAATGGTAAAAGTGAAAAGACACACTCCTTGTCTGCTCATGGTATTCACTGATGTAATGATGTCTTCTAAAAGTTGCAAATGAAGTTGGATCAAACCTTTAAAGACTGCTAGCTAAGCCATAAACCATGATTGCAATTCAGTGGTTAGGAACCAATTAAGTGTATTGCACTTAAGGCAAAGAATGAAAGAATAAGTTAATATCAAATTTCAATGCATAAAACAACCTCACAGTTCGGCCCATTTGCTTTCCAATCTTAAAGTAAAACATAACAAATACGATTAAAAACATTCTGAATGCAACCAGGTGTAAATACACTTGAATGCAATTACTAAAGGAAATTATTGTATATCAGCAAAGGTATGAACAGTCACTTAATCTGAGCTATGCAATCAACCTTTAGGGCTGCTTAATGCTAATAGAGTTTGTAGTCAAATGCCTTTCTCAAAGTAAAAACTTCAGTGCTCGAGATTTGATCTTGATGTACTCCAAGCACATGAACATTTGGGCATTGACTTCAATTATAAACAAACTTGCCTCTTTGATCTTTATGAGTCACTATTAGAAATACCAAGTAATGTACAGGATGTACAGACCCTGGCTGCTAGGCCCTGCCTTGGTGCTCCTGGTCCCAGGGAGAAGCTGGTCCCCCCAGCATCCTCGTAATTAGGATGTTTGTGGCTCCATGGACAGGCAGATAATCTTCAAATCTCCTGTGGACTCATGCTCTGAGTTAACAGTTCTTAGCATTAAAGTTCTGCTAAGGCGATTTCTTGTTTCTTACAGTTTGACTTTTGTCCTTTCTTTAGTCAGTGTTCACTAATTAACAATATGCATTCATTTTATAGTTTTGATTCTCTTTTTGGCTTTCTTGTCTTCCTTTCTGATAAATAAATTAAGTTTAAATAAGAACCATAGCTAACAATTTAGTTAATTGGAATTATTCCTCCTCTGTCTTCTCTTTTCCCTCTATTTCCCTCACTGTCCACTTTAAACTCTGCAATCCCACTTTTTGCTACTGTTTCCAATCTGAGAATCAATTGTACTACTTAGTCTTCTAGTTGGAAGAAATGAAATTAGAAACAAACTCAAGGGTATCAGTTGTTGTAATATAGAAACTTCTCTTTAAAAGCCACACGAGTGATTGTTGGTGTAAAATATTTCCATGTAGAGAGGAACATTTGCAATTAGAGAATTGGCTTTCTGTTTGAAGTCTTTCCAAGAGACTTCTGTAATGAAGTACAATTTTTTGTTTGTTTGTTTGGGGGGGAGCAACTAAGACTTTTTAGAAATGCAGAATTTAAGAAAAATGCAATCTTATTTTTCATTTTCCATTTTAAGAGTGGGCTCAAATGGCAACATGCAGATCTTGAATATCAGTTACAGATAAAGTGTTCTAATACTCTTTTGAGCTTCAGGTTCCGGGTCATAGTTCTGCATATCATAAAATTAACTTTACTGGCAAAATCCAGAAGTAAACCTAGATTCAATCTTGCTGTTCCAAAATACCAGGATATGTGGTCTGTGCTAGTCATTACAAGCAATTTTTTTCTCTAGTGTAATATTGCACAAATAGGATGTCTTCAAAAACTGTAGCCTTAAAAATCATCTCTATGTCTTTTAAGAGCATGTGCAATTATATCTCTGCATAAGCTTTCCCTAGTGTGCACTCGCTAGGCTGTGCTATTAGTTCAAACCCTTAATCTAAACTCTTGCTTCATATACTGGAGTTTGTCTAATATGCACTAACAGTACTATACAACTATCTTAAATCCCTAGAAAGTCAGTAAGCTTCCCTTTTCCCCTTCATTAGTGCTACTTCAGGATGATTTCCTCTTATTAACAGCATAAGAATGAAGGTCCTAGTAGAGAGACAGGTTTGAAATGCAATACATGTCTGGGATTGTTCCGTTTTGTTTTTCCCTTTCCCTGACCTATGTTGAACATAAATACCTATTTAGAACTTCTTAAACAGCTACCAATTGCTTATAAACTGGCCAATTTCATCTTGTCTTGTGACTTTTTTAGAGAGTTGTGACACTTTACAGATAGAAGCTAAAATCGTGACTTAAAGCTTGAAAACTAGGTCTGCACTATTAATCCCAAGCATTCAAATACAGAGGTTTTTGAGTATTTGCTTCTCAAATTTCAAGTTTCCCTTCATATCAATAGGAAGTGAAAATATATTTTTCTACTCCATCACTAATAAAAAAATCAAGATTTTTATGTAAGAACATGATTCCAGGAGTTATGGCTCTGCTAAGCCAGGAAAAAGAAAAAGCATTAACTATTGTGAGGATAAAATCAAGGGAACAGGAAATAGTGAATTTTTCAAATGTTATGGGAGATATTTTATAAACATGTAATTTAGACCTAGATAGGTACAAAGCATCTGCTAATGACTTTTCAGATTTGAGGCATGCTGGAGGTATTTCAAAGAATATTCAAGCACAGCTTGAGAGGACAGACAGTGCAAAAGGATTTGGTTCTCTGTTTTTTGTATAAAGCGTCAATAAAAGCTTTAACATTCCTCTGCAGAAAATTTCTGATGTATAAGAGAGAATGAGCAAGTGTAGGAGGTTGTTTCTTGCATAAACTATCACTAAGTGATTGTGGAAATTTACCATTTAAAGCAGCCCATTTCTTCAAACAGAAATATAGGATTATCTTCTAGGACAGGAATTGTGGATTGTGTTTGTTGTGCCTGTATAATTATATATGTGTGTGCATGCACGTGTGTATATATATGTGTGTGTGTATATATATATGTAAAAAATGTAACGAGCAGAAATAATGGAGTTTGTCTTCGACTGAAAGACAAGAAGTAAGTCAAAATGAATTTGCTCAATTGCAGTATTTTTCAGAGGCTTAGCATTAGCCATTCTAATGAAACATTTAATCATTTCAATAATTCAGACATTGTCAACTATGAAGCATTTGGTAAATGCTAATTCTGTACTGGACAAACTTGGATTTCTAAATCCACTGTTGATTAATAAATTTCTTAAAACATGGTGATGGATGCTTACGCTTTTTACCCTGTCAGAATCACTGTTTAGTCCCTCATTCAGTAAAAAATTGTCAAATGAAATCTAATCCCAAGAAAAACACACTTAAAGGTCACCTAAGTAGATAAACTGAAACAAAGTGAGATGTGTAAGACTTTGTCCATTCCCTTCCCGTATCCAGAAATGCTTCTATTCTGTACTCCCCACTGTTATATTGACTTCTGTTTAGATATCTTGTGTCATGTGTTTTGAGCCAATTTCTTTTTTTCCCTAAATCTCAAGGTTTTTTTATACTTTCAAGTATCTACATTTTTCAGCTGTTGTAGCAAATCAAATAATAGTCATTCCTGTGTATCAAGAATTGACTAAGAATTTGAAACATTTTATAACTTCTAACAGTTTATGACAATATAATCTAGATATGAGTCTATATAGTTGTTTCACTTTACTATATTATGATTGTACTTGGGAAGTAAGTAGAAGTTCTGTGCACTGCCTCTTGATGTCTGAAAATGGAATGTGTGGAACTGAAATGCAATCAGGCAGGAAGGATTAATTACAAAAACTTGCTCACTCAAATAGTTCTCAAAAATTGTGAGACTTTTATTGCTTCCATGATCTGAATACTAAGTGACAGTGTCTGCAGCATTGCAATTTTATATCATACATTTTGTGAAACAAACACCAAATAAGAGAGCTATGTTCAGCAACTTGTTTTCTGTGAACTTGAGCTGAACACTTTTACATTCCTTTTTCTTTTTTGATATGGTAATAAAAAGTAACACCAATTTATGGAAAATATATAGCATCTCTACAGAGAGTTGGCATGTGGAAGACTGACTCAGGATGTATATCCTAGATATACATATATATACACACACATACACATGCTTACACACTTAGAAATTTTATATATATGCTTATTATTGTAATATATATATTTATTAAAATAGTAGTAATGCCTTATACTTTCACACTTTTTGTTAAAGGAGTTACTATGTGTTATCTACCAAGCAACTTATACAATACTTGAACAAAGATGTGGCTTTAAGATTCATTATAGAAACATCACTATTCATGTTTACCAGGATATAAAACAGGATGGATGTTAGCTGGCTTTGTGAAATCACAGGAAGATTGTGAGGTTCCTGGAAAACTAGATGCTCTACATAAAAGCCTTATGTAAAAGGACCTGCCAGAACTGCATGGGGATAAAGTCTACATGCTGGATACCAGCAACATCTATAGAACAGTCCAAATTCCCTGTAGAGAGGGAGCAGGTTGTACTTCACCCCAGTGTATGAATGCTAAATCAATCACAGATGTACAAGGATTTTTGGAGAAAATTGTACCCTAGTGAGAAAAGACCTTTCACCATCAATTTTACATCTTTCTGTAAGAATCAATGATGCTTTTATTTTATTGAGATCTACCCCAGCATTTTCATAGTTGAATAAACTTTGTATTAGACAGCAGTGGTTATTGTGTGTTCCTACTCTGTCCACCACAAAAGGTGAGCAATGCTGGCTCACGTGAGCTTAATTGGGAAGTATGAAAACCCTGTCTCCTGTTGTATGGAGTATTGCCTGACTAGCAGTAATGCATTTTGTCATCCTCAGTAATTTTTTTTCTCCCTTTTCATATATAGATTGAGACACTCATTAGTCATGATCAGTAAATCATTCAACTGTGTCAGTTTTTATACAGAAGATCACCTCAATCTTATGTTTCTCCTATTCTTACTGAATATCTTCTGTTGATTGTATAAAATTGAACATCATGCTAGGTCAGTTTTGACCCTTGGAGTTGAAATATATAAATTATTTCAACTAATGTGCCATTCAGTCATTCAAAAAAGTGAAGCAAGAATCTATTTGTTTGATATCAAAGAATGTAAATTACTTGATTAGATATATGACAGAAACGACTCTTAGATTTTCCATTTTATCTGTATATACTATGGACATTCATGCAGCTCTTTATCACTTCTTGTCTCCCTAAAATATGTTTACGCTTGTGAATGTATTTGTGTGTGTATGTTTATATGACATCCAGCTTTACCCACTGCTGTATGTTTATAGGGTGGGTGAAAGAAATATGCTTTCTTAGCTTCTATGTGACATGGAAACTAATACCAAGTATCATTTTCTGTTGTGAGAAAAGTCATGTAGAATTAATTGAATCATGGAAGCATATTGCACATCAGCTGTGGAAAAGTTTATTGCTGGCTCTCCTGGTTCTGGCTGGGACAGAGTTAACTTTATTTTTAGTAGCTGGGGGTGGTGCTGTGTTTTGGGTTTGGTATGAAAGGAGTGTTGATGGCCCATTGGTGCTTTGGTTGTTGCTGGGTGGTGCTTGCACATGGGACTTTTTGGCCTCCCATGATCTGCCAAGGGCAGGGGAAGCTGGGATGGAGGGGAGTATAGCAGGAGTGGTTGACCCAGCTGGCCAATGGGGTATTCTATACCATGTGACATCATGCTCAGTATAAAACTGGCAGAGGGGGCAATCCCACGGTTCGCGACACGAGGTCGGTGGGTGGTGAGCAGTTGGATTGTGCATCACCTGCTTTGCATATTCTGTGTTGTTGTTATAATTGTTATTATTACTGTTCTACTTTGGTTTATTTCCATTATTAAACTGTTTTTATCTCACCCTGTGAGTTTTTCCTACTTGTGCCCTCCCGATTCTCTCCCCCATCCTACGAGAGCAGGGGTGTGAGTGAGTGGCTGTGTGGTGTTTAGTTGCTGGCTGAGGTTAAACAACAATAGTCCTTTTTGGCGCCCAACGTGGGGCACGAAGGGTTGAGATAACAACAGATTAACTAGAGTGTATTAAGGAATTTATATCTTTTTAACAGTTGTCGGTCACAATATTGATTCATATGTTCTCGATATTAATTTATCTGATCTGCACCATGCTCTTGTTTTTCCTGTACCTGTTAAAGATTGGTGTTTTTTGCAGCCTGCTGTGCTCTGTAGTGATTAGTGATGTTTTGCCGGGGAGATTTGTTATTAAAACACTGGCATTGGGGGTTATTTGGTATTTGGGATTTGTAATGAAGCCATTATTATATTTCAGGTACCACCTCATGGAGACAATTAGCAATTATACCTCTTCCTCTGAGAGGTTTTTTATGGAGGAAATAGAGAATGGCACCTTCGCTACCTTCCTTTATGATGTCGTCGTCTTCATTACAATAACTTGTCAGTACCTTGAACACTCCTGGGTAGTTAAGACACATCTATTGGTACTCCTTGGGAATACTGTTCCAGTTTTGTCCAAGGTTAATAAGCAATTATTAAAGAATGTCATCCAGAGATCTGCCCCAAGGCTGGATAGTTATGAGTGGCAGGGTGAGTGGAATAGCATGGGCAAGTGCCTAGGAAGGTGGGCACCCTCAGTGTTTTGGAACTTCACCCCTGCACAAGTGCAGAATCCCGAAAAATTAGTAGAATATTTGAAAGAAGTATGCTGTCACTCTGGCCATTCTAGGGAGACACAAATCACTGCGATGTACTGGGGCCTGGCCCACGCTTACTGAGCCCTGTTTAACACTATTCAGAACCCTCAAGGGGAAGAAAAGGTCTCNGCAATATGAAGAAAGTCTCTCTTCCTCCCTATGGGCCTGCGTCTCTGCTGTGGAGAAACTGTCCCGGGAGGTCAAGGAACTCAGAGGATATGTCCTACCCCCCAC
>VZTQ01000226.1:0-285283 GCA_013400755.1 Pelecanoides urinatrix | reverse complement strand
GGAGCAGCTCGGCGGGAGCCGGCAGCCCCGGGCCGGGAGGAGCCGGGAGCGCCGGACCGGGATGAGCCCGGCCGGGAGGAGCCGGGAGCGCCGGACCGGGATGAGCCCGGCCGGGAGGAGCCGGGAGCGCCGGACCGGGATGAGCCCGGCCGGGAGGAGCCGGGAGCGGGCGGGGGCGGCGGGCACTGACCTCGATGGGGCTGACGGGCGTGGAGGAGAGCGGCTGGAGGTACTCGGGGTGCAGGAGGTGGCCGCCGTGGGCGCTGAGCATCTTCAGGACGCGGATGGGCAGCCGGCTGGCCTGGCGCAGCGGGTCGGCGGGGGGCGGCCGGGGCGACGGGGCGCNCCACGGCACGGCACGGCGCGGATCGGATCGGCGTTGCACGGGTTGGCGCGGCACGGCTCGGCTGGCAGAGCATGACACAGCTGGCATGACTTGGCACGGCGTGGCACGGCATGGCATGGCTCGGCTGGCATGGCATGGCTGGCACAGCTCGGCATGGCACAGCTCGGCTGGCATGGCATGGCTTGGCTGCCATGGCATGGCTGAGGTAAGATCAGCCTGGCACAGCTCTGCATGGCACAGCTCAGCACCCCTGCTGCAATGGCTCCTGCACCCAGTGTGTGTGCCCAGCACCCAAACCTGCTCCCAGCCCCTGTGCCCTGCGCCCAGCCTGACCCCTGCACCCAGTCCAGCCCCTGCACCCAGCACCCAGCGTGCGTGCCCTGCACCCCATCCTGCCCCAGTGCCACACAAGGCGAGGGCTGCCAGCACCCTGCCTGGGGGTGCTCGCCCATGTGGGGCAGAGCGAGGCCCCCGTGCCCCTGCAGAGGCAGCTCGATGTCTCTGCTGGCCCCAGCGACAACTGGGGCAGCGCTGGGGCTGCTGCTGGGACAGCAGTGTCACCCAAACCTGAAGGGCCAGCACAGGCCGCATACGTACTTTTTTATTTTGCATGTATTGCAGTCACCAGCATTTAAATTATGTTAACAGCAGCAGCGGTTGGCTGTCACAGAGCATCTTCTGTTCCTGGGGTAGTGACCAAAGTGTCGCTGATCATGTCACACCATCAATAAATACGCGGCCATCGGGTGGGAGTCCAGCGCACCCGCAACACAGCGAATGGGGCCGATCTTAACCCAGGTCCCACGAAAAGTGGCAATTCCCTTACGTACCTACAATACTCCTTTCTTTCAGGAGTTTTCTACTTTCTTTGGCTTGCAGTCTTAAAACTTTGTCAGTGACAGTGCAGATCGCAGTATAACTAATTAAGCTTCCTGACAATTAACTTCCTATTTCTAGTTACCTTTTCCAGACATCTTTGAATTACATTCACAAACCCCTGGGGCTCCACGGTCGGGGAGAGCTGAAAACCACCGTCCCACGGAGATCAGCCAGGCTCTTTCCATGAGGAGCCGAGGCACGCGGATAAATCTCGGAGCTTTACCCCATCTCGCCCAGCCTGGCGCGACGTCCAGCGTGCGACGGGTGCGGGGTCCTGGGCTGGGAGCTGGTGGGAGAACGGGGGCTCGGGGAGAGATGTGCAACGGGGTGGGGAGGTGGGGTCATGGGAGAAAGTCGTGGGGGCCGGGGTGGGGTGAGGACTGAAAACCTTTGGCCTGGAAAAAAGCAATGTGGCGTCTTTCGGAAAGGAAGGCGAGGAGCTGGAAGGATGCTCCACCTGCAATGCAAGGCAGCCGCCTGTCGCACTGCACACGCTGAACCCATCTGCCGAGTCGGGTACCGAAAAGTGGAGGAATTAGTGTTCAGTGCACCGGGGTGATGTCACCACTGCGCTGCTAAAATCAAGGCTTATCTGGAACAAATTCCCTGCTGAGAGCCCGGTAACCCGTCCCTCTGACTGGCGTGGTGTGCCACCCGCGTGTTTATGACGCTGGATGTTTGACATTTTCGTGTTTTCCTTCATGTACCTCTGGTGAAGGCGTATCATTTGCCAATAGCAGGTTGCACGGCGATTGCTTGCGGCGGAGCCGGGAATGGTGGGGAGGAACCAGCTTTCCTGGGGCTGGGGCTGGGTACCCGCTCTGGCCAGCACCGCAGCACAGACCCACCTCCGCCCTCCCCGCGTTTGGGTTTCAGGCCCCTCCTGCCTACCCAGAGAGGGAGAAGGGAAAGAGGGAGAGAGACAGACACCTCTAATTAATCATATTAACTCCTGACAGATGCTTTATGTTCCAACAACCTTGCTATTATTAAGTTCATATGGCCACCCCTCACCAAGCCCGTCTGCTCCGCGTCCTGGGAAAAAAGGCTTTGCTGGATTTCCCCAGCGAGCGCTGGCATTGCCCCGGCACAGCCCGATGTCACACCCGCTTCTCCAACCACTATCAATCACCGCGATGGTTGGACCTCTCAATTTTCCCTCTTTGTGAGGCTTTTTTCTTCTGTTTTTTTCCCCCTCCCGAAGCTGACCACAAGATTGATTCAATCCGGACAGGGGGGATGTAAATGGAGAGGCGCTGCCTTTCAAAGGAGCCATTCAAGTAAGGAGGAAAGAGAAAAAAATCTTTCCTCAAAGGCACCGGGGTTGTACGCCAACACCAGCACGGCCGTAACGAAATCACATACAGTAAGGTGGAACGAGCGCGGAGGAGCGGGGGCGATGCGGCGGCACTCCCAAAGCCGGCTCCCCCGGCGGATGCTGAGAGGGAAGGATGGAAGGAGGGCACGAGGACACGATGCCTCCGGGGCTGCGTTTATCGCTTCCTCCAAAACTCGGCTCATTTCGAAGGTCTGATCCTGCTCCGGTGCTGGCACACCAGGGAATATTTCTGGATTCAGCTTGGGTTCGCTGGATTAAAACTTCATCAAAGGGTCCTCACAGGTAATGGTGAATCTGCTCAGTGTTGATGCCCTTATCGTCTCTGGTTATATTCTTCATTTTAAAGTCCGTGTGGGTCCTATTTTCATTGAGGGGAACAGTGACCAGAGGGAGAGAAAATAAAACTTCCCTATTTCACATTCTGTTCTGCTCCATGACAAGTCACCCTCTGCTTACAGATCGCCCACCACAAAGGATATTCAAATAAAATAAGCAAGACCACTTGCCAAATAAAAGTAGCACAGGCACCAAATGAAAAGCAAAATATTTTGAATAAAAGTAAAGCCAAAGAAGACAAAAAGCCTCCGTGAGTGCTTTCAGAAATGACTAATGATATTTTTGCTCCCTAATCAGGGCTTGCCCCACCTGGGCTGCATTAAAGGGGTTTTATTTTTCCAGGGACGTATGCCCAGCGCAGAGCCCTACAGCGCCGATGGGCTCCGACGTTTTTGCAACCGGCCAAGCATGGCCGTGGAAGAGGGGATTGTGGTTTTCTTTAAGATCTTTCAGCAACGCGGGATGACTCCCGGGCAGGGCTTTTGGGTGACACACAGCACCCGGCCCCTTTCCGGCCTCGTCCCACCGGTCCTGGGGGTGCAGAAAGGTGCTTTCCAGAGGAAGGCACACACGGTACGCCAGGTATGTGTAAAGAGTGAGAAAAAAGCCAGCTGGGAGGTGAGTGGGGTGCGGGGGCTGCTGGAACCCCCCCGGTCCCAGCCCTGCCTGCAGAGCTGCCTGCGCGGGGCACGTGCCCTTCCTGATGGGCAGGACAGCAGCCGGGACTTCTAGGAAATGGCTTTCTGAGGCAGTCGTTATACAAACCATGCTATAAATACATGTATTTACATATAAATACATAAATACTAAACTGCCTCAAAAGAAAGTGTTTTCCCCAGGGAGTCAAGTGTGTTCCTTTACTGCCTGTGTCGGCAGTGCAGAGATAGATGTACCTGTGGACAACACATTGTCTGGCCCTCGGCGCTTTTATTCTCTATTTTTGCTCTGCCCTTTAGCAGAAAAATCCTCTCCAGTTCTGCAACCTGTTCTTGTGTTGCTGATATGCCGAAGGTTGCTCTTCGTGTCGTGTTTTACGGCACGGACTGCTGTCGGCTCCAGGCGCGGGCATCCCGAGTCCCCGCGGAGCTGGGGCTGCAGAGCGGGCAGGGAGCGACGTCCAGACCCTGCGGGTGGAGAAGGAGAGAGGCATCCCAGCGCTGCAGCCTGCACGGAAAATTGTGGTGGGATAAGATAAGACATGAATTTAAATCACTGTAACTCTTCCAGCATCTCTCTCTCTGCTGTACTCTTGCTCCGGAATAAATGCCTTTCCCCTTTCATTGCTGCTGGATGTGGTTTAAGGGAAACTGGGAAAACCCTCCTCGTCTGGGGTCTGCCCGGGAGCTGCCGGGGCGCGCGGGGAGCAGCTTCACCACCTCCCACCTCCCACCCGGACACGCAGCGAGGGGACGTTCGCTAAGGGGGACAGGGCAGAGGGGCACCCGTTGCTCCCACGAAGGTCCCAGCCCAGGAGAGCCGGCGGGGGGTCAGAGCACAGCTCTGGCCGGCGCTGCAGGATGGGGATCCAAGACCCTTCTTAAAAGCCGAGCTTTTATTTGCGCGTTGGTGCTTGTTGTATACCTGCTATTTAGTAAATCCTCTCCCATTAGCCGCCCTGCAAATGAGGGAACGGCAGCCACAGCCCCTCCAGCTGCCTCCGTGGAAGCAAAAGCATCGGAGTCAGCAGTTTCCCTGCCCCGCTCCCGTCTCCGAGTCCCACCTCTCCCGAGCGCCGCGCGAGCTGAGGCCTCGCTTTTAGCTGCAGAACAAGTGCATAAAAATGATCTTATTTATTACAGGAGACATGTTTTAAAACAACTGACAAAATTGCAAGATGTAAAACGACAAGCAAGTGCTTTTTCTTTTTTAAACCCATATAGACTTCTGGCAATGATGAAAATAGTGTTTTCTTTTTTAAAGTTGGAATTAATCTTTCTTTCCAAAGCAATCATGTAGCAGGAAAAGCAGGAAGACACTTAGATATTAACTGATACTCACTGGGTGATGGTTACTTATTGAATAGCCGGGTAGCTCGCTTTCCTCTGCAGAGCGATTAACATTAAAGAACGGCATGAACATTAAAGCAAAAAAAGGTGAGGGTTTTTTCCCCCCCCTGTTCCCTTGATGTGTGACTAACAGCTGTTTTTCTGTGTGACAAATCAGTGGGGTCTTCCTGTTGTTGATGTAATGAAGCTGTTTCCTGGTGTGAAATTCTACGGGATAAATTGCAGGAGGGGGAGGAGGACATCCCGCACTTATCAAAGTGCTTCGGAGGGAGGAAAGCTCTGCTCTCCTGGCGGGGACGGGCAGCGGATCAAAACAGGCAGCGGGGCTGACGTCGGGTCACAGTGACTTTACTTCAGGCTTTTTTTCTTTTTTGCCTGTTTATCTCTAAGTTTTCTGCCGCTGCAGTCAGAGGGATGGTCCTTACAGCGACGGGTTGTCAGCACGGACAGCCTGGGCTATGTCCCCCCATCAGCCAGTCGTACTTAGCAGCGCGGTAGTGCTGCAGACGCTGTACGAAGCAGTCTAGCTTCGGTGCCTCAGTCTTCCCATCTGTGAAATGGGGGGGTGACAGTGTCCCCCGATGTCCCTCACCGTGGGAGTGGTGGGAAGGGGCCCTGGGCTGGCCGGGCGCTGCCCGCAGCACCGGCCCCCCCAAAGGGCACCCTGTGCTGGCACCGGCTCAAGCGCTTTTGGGGGATCTGCCTCGGTGGGTTCATTTAGTCCTCAGACACCCAGAAAAAAAATCACTCTTACCTCTGTTTTCCTTTTTTTCTTTGCCAGTATTAGTTAATTAAACTATGCAAATTAAAAAAACTTAATTTCTATAATATCAGGACCAGAGCCTCAAACCATTTTGAGTAGCTCATCTGGCACGTACGTTACAGAAAATGTTTGGAGCGGCTCTAATAAAAATGAAAAAGACTGTAAATCAAGTTTAATTTATTCATTTTCTGTATGGTATGAAAGCATGCCAAAATCAGATTATTTATGAGCCCTTCATAACAATAGGCATTTTTATTGGTTGCAAATGACAAAAGGGGTTCTCAGAGGGATTTTTTTCTTCTTTTAAATTTTTTGAATGCCTTTTCAGAAACATTTATTTTTTTGGACTCTATGATCTCAAAGAAAAATATTTAATCATTGATACAGTAAAAATAATTTATATTTAGATCCTGAAAAACACATCAGACTTTAAAACATAAATATACAGAGCTAATCCAGCCCAAAGGCTCAGGCGAACGCTACACCACAGGTTAGAGAAAAGAGCTGTGATTTATACCCGCTTCCTTAAATTTCCCGTTAAGAGTATAATCTCCCGTAAGTCTTTCACAAAATGTCTGAGCCACTCGGGGTTTTTTCTTTTGCTTTTCCAGATCCGTGTGGCGTGTCGATGGGCGCACACGTGCTCTGCGTGCACGGTCACGCGTGTGCCCACGCGCTCGCCTCGCGGTGACTTTGTCTCTTTTTGCCCATCCACGGCTGATTCACAAAACCTTTCTCGATGGGTAACTGAATCCCACGAGCTCTCGTACGGGTGAGGCAGGTCAGCCACCCTCGTACGCAGAAAATCGCTGATAAACCAACCGTGGATTGGCTTCTGCCTTCTGCTTTTCAGGTCATTTAAACCATCTTTTGTCCATGGTCCGGCCCAGCTGGACCCAGAGGTGGGTTTGGTGATGGGCGTGTGCCACGCACCCAGCGCAGCGGCGGAGGGCGGATGCTCACCAACCGCCGGGACCGTCTGGGATGCTCTTGGCACCGCGGCGGCACCGGCTGAAGCGTGCCGCGGGGGGGGCGAGGGTGCTGGGCCGCCCCGCTGGCTCTGGGGACGGGCGCAAGGTGCGATGCCGGTGCCCATCGCTGCACCGTAACCCCCAGACCCGTCTGTGCCGGCACGGAGCGCGGCACCGCGCCGGCCAGGAGCCTGCGGCAACCCAGAGGGCAACGTCCCTCCTCTTCTTTAGGAGGGGTGTTAGCCAGGGCAACCCCAAATAGAATCACAGAATCATAGAATCATGGAATCACAGAATCACTAAGGTTGGAAAAGACCTCTAAGATCACCAAGTCCAACCGTCAACCCAACCCCCCCATGCCCACTAAACCATGTCCCCAGGCGCCTCATCTACATCTCGTCATCAAAGCCCCAAGACCTGAGTTTTGGGGGCAGAGAGCCGGCCAGGAGGGGAGCGCTCGCTGGCCCCCGCAGAGGAAGGGGTCCCCGGGGATCATGGAATCATAGAGTCGTTAAGGTTGGAGAAGACCTCTAAGATCATTGAGTCCAACGATGGACTCGCCACCACCATGGCCACTAAGCCGTGTCCCTAAGCGCCTCGTCTACACGTGATGCGATGGGCTGGGGACGGTGCTGGGACAGTGCGGCGGGGCAGCGGGTGCCCTCCTGCCCGCAGCATCCTGGGCATGGTGGCCAACAGCAGCAGGGGGGAGGCAGGGGACCCCAAAACACCTCGCAGAGGGGGACAAAAGCCTGGCTGAGTTGTGCAGGAGGGTTTGGCTTTGCTGGAGGGCTCTGGGTAAGCGTGATGGGGAGGGCAGAGAGGCACCCCCTCCTGCAAGAACAGGGGCTTTCTCTGCGCCCGCCTGGCCGATCCTGAGAAAAAAAAAGAAAGAACAAGAAGAGAAAAAGAGGGAACCCCCTCCCCGGGAGAATTAGCATCCAGGATCTGTCAGTCACAGGGAGCTTTTGGTAAAAGGGGCCCCTTGTCAACCTCTGCCTTTGATGTGACTGGGACGGAGGTGCTCAATTAAAAGCCTATCAGTCTGTAAGTAAATCAACGCCTATCAGGCTTGTCACATCAAACAAACGATTATTGCACGAACCCGCCCACCCCATTAATCTGGCTGTTCCTTCTTGACAGCTCAGGGTCAGGGCACTGTAAATCCTGCACTGGATTGCAGCCACCTGGAGCAGGATTAAAGCAGCCCTGCAGCATGTGCTGCTGCACCCAATTACTCCCCGGCGGTGGGCGGCTGCGGCGAGGGGTACCCGTGGCCCCGGCAGCCGTGGGGTGCCTGGCGCGGGGCTGGGGTCCCCACCGGTGCTGAGCTTTGCAAGGTCACGGCTGCCGACGCGGGCGGTTTGGTGGTGCCACGTGGCTGTGGCAAACGTTGGTTTGTGTTGGCACCAGGGATGCTCAGCTGCGTGGTACGGAGAGCTCAGCACCCGGCTTGTGGGTGCTCGGCAGCCAGTGCTGGACCAGTAGTGCCAGCACCTGTCTGGATGCCGAGATAACGTGGGAGCAGCTCCAAAGATGGCTCTCGGCGGCTCTGGGAAGTTGTTGTCGGTAGGGATGGTCGCACCACAGCCCCAGGTTCGTGCGCGGAGGGTGGGTACCTGCGGTGGCCTTAGCGGGAGGGTTCAAACCCTGCCGGGCGCTGGGCAGGTCACGTTTAAGCCTGTGACCATCGGCAGGGATTGACCTTGGGGAGCCTCTGGGTAACTCACCCGATAAAAGGAACCAACGGGTTGAGCTTTGGGGTGCTCTTTGGGTCTGGATTAGCAGCAGCCGTCCCTGGGGACACCAGGGTTTTCCCATCAGGTCACTCCAGGTGAAGGTGACTGGGCAGTAACTGGGGCTCCTGCCCTCGTCCGCCCGGACGCACCGTGTCTCCGGCACCGGGCTGCGGAGCAAACGGCTGGGCTGACGGGGAGGAGGGTGCTGGAGCCCAGCAGCAGGCGGAAGGCGGCCGGGGCCACCGGCTCCCGAGAACAAGCGGCTCTATTCAAGGGAAGGCAGAAGCCAAACTTTCTTGAAAAGCCTCTGTGCTGCGGCGGGAGCAGCCTCGGGGCAGCTGGAGCTTGTGATTCCTGCACACAGAGGCAGAGGCTGTTTGAATACAGGAAAAGCTGAATCTTGGATCACATGAGCGCAGTGCCACGGAGCAAAGACAGGGAGCGGGGCGAGCCCTAGGGAGGCTGCAGGTCGGGTTTTGGGAAGGGACTGGGTTCCCCTGACCCGCCGAGGGCTCTGCGGTCCCCACGTGCCGGCTTTGCCCCGACGGCAGAGCCCCAGTGGGGTCCGTCTGCCTCTGGGGCTGTGGGCACAGGGGCACTGCCAGGACCCTCCGGACACATAACCGCCCCGGGCGCGTCCGTACTGCTCTCCAAAACAGGACCTGCACCCCCGGTGCATGAGCCTGGTGGTCCCTGAGCTGGCAGGGCGTTCAGCCTCACGCCTCGGTGGAGGGGTCTGCTCCACGTGCGGGGTCCTGCGCCAGGAGAGCATCCCCCGGGCAGCTGGGGACTAGAGGTCGCATCCTGCAGCCGGACGCTGGGCTGGGAGGGAGCTCGCTCCCCTTTCTGCCTATTCTTAGCATCTTCCCTCTCCCGCGGAGCCTGGCGCCTCGTAATGCAGCTTTGGCTCGCTCTCATGGCGCGGGGCTGTCAGCCGGGGCTGCCCTGCCTGTGCCGAGGGCTCAGGCAGCCCCACGGCCAGCGTGGCCGGCCGGGCGCTGTGCTGAGCTTTCCCACCCGCTCTTGGGCAGCCGCTCACCCCGCGGCGATGGGCTGGGGTGTGTGGGGGCCCTCCTCGGCGGGTAGCGTTGTCCCGACACGTGCGGTGCCAGCGGGGCAGCATCCCAAGGGCTGACCTCCCTGCCTCGGTTTCCCCGTTTGCAGCAGGGGTGTGACGGCGCTTGCTGCCCCCAGCTCCACGGGGTTGCTGCAGCCCCACCACGCCGGGATCGGGGGGTTTCTGTCTGGGGTGCAACCTCGGCGCTCGGAAAAGTAGCACATTCCGCACTGGGGAGGAGCAGGTTTTACATGGCCCAGCAAAGCGCGCGGAGAAAGCGAGGCTGCCGCCTCCATCGCTGCCTCGATGCATCCCCCCACGCCACCCGCGCGAGGAGGGGGAAGCTGGAAAGACGGGGCCGGTGCGAGCAGAGGTGACACCAAATAGGAGACAGACTCTCGCCGTGCCACGTTTGATACGGCGACACCGAATCTTTTGCCGATAAGCGGTATCGCCTCCCCGCGGATAGCCATCACCCCTCACTCCCGCCCGGCGCCCCCGGCTCTCCCACGCACGTCAAGCAACACCCCTCGCCCCAGCAGATAAGCAGCGCTGTGCCTGCGTCCCCGCCGTGCCCGGCCGGCTCTGCCCAGCCCCGGCCCCGCGGTGGGAAATGCTGGTGCTGGGGGGGTGGAGGGGAAGGAAACCCCTCCTGTCACCCGCTGCTCCCACCCAGGTGCGTCTGCACGGGGAGAAGTGCCGGGGGTGCACGACCAGGGGCGGATCTGGCCCTGCGGAGTTTATCTCCCATACATGATCAATGCCGAGTTTAAGTAAGGTTTATTGGTATCTGTAATTTAACATGACATATTTCTAACACAAATTACTCTGAGATCATCGTGTGCATAAAATATGACAGGAATCTTTTAAGTGCAAGCATAGTTCTCAGTTAATTTAATAACTGAGATGGAAAATGGAATAGCATTAAATTTAATATTTTACATAATGCTCCTACACTTCCTTCACTTGCTGCTGGCATCATTTGTTTTCCCTTCTCCCTCATTTACAGCCCTCTCAGCCCGAATCGACCTGGAGCGCTGCCTACCCGGCCAGGCAGGGGGGTGCTGCCCCCTCCAAGGGCCACGACGAGCCCCCCAGGGCAGCCGGAGCTGCCCCCACGTCTCCCCCATCCCGTGCAAAGGTGATGGGATGCTCGGGGTGCCCCCCCGGCCGCTGCTCTCCGCAGATGGGGTCCTCGGTGCTCGCCGTGTGCCCATGTGTTCGGCACCGCCTGCGAACCCCCGGTCCCGGTGGTCCGAGTCCCGCGGCTGAGCCGCTTCGGCCGCTTGTTACCGCGCTCCGCTCCTTCCGGAGGGTCTCAGCAGAACGACCTGTTTCATATGCCCCATGCTGAATAACGACACGGCCGCCCTTCAAGGCTATGAAACTAAACTCACTCTTTATTAAGAAAGCGGCTTCCAAGCCGAGCCCGCAGCCAGCATCTGGCCCCGTGCACGCAGGCACGTCCAGCGATCCCTTCCAAACTCTTCCCGCTCCCCTTCCCTGCGTCCCCCCGCTCCACGCAGGCAGCCACCAAGAGCAAAGCCCCTGCCCGCGATAGCTGCTGCTCAGCGCGGGGATGAAGCCAGGCCTTGCTGCAAGGCAGCGGAGCAGCGGCAGCCCGCAGCCCACCGTGGTCGCGCCGGCCGGCGGTGGGGTGGGATGGTGCTGAGCAAACAGCCTCCGGCATCGTGGCTACCAAGGCCGGAGGCAGACGAGGGGTTAATTCAAATCACGCAGGCTAATTTACCCTTCTGCTCACATTCCCGAGGAGAGAAGGACGGGATATAATTGCTGGGCGGGCGAAGCCCACTTGACCCAGCGAGTCCATTCCCATGCGGGTCTCGCCCTCGCCCCCGGCTCTCGCTCAGTGCCAGCCCCCGCTCTCATCATCATCCTCACGCAGCTCCCGCTGCCCCGCGCCCAGCCGCTGGCCCTCGCCCCAGCACAGCGGCAGAGAATCCGAGCTGACCCCCTTTCACGAGGAAATCGCCCGACGGCCCTGCCCGAGCTCCCCGTCCCGCGCACGCTGGGACCCGAAACGTCCGTGGTGGCACCGACCCCCCGGGCGGGATGGGGGCCGGGGGGGCAGCAGACGTTCCACGCCGGGTTTTGTGCTCGCCGCGGGATTTGGGAGCGTGGCGGATGCCCGTGCACTGCAGAAGGGATCAATACAGCTCTTAGCCTTGTCCCTTCCCATTGAGCCTCAGCGCGTGATTTAGGGGGCTCCGGTAACGCGCGCGTCGCCGCCGCGAACAAGGTGTTAACACCGAGCCGCCGGAGTTAGGGCTGCGAAGGAGCTGGCAGGGCCCAGGCAGGATTGGTCCCTCCAGCCCTTGTCTGCTCTGGTTCAAAGGGTTCCCGTGGCTGCGATGAAAGGAGGGTTGTTGGAGGGATTACGGCGGGGAGGGGAGGCTGATGTTGCTGGGAGCAGAGCGGGCTCTTTATCGGAGAGTAGCAGAGCCTGACAGCGCTGTAACTCTCTCTTCTTGAGGAGATGAGCTTGCAATAAACCAAGGAGCACATTAGAGGTAACGAGACAAAATGGCAGGGTTTTGAAAGCCCAGCAGAAGCAATAATCCAGCCTGGAACAGAGAGACCACTCAGCTTACCTCTGCCTTTTGGAAACACTGCCGTGTTTTTGCAGCGCTGCCAGAACAGTTCTTTACTGTGACTTGGAAAGTCTCGGACGCAGGTTTCAACACCTCGCTCTCACACCACATAATGCAAAAGTTAATTCTACTTTCAGGCTGATGTCAACATTCCCCTTTATTGCCACGGCGAAATGTGAAGACTACATTAATTTGCATTTGCTGTGTGCAAGTAACGTGTTCCAGATAATCACGGTAACTCCTCAAAGGTATAGACGAGAATTTCCTGGATAATGTGCTGGATGGAAAAAGCCGATGGGATCCAGGAGAAGGAAACGGCATTGTGTGTTTTCATAACTCCACCTGGAAGCAGCGCAGCCCAGAAACAGGCTGCAGCCCTCGGCTGGGCTGGTCTCCCGGCCGCGGGGAGGGCGAAGCCGGGGGGCTGGGGTGGGCACGGGCACCCGCTTGCTGGGAGAGCATCTCCCGGGGCTCAGCAGAAGCGGGGTGTCAGAAGCAGCCACGGAAAGCCGCAGGGAGGGGTATTCTCCTACCATACAACTTTTCACACCAGGCGGCCACTTCTCCATAAAACAAACAACCCATCACCAACTAGAAGCCAAACAATTATTACTTCAGGCAACGTGCTGAAAACAGACGCTCCAGTCTGAGACAGTCACGACCCTTTGTCTATGGAGCCGAGAAACGCATCGAGCCCTGGGTGCCCGCGCAGAAACTCGCCTCGTGCCCTGCAGTAAATTAACTGGCCTGAACTCCAAGGATCCTCTCGCATGTGAGCGCTTCGGCCGGGATATATCGGCTGAGGGGATGGATTTTCCATCTTCACTGATATATCGCGTGCCCCAGATGATGGCAACGATCGCTCATCACAGCTAAAGGCTTCCAAGGGGCTTTGCAAACCGATAGCCGGGCTCTGGGAAGCTCACCCGAAGGTGCCGGGAGGAGAGCCGCGGGGCGAGGCTGGGCTGGCCGGGGCTGCGGGAGGGGACGGGGACCCTCCCGGCCAGGATCCATCCTGCATCCCATCCCCGGGGGCTGCGCTGGCCACCCACCTGGCACAAAACTGCGTGCGGGGCTCCCGCGATGGCATGTGGGAGCGATGAATTCATTTCCATTTATGATCTGTTATGATGATACCCCTGAAGGATAAAAGTCTATACATAATAATCTCTCTCTTCAGCTTTGTTAACAACTTCAATTAACAGAGAGCTGTGTAATGCTTCATCAGCCGTTTGGATTACAGATGAAATTAAGCCATCATATTTATGAACTACGCAGTGAGTTCGAGGAGGACTCCACATATTTTACATTTAATAACTTGCCCTCTCATTTTATTTATAACGTTAATAATGATTTGGTGGCTGCTTTGGGGGGAAAATATAAATGACAAAGCGAGGAAGCCGGGCGGGGAGGGTAAGCGGAGCTGGGCTTCCCAGGAGCAGCGCGCTGTCGATGCCCAGCCACGCACCTCCCCGCTTCGGCTCCCTTCTCTTTGATTTTTGATTAAATAGCCCTGTGAACATGGAGACTTCTGCCTTATAATTGCTTTCCACTCAGCACTTTTAAAACCCGGGCCGAGAGTTAATGATTAAATCCCGCGGCGTGGACCCGTCGCAGCCGGCAGGCGCAGCACCGGCAGCCAGCACCCCGCCAGCCGGCCCCGCGCCCCGGGGGCATCGCTTGTGGGTGCATTTCGTAGCTCCCACCCCCGCGGGCGGATGGGTGCCCTGCTTCAGCTGATGGGCCAGTGCCTCCACGGGAAAAAAATAGTAGTATTGTTCCCTACAGCAGGGCCGGGCGGAGGGGGGCTGCTTCTGCAGACCCCGTTCCCTCCCGTCCTTCCCGGCTGCCCGTGCCAGGCTGGACCCGGGCTTGCATGTCGGTTTTGGGGTGCTGCTCCCTGCCAGGGGCTATCATTACCCCCCTTCCCGATTAACCTGCAGGCTGAAAACACGTCGTGGTGCTCCCAGTCTCTGTCTGGAGCCCTGGCACACTGAGAGGCTGAGCAAGGTTAATTAATTTGAGCAAAGACTGAAGCCTAAAAGATGGGGAGCAGCACATTGAAAGATGATAGCTGGCAAAAATCATTAGAAGCATCTTTCAACAATCTATATACTGTTATCGATCCTGTTATAGATCATGTTCCTTTCCCCTTTTTTGCAGGATCTTCTGGATCGATACAGCAAGTGCATTGAGACTGTAGCAACACATTTAAAACCTTATAAAAGGTTATTTAGTTGCTAACAGTGCAGCACTTTCTGCAAAGCCTGCCAAAAGGTTACAGCTTTTTGGGCATCATAAATTACAGACGACAGGGAAAAAAAGTAAGTGCGGTTTTCTTTATTGTCTCAATGATGGATGGGCTCCTGAACAAGACACAAAATACATCATATCACCTTTAATGGGACCACATTTCTGTGGCCATAACTCACAATTTTAAAATAGAAAATGGTGAAATATGGCGTTGTATATTCCACTCCTGACATATTTATGAGTCCTTCCCTTCTTATAAATACAGTGATTGCTATTTCAAAGCAGCATGTCAGGTATGAGCAGAGCACAAACAGCTGGTGCGATTGAAAAATTATAGCCAGAGTTGGACGTTTTCAAAAACTCTCTCTAGCAGCAGTAAATTTACAATGTTTGCACTAACTGTTATTAAAACCAAATCCATATCTTGGCAACAGGAATCCAGCGCTCCGGACCAGCTGGAGTGACGGTGCCGCTGACAGCCGGGGTGAGCCCCGGGGCTGCTCCTGGGGAAGCATTAAAACGCCCTTCGAGGGCCCGCGGCTCGGCCGGGGGGTCCCGCGGGGGCAGCGCCGGCGCGGTGCCCACCGTGGCTGCCCGGGCTGCTCTGCGTCGTGCCGGGCACCGGCAGAGCCCAGGGGCCAAACCTGCAACGGGTGCAGGCTGGTGGAGCTGAGCTGGCTGCCGGCCCCGAGCAGCGCAGAGCCCCCAGCCACGGGCAGCTGGGGAGGGGACGTGGGCGCTGGGCTTCGTCTGCGAGGGGACAGAGCATCGTCCTTCCCCTGGGCCAGCAGGCAGCTGCCTGCCCTGGCGCTTCCCGCAGGCAGCAGCCGTCCCGCGCCCGGGGTGGACGTGGCGGGTGTCAGCTGCATCCCGGGGCTGGCTCCGAGCATCACCCTCCAGCTCTGGCCTCTCTCGAATCCATGCTTCAGTCCGTAACGGCAGTTTAATGTTACACGAATACACGTTTCGGGTCTGGTGCCATTTCTGTATCATTATTTCCATTCATTTAGCAAGAGGGTTTTACTAGTAAATACCTTGCGGAAGAAATAATCCTGCCAAGAGCCCTCCTGAGCATCACTCACCCCTGGGAGCAGGGGGAATTCTCTGGCCTCATTTAGGCACACAAAAGGCCTCTAATTAGCTTTTGTTTAGTCCGATTATGAATGTGAGTTTTGACCTTTCGAAGTGATTAGCTTTTGAAGCCAACTAATTTGCATAACATCAGTTTCTAAACTACATACACAATCTAGGACCAGACTTTTTTCCTTGTTGTTCACTCCTTTTCCTTTTTTTTTAACAGCAGCCTGCAGCAGGCTGCCGGGCTCCGTATTCCTGTCCCTGGATGAGGCCCTGCTCCTGCCCGTCTGCTCGGCTCGGCTGCAGCGGGGCAGATCTCCAGCACCTCGGGGATTTGGGTGCACCCAGTTTTAGGGCACACAGGCCTCCCCCCAGCCCCTTCCCAAAGCCCTGGCTCTGCTGTCACCGCAAAATCGCGTCACGCTGGAAGATGCCTCCTGCGGTCCTGCTGCCACCACCAACGCCTGGCCCACCCCAGCTCCTTGGGACCCCCCAGTTCCCCAGCGAAGCCCGGGGTCCTTCCCACTGGGAAGGCGATCCCTCCCTCCAGCCACCCCCGGGGTGCAGGAGCGGCACCGGCCCCAGCCGCCGGCACAGCCACGGCCAAGGTCACCGGCGGAGGCTCGGGGGAACAATGGGCTTTAACACGTTCTTTGTGGTAGCTAAGTTCAAAACTCTTCATCACTGATTTACATTCCTTTATCTGGGCAAAGCCCTCCAGAGGTGCATTTTATTACCCTGGATTATTAAACAAAAACTTTTCGATAATGAGGCGTTGTTGCTTTCGGAGCGGGAGCCCAGCCGCCGGAGACCCGCTCCTGCTGCTGCCGGTTTATCAGCCCCTTGCCGCCACGCTGCTATCGGGACCGGGCTGCCTCTATCTCTGCTGGTGATTAGCCGGTCCCGCTGCAAGAGTTCGTGTCTCCCTGGCCCATGAATAATAGAAGATAAATCGTTGCTTTGGGACAGTCTTCTTGGAGAGCGTCTCCTGGCGCAATAGCCCAGGGCTTAGGGGGCTTCATGGGAAGGCGGGAGGGGGAATCGAAGTTTTTGGAGATAACAGCCCCCCTGGCCTTTCCTCCCTTCCAGGAGAAGGAGGCTGAGGGCTCAGCGTAGGACTAAGACGGAGGAAACCCTGACTTTATGCCCGGCTCTGGGAGAAACAAACCCCTGCGTGGCTGGAGGCAAAGCCGCCTCCCCCCTCTGCCCATCCAGAAGCAGCCGCCCCAGCCAGACCCGGGGGCTGCAGCCCGGGCGGGAGGGTTGCGGGTNCCCTCCCGCCCGGGCTGCAGCACCCCAGGCAGCAGCTTTGGGACTGAACACCCCCAATCCCCCCGTTCACACCCCTGTGAGACGCAGACACGCCGACCCCGTCCCCAGCACACGAGCCCCCTTCCTCCCCGTACCCCTCCCTCCCCAGACCAGTGTCTATAATATTTTCTTTCCTGCACACATGCGAGGACCTCTGAGTTGACTGCTCTGGTTTATAACATTGCTGTTTCCTGGCCTGGCTTTATTACATCTGTTCTTTGGGGTATGGTGTTATAAATTGGGTATGTGATGACGTGTAATCACTAACTGCAAAGCCAATACATTTTCGCTGCAACAGCAGCAAGACAAATAAAGGCGAGCGGGAGAGGCTGGCGAGGCTCTGACAAAGGGAGATATATACACCGGCACAGCCAGAGATAATTTAAAAAACTGATTGGGGATTGAAAGCAATGTTATCCTAATGGAGCTGGCTTCGCTTTCTGGAAGAACGTCCCTAGTTTTTGGGAAGGGTTTTGGTTTTCGCTAAGAAGCCCAGCTGCGTCTCCGGCTCTTTTTTGGGATGCCTGGGGCCCGGCATGGCTGAGGATGCTCCCCGTCCGTCCTGCCCCAGCAGCGCAGGAATCGGCGGGGGTCCTGGGGGAAAGCCAAAGCCAAACCAAGGCTGTTTCACGGTGGTATCGGCCCTGCCGCCGTGGGCTGGGGGGTTTCTGGAAGGCAGAGCCCTGCCTGCCTGCTGCTTGCTGCAACATGAGCAGTTCGGCATCCTCGCTCGCTGGGCTCTGCTAGGTAAGGACCTGGTGCATCCCTGCTCCTTCCCCCCAGCAAAGGGCCCGGCACATCCCTGCTCCTTCCCCCCAGCAAAGGGCCCGGCACATCCCTGCTCCTTCCCCCCAGCACAGCGGGACGCTCCCAGCCCCTTGCCCCAAGTCCAGCCCAGCTGCTCCAGGCGCTTCATCCTGGGAGCTTTCTCCAGAGCCCAGGGCTGGCGGGCGGCTTAAACCAACCCAGACTCAACCGGTCTTTTGATCTGCAATCCAGAGGAGCTTCGTGTCCACCCAGAAATAGTCCGGGAGCCTGCCTGTGCGGGCACTGTGCCTGGCGAACCATTAAAATGCCTCTTCGCCCTGTACCTGCGCCTGCTGCGGCTGAGGCTTGAGTCAGCGTGGGGCGAGAGGCAAACCCAGCCCGAGCTTGGGTGCAGGGTGAGCTGAAACCGGCCCCAGGACTGTTGTCCTTAGTAGCAATAATCACTTGTGCAACTGTGCAAATGTGGCCAGCGAAGATGGTATGGGAGATAAATGGGAGGGAGTCAACCAGCTGCAACTTAAGATGTGCCTGTATGCTGCTGCACCGGTTTATCATGATAAATGTCATCGGAAAATCAATTCTCTGTGTACTTTTGGGAATTACAACTATCATTTTGATGTGATTTATTTGCTGTATAACACGGACAAGGGCTCTTTGTTCATCATTTTGAAAGTTCATTTAAAATTGCTTTGAGTTCTTGGTTTTCCAGCGTGACACGGCCGATGGGTATCTGCTCTCCTGTGAAATACGGACCGAGGCAGAGGGAGGCTGGGCAGGGAGCTCTGCCCCCGCCTCGTCCTGCTCCTGCGGCCGGGGGCTCACGGGAAGCCCTGCAAAACCTCCTCGCAGAAAGCGATGCCGGTGGGGACACCTCCTCCGGGGAAACGGCAAAGGGCCGGCCGGCCATCGCCCCAGCGCCTGCTTCTTCGCCAGGAGGAGCAGCGCTGGGTTGGGATTTTCTTATGCCGCCACGGTATGCTGGGGCCGACCTTCCCTTTTTCTCTTCCGTGCCACCACCAAACCTGTTTGTCCTGCCGTGCTGCTTGCTGGGGAGGCCGGGAAACTTCCCCTGCTCCGAGCACGGGGCGTCCCGTCTCCGTCTCCTTTCAGTCTTTGCGCCGGTGCTCGCACCGGTGCCGGTCGGGATCGGCACGCAGCCCTCCCCGGGCACACTTCCCACCCCAAACCTCTCCCTCCGTGCTGCCGCAGCGGGAGGGATGGGGGCCGGAGGTCCCGGGGGACGCAGGGATGGGGTCTCATCCTGCGCCAGGCTGGCCGGCGGGGCTGGGCTGGCGGGGCCGGGGCGGCAGGACGGCGGCTGCCAGCGCCAGGGAAAGAGCAACTAAAAACCAGCTGAGTTCAGCTTGTTTATCCACGAGCGCGGAGGCTGAGCAGGGAAATGATCGCTCTTTATAAACACACAGGGGGTAAACACCAGGCAGGGGGATGAGTTGTTTAAGTTAAAGGACAATGTTGGCACAAGGACAAAGGGGATAAATTAGCCATGAAAAAGACTTAGGCTGGAAATGAGAAGAAAGCTTAAAATCATCAGGGGAGCGAGAGTCTGGAAGAGCCTCCTGAGCAGGGGGACGGAGGGATGGAGCCCGGTCCCTTTCTGGACGGGGTGCGGGGAGCCCGGCGCCGAGGCTGTGCCCGGGGCTGGGGCTGTCAGAGACATCTCCCGTAAAGAGAAGCGGCACGGCTCTTCCAGCAGCGTTTGGCCTTAGTTAGAGGCTCTGTTTTTCAGCTGGGCACGTTGCTCAAAGCCAGAAGCAGCCCTTGGGTCTTGCCTCCGAGCCTTCACTGGCAGCGATAAATGCTCGTTGGCCAGCACATGGAAACCCCTTCCCTCTTCCCAGCCGGCACAGGGAAGAGTTGGGACCTGGGACGAGGGCGACCTGCCCCCGGAGCTGCTGCTCTTCTCTCCGACTACCCGAGCGAAGGGCTTTCGCCAGCCCCGGGCGCTTCCCCTCCATCCCCACCGAGGCTCCGCGGCGAGGGGCTCTCGCTGCCTCCAAACCACGTCGTGCTTTAATATTCAAGCTGGCTTCAGCCCATGGTATTTCAGTAAAGTTCAGGAAAACCATTGCTATATAAATCTCCCAACCACTGGGCAGTTCAAACCTATCGGGCATTAATCATTTGTCTTTAAAGCCTGGAGCTCAGCCCTGGAATTACGCCCTTCGAGGAGAATTGCTCCCCGGGATGGCTGAGAGGGATGGGTGAGGAAGGAACACCTATTCCTGCCCAAAAATGCATCCCAGAAAACCCTGGGGAAACTGCAACTCGGCCTCGGTGGCTGCGTAAGGCCTGATCCAGCCACGGCCCCCCCAGAACGGGACAGCTGCTTTCGCCCGCCTCTTGGACGGGCACCCGGTGCCGGGCTGTGTTCCCGGTGCCTAAAACAGCGCTGGCGCTGCACATGTGTATTTTTTATAGTTGTTTATACCAGGTGTGCGCTTCAGCGGCGGGGGCTTTAATTACAAGGAGGAAGAAATGCGCTCGGTGGCTTTGCATTACAGATTGGAGCCTAAACCTCAAATAAATCACGCGGGAAGCAGTTGACAGTGAGCAGAGGCTGCCGCGGTGGGAAAGCCAGGCCACGGCGGCTTTCCCGCAGCCGGGACCACGATCGGCGGGGGGGATGTGGGACCCCCCTGCCCGTCGTGCTGCACGAGGTGCTGCATGCGCCCGAGGTGGAGGTTTCTCCTGCCGTCGGGTTTGCTCCCAGCGGAGCGTGGAGGGGAGGAGAGGAGCAGCGCCGTGCAGCACCACGCAGCACCATGCAGCACCGTGCAGCACCGTGCAGCACCATGCAGTGCTGTGCAGCACCACGCAGCACCGTGCAGCACCATGCAGCACCATGCAGCACCACGCAGCACCGTGCAGTACCACGCAGCACCGTGCAGCACTGTGCAGCACCGTGCAGTGCTGTGCAGCACCACGCAGCACCGTGCAGCACCACGCAGCACCACGCAGCACCGTGCAGCACCATGCAGCGCTGTGCAGCACCACGCAGCACCGTGCAGCGCCGTGCAGCGCCGTGCAGCACCGTGCAGCACCGTGCAGCGCCGTGCAGCACCACGCAGCACCGTGCAGCACCACACAGCACCACGCAGCACCGTGCAGCACCACACAGCACCACGCAGCACCGTGCAGTGCCGTGCAGCACCACACAGCACTGTGCAGCACCGTGCAGCACTGTGCAGCACCGTGCAGTGCCGTGCAGCACCACGCAGCACCACGCAGCACCACACAGCACCATGCAGCACCGTGCAGTGCCGTGCAGCACCACGCAGCACCGTGCAGCACCACGCAGCACCGTGCAGCACCACACAGCACCACGCAGCACCGTGCAGTGCCGTGCAGCACCACACAGCACTGTGCAGCACCGTGCAGCACTGTGCAGCACCGTGCAGTGCCGTGCAGCACCACGCAGCACCACGCAGCACCACACAGCACCATGCAGCACCGTGCAGTGCCGTGCAGCACCACGCAGCACCGTGCAGCACCGTGCAGCGCCGTGCAGCGCCGTGTACCTCTGGCATGCTGGGGCCAAGCCGGCACCGGGGCTGCCCCCCTCTGCGTGAGGTGCCCGGGCTGCCCTGTGCACGCCCGGACGCCTCCAGCGCCCCGTCCCCGTCCCCTGCCCCCAGCCAGGCTCTTGCCGCGGCTCCCTTCTGGTTTTCATTACCCTCCTCCGAGCAGAACACGAACAGCCTAATTTGGAATAACAGCCGAGTGAGTGCGAAGGGGAAAAATCCTGCACTCGCTCTTTTCCTGAGCTAATCCCCTGACAAATTCTGCGCGGCCCTGGCTGTGGTCTTGTTCCAGAGATGCCCCTGATTGAAATGGAAATACTCCCCAATCCTTTCCCTTAAAGGAGAAGCTTCCCTCTGTTTATAAAGCCTTCCAGAGGGGGTTTTACGATTTTATTTTAATGGCTGGCCTTTCCTAGGAATGTGGCAGCCGGCTCAATAGCTGCAGGAAACATCGCTGCCCATAAACCCCCTTCAGTCAGAGCGCACTGGCTGACATTGTCATGAAACGAAAATATTCCTGATGCTTATCGGGGCCCACATCAAAGGCGCTCAGGCCATAAATCTCCCAGGGACTCTGCCATGGAGCCCAAATAAAAGCAGCTCCCTGGGCTAATGGGTGTCCAGAGAGGGTCCCGCCGCCCCGGCCCCCCGCGGGAGGGGCAGGGGGTTGGGGCTGGGGCCAGCCCCCCCCAGCCCGGGGCGGCCAGCGAAGGCTCTTGCTCTGCTCGGCGTGGGGCGAGCCCCGGGCTCGTCCCTTGGCGCAGGGTTTGCAGCAAACTTTGGAAACGCTTCCCTGGCGCTCTCCATCCTCCTGCCCCTCTGCCTCCCCTCTCGCACCGAGTCACCAGCCAACACGGGCCGTTCGTCCCGGGGCAAAGCTTTTTTGGTTCTTTGCTTGGCATATACGGGGAGACAGATCCCGCCTGTCCAGGCTGTCTCCGGGCTCCCGGCATTCGGAGGTGGCAGGAAACGTCCCAGCTCGTCCCTGCGCTTCCTGCCCCAGCAACAGGGCTTGCAAAAATGGTCATTATTTCATTCCCAACCGGGGCAAAATCAAACTTAAACAAAAAAAAAGAGGCGTGCAGAAAGCACTGCAGAAAGTTTGAACGGTGGGAGAGCTGAAATGCCACTTCCCAGCAGGCTGATGCTGGCGCGGCAGCCGGCAGCCCCGGGAAGGTGAGCTGGGAGCCGGAGCACGCCGGCCACGTGGCTTGGGGTGACCCCGTCGTCCCCAGGCCTGGGCAGGCTGACAGCACATTATGCAGCTTGCCTATCTTTTGTTGCAAGTTGGAGCCAGGAGTATTCCTGCAGATCATTTAGATTCAGGTAAATCAGCGTTTTCCAGTCCCAGGAGGATATTTCCCACCAGTTGGGCTGCAGGGTCACCTCCAGGAGCTTTCCGCAGGGTATCGCTGGCTCCGTAAAGACCTTGAGTGATGGATACTCCGTCTCACAGGTAAGTTGTTCCAAAAGTTAATTATCTCCCTGGTTGCTCACTTGGGAATTTAATCATGCTCTGCTGAACTGACGCCCTTACGAACAATTTCAGAAGTGCCCAAGGGGAAGTTTCTATCTCACCCTCGTCAGCCTCGTTATGCCCTGACGACAGCAGGATTTACATCCTTCGAGGTGGCCAGGTGCCCCGGCCGGAGGGGTCCTGCCCTCGGCTGCAGCTCTCTCCGGGCAGGACCGTCCCCGCCGCCCCAGGGCTGCCCCGGCCGCCGCAGCCTCTCCCACGCGGGAGGCAAGTTCTTTGTACGTGGCATCTTTTCCCTCCCCGCGAAGCAGGGCAATGAAGTTGAAGCCTTGACGAACAAGGTATAAAATGCAGCAGCTCTCCGAGAGCCAGACACTAATGTGACATCTCTCTCCAGCACTTGCCATTCCCTCCCTTCCACGGCTTTGATGTTAACTTCTTACAAGCTCCGAGACGGCTGCAGGATTTGATCAGTAAATCATGCATGTTAATAGGCAGAAGCAATAGAAATGCGAGAGGTTCCTCTCTCCCCAGAAACACGAGGGGGTAGGCGCAGGCCGCGTGCGCTGGGCGCTACAGCCACTCTTACTCTTGTGGGATGCCCCGTCCAGGTCTCTTGGGATGACATAAACCTTCTCCCAGGTGCGGCACGCCGCACCGATACGAGTGGGTTACTCCCTGGTCAGGAGTCCTCGACAGGAGCTGAAACCAGTTTGGCCACAATTTTAGCACGTGTTTTCTGTCTCTCTTCTCCTCCTCCTTCCAAACTAGGTTAGTTTCCCCTTGGCTATCAAGGCAGCGTTGGTGATGCTCAGGCAGGTTTGATATTTAGTCACTGCACCTGTGTTGGATGGGTCTTAATTATTTATAGCTTTTCTATCCTGTTTTCTCAAGTCAGTTGGGAAGAGGTGACAGGTGAAGACTTCTTGTAGCAGATGCTTATGAGGTTGGTGAGGTGCCTGCCACTCAGAAGAGAAGAAAAGAAAAAGTGTCTTCAGCAGGAGAAAAATGACAAAGCTACATAGGAGCTGTCTCATTTAATAGTCAAGAAGAAGGGGAAAAAAAAACCCCCGTCCTTAGGTCTCCAGAAAAGCAGCACATTCCTCCTGAACAGATGGATGCCCTGGGGAGCAGATGCCTCCCCTTCGCATGGGGACCCCTTCGTTCAGGGGACGTGTTGGGGGTCTTAGGGCCAGGGTTGAGCCGGAGCCGCCACGCTGTGAGCCCGCTCCCCGCCCCGGGGGCTCGCCTGGCCTGGCGAAAACACCGAAGCATCCGAAAATACAGAGGTATCCCACCCTCCGTTGGGTGGTCTCTGCAGGCGAGTCGGGACTTGGCCGGAGGCTGTTGCAGGCGCCGCTGCCCCGCAAAGCTCCGGGGCGAGCTCGGCCTCGGGCTCCCAGCTCGGCTTATGGCTGCTTCGAGACCTCTCCCGTGAAATGCATATCCCCCTCGGCAAGGGGCGTCCGTGGGACAGAGGGGGGCTGCTCCGCTCCCTCCCGGGGTCCCCGCGGCGCTCCCGAGCACGCACGCGCGTTCAGTGCCCGCCATCGCGGCTCCCGTTACCGCTTTCCCCCGCGGCCGCGCCAGCCTGCTGCCTTCTCACGTCTAAAGGGAGATGTTCCTTCAGCTCAAGTGCCCGGCACCTCCTGCTCGCTGGTGACAGAGGACTTAATCTCCGACGACAGCCAGACTGCTCGTCTTCAGGGCCCGCGTTTGTAACCGTCACCCCGACTCGTTCTGCTGCGCTGGATGCAAGGGACCGGGGCAGGAAAGAGAGCGGCGCCGGAGCCCGGCAGGTGCTGCCGCGTGTTTCTCCAGGACGCGATGGTAGATGAAGTTTCTCACAATAAGGCGATAATTGCCTCAGCATTAATAATGTGCGTGCTCGCCCAGCGAGGATGGGAGAGCAGGGAGACCCAGGCTCCTCCGGCGAGGGCCGAACTCTGCCCGCTCAGCCGTCGCAGCGAGAGGGGCTTCGCTACGCCGGTAATTCGGAGTCCTGCTCCTGGCTGGTCCTGCCATTGCAAATGTCAAGTTGATTATTTTAACCACATTAGATCCCTGTTAATTAACACGAATTAACCACCTAAATATTCCTGGGTAAACTAGCTATTAGGTATAGGGAGGAGAGGAAAACCACCTTTAGACCATCACAAATCGATCCCCGCCAGATCTAGGGCTCCGTGGAGGCCTGTCCAGCCCAGCCTGCAGCCAGGGCAGCCCCCCCTTCGTTAGTGCCGCGCTGGTGAGGCGGGTGTGGGGCGGCGGTGAACTCCCGGTACCTCCCGGCTGCCGCTGGTTCCAGGTATGACACATACACAAAGGTACCTTTTTATAGGTAGGAAATTATAGGTGCCATGACTTCAAAGGCTTTTGCAACAAGAGCTTTCCCTTTGATAAATGACAGCATCATTAATGGTGATTTATTGCCCGGGCTATTTCGACAAACAGAAATAACCAGTTTCTTTTCATTTGGCTTGGTGGGTTTTTTTGCTCTGGGCTACCCAGACATACAAGGTGGCTGGTAACAGCTGTTTTACTGCTGGTAAGACATCTCATTTATTAACTTGTCATCATGTGTCATAAAGTTTAGCAAAATGCTAGATGATTGTGTACTTAAGCTAGGTAATTACCCCATTATTAAAGCTGCCTTCTTTATTTATTTGCTCTTCTGGTGGTTTGTTCCTACCTTTGCTCTACATGCTGCCTTAGTCACAGGGCACGGAGATGCACTGCCTTGTAATTATCTGTGTGCTGACTTCCACTCTGCTCTTAGAGAGACATGAAAGGTGTCTCTGCCAGCTCCCACCGGCTCGCCAGTGACGGGGACCGAGCTGCTGCATCGCTCGGCCGGTGCCCGGAGAGGGGCTGGGACGGTGCTCGGAAGGTGTCGTGTCCTGGGGCTGCATCCGACCCGGCCCCAAGCGCCCCGAACGCGGCTGTAACACCAGCAAAACCTCGCTGCGCCAGCAGCCGGAGCGGGGAAAAATGCACATGCTGGAGGCGTCCCAAGAGCAGGATCTTTTATCCCAGGGGAGGGAGCACCCGGGGCAGCACGGGGTTACTGACCTAGCTGGTGGTGATCGTCTGTGCAAAGCATTTCTGCTGTAACTGCACACGCCATGCCAAGCTTCTAATTAAACTCCCCGAGATGCACTGCTAGCGCGGAGACAAAAGCAGATCCACACCTTGATGAAGGAGTTGCCTAGACAGAGGAGAAAACCACTGTTAGCACAGAGATGCTAATTGCCTTGGGAACTCCCAGAACTCAGGTGCACGTCTCCCAGGAATGTCTGGGACCCTGCCCGGACACGTCCGTGCCCTCTCCCGGGGAGGGTGAGGCTCCGCGGGCACCGGCCGGGGGGGGACGGCAGCACCCAGTTCCCAGGCAAAGCCGGGGAGCTCCGACCTCGCTCCCTCCTCTCTTCCCACCCAAACCAGCAGTTTGCTGGTGCTCTGCTAACACCCAGCCGCCCAGATAAATCCGGTTAACAAACATTTTATGAGAGGTTAAACATTTCAAACCGCCCAATAACTGACTATTATCTGGGCAAACAAGAGCCGGACCGCAGGAATTGCCACGCCGGCTCAGACCAGGCGGCATCTGCTCCTCAGCCCTGCAGCGAAATGCCAGCGGGTCTTCAAGGGAAGATGCAAAATCCATCACGGCAAATGCCAGCGGGCTGGCTGCCCTGCAGGGATTATTTCTTCCCGACCTCTTCTCCTAAATTCGGCCTCGCTTCTGCAGAGGAGCCCTCGCTGTCCTCCCCCGGCAGAGGGAACGGGGCGACGCCGGCTGCGGCCGGGTGCTGCCCCCAGAGCCCGGAGCTGCCCCGCACCGGCTGCTCCCCCACAGCCGCGTCTCTTGGGAAATAAGAGAAGATTTTACGGTGCTGCAGGGAGTTTTGGCAGCTCGCTCCCGCACGGGCAACCGGTGTCTCAATCAGCCGGTCCCCGTGGCCAGCGCCCATCGGGAAAGACTCCTCTGGAAACAACTGTTAAGCCTTCCTTAACATACTCCAAGGTCAGCCAAGATTAAAACAGAGAGAAATAATCACAAAAAAAATTAAAAAATATCCCCTGCTACCCCACACATTTTTCCCTGGCGCTGCCATGAATGTTGATCAGGGGATTTCATCCATAAATCCATCTCTCCTATGGCGAGAGGTTCTATGTTGTACTTAACAAGTGGCTACGGCACAGTAATTACAAATAGGTTAAGATTCAATTTCCAGAGCTGCCCAAGGTATGGCGAGGGGCTTTTTTCAGAGGTGAGCATTTTATTTAGGGCCATCCCCCCTTGATGCGCCTCATCCACGGGGTCAGGAGCCGCACGGAAAGGAAAGGAAAAGCCTGTGGTAATAATAAACCCCACCCTGTGCCACGGGCCCGACACCTACATGTCTGTGCTCGGCGTTAAATACCCGTTTCAAGGGATTAAGAGGCAGTTTGGTAATGCAGAGGCTTTGCACAGGGAGAATTGCACCCACGAGTTGGCAGCGTGAGCCAACGCTCCCCACCGGGGCGGAGGGCTCCGGCCGGACTGGGACGGGGCGATGGCAGCCCCCGGGCTCAGCGCCAGCAGGATGGAGTGAAGTGGTTTGGCCTCGCCGGGGAGGTTTGCACCCGCAGAGCTCAGAGAACGGTGGTGGGGATGACAAAAATCCAGCACCGCAGAACCCCCCCGTGGCCCAGCAGTGAATCTCCCCATTTTCATTTATTAAAATAGCATTTTTATTACAAAGAGCTGTTAAAAGTGAAAATGGACGAAATACATTTTACATCCTACATCGATTTCCCAGGATATTTACAACTGCAGAGATATTGATCTCCCCAAAGTGCCGGATGTGCTTGCTCGTTACCTACGACACTTGCAGTGAGAAAGTATTTTCGGCAAATAAACCACCAAAACCCACCACATAAATTGATCCAGGAAGGCTGGGGGTCGGCGGCAGCGCTGTCCCCACCACCCCACCCTCGCTGCTGTCGGGGCTTTTGGCCCTTTGCTCCCGTGTGCCCGCTGCGCCCAGCGATGGGGCAGTGCCACCCGTCCGGGGTGCCGGACACCCTGCACCCCCCCAGCACCGGCCCCCTGCCTCCCCCAGGGTGGGGATGGGGAAGGAGACCTTAACTCGAGATTCCCCACCCAGGGGGGGATTTCCTTGGAATAACTGAGACAATGGTGGTTTTTGTGGGATTGAACCTGCCGGGGTTTGCTGTGGCTGCAGGTCAGCGCGCTTGCCAGACCCGACGGCAGGGAGGAGGAGAGCGGTGGGACCTCAGCGCTGCCGTCCCCAACGCCGCAGAAACTCTCGGGTGACTCAAAACCCCTTTTTTTCTTCTTCTCCTGCCCCCCAGGTCTGTTCCTACAGCCCGTGCCGGCCCCCAGCCCGTCCCTCTGCATCGGTGCGTGGCTCCAACCGCGGCCGGCCGGGAGCTCCCTGAGGGCAGGGGGAAGCCCCCGGCCGCGGTGCCCGGGGGGTTTCTCCCACCTCCCTTTGCTGCACGTGCCAGACCCAGCCCAGACCCCAGCGCCTTTAGTCCTCGTTCCAGCAAACTCCCACTTTCGGGGCTGTCTGACCGGGCGCTGCGGCACAGCACGGGGTTGCAGGAGGGGTGTGAGGGATGGGCGCGCTCCCCGCCTCGCCACCCCTCTTTTGCCAGCCAGGCTCGCAGCTGGAAACACCCCAAATCTCCTCCCGCATCTGCCTCTCCGGCTCTGCCCCCGCCGGCAGCCGGGCTGGCAGCCCCGTGCACCCGCTGCAGGGCCGCGGCGGCGGCGCAGACGGTGCGTCAGGCGCTCCCGGGGCCAAACAGCCGCCAGCGCGAGCGCGGTGTGAGCTACAGCCGGCGGGGACCTGGCAGCCGGCGCTTCGGAGAGCACGCAGCGCTCCGCCGGTGCCCGCCGCCCTGGCAGCGGGGCTGGCATTGCCAGACAGGTGTCCCCGGGGCTCTGCCTGCACCTTTACTTCCCTCCAAGTCAGCAGGAGACGTGGCCCAGCCTGGCCCCGCTGAGGAGCTTGTGGTTGGCCCAAGACCCCCATTTTCGGAGGGGAGCATCGCAGCATCGCAGCGCCTCGCCCCCCCGTTTTCCCGTGCGCCGGGCAGAGCGTCGCCCCCAAACGCAGCTTCCAGGAAAGAGCCGGCGCGAGCGCGGGCTGGGAAACGGCGCGGTGTAAAGTTTCCGGAGGTCCCTTCTGCCGGTGTGTCGGCCCCGATTACATCAGTCAAGTCGCGTTACCCGGCTGACGGGCACTAACGAGACGTGACAGACGTGACGGGGAGCGGGCTGGCTCCAGGAGCGACACCGCGGTCCCCGAGGACAGGTCCCCCCTTCCCAGGGCGGCTCAGCGCCAGCTCCGTCCTCCGGCTGGCTGAGGCTTTGCTGGGACCACTGCTCAGCCTCTGCTCTGGGCAGGGTGACGGGACCGGGGCTCCGCAGCCGTGGCCACGGCCAGCCTCGGTGGACCCGAGCCTGCAGGCAGCGCCTGCTTTTCTCAACAGAGCTTCCAACTGGGGCTGAAGCCGTGAAATCTGCCCACAGCCAAACCAAGGCTTCCCACGGTGGCGAACGGTTGGGGGCTGCTGCCTGAGAAACCTCAAAGGGGCACGAAATGGGTGGGAATGGCCGAGCATCCCTACCCGAAACCCAGCCTTCCTCCGCCCCGCTGAGCACCGGGTACCGCAGAGCCCTGCGAAAGGCTTGGCCCGGAGAGCTAAAATAAAGGCACTGTGGGGGGACAGCACCAAGCAGCCAAATTTGGCTCAGATGCCTTCCCTGTGGTCTGGGAAAAGCCGGGGGGTTTGCTCCTCCCTGGGTTGCTTTGCCCCCCGACCGTGGCGGCGAGCGCGGCGGTGCCTCCCCGCCAGCTCCCGTAGCGAGTTGTACTTGACGGGCTGAATAGGAAACAGGCTGGGACGCGTTTGAAGTCGCGTCGCTTTGTTGTGATCCCATCGCCGCGAGAGCCGGCGGAAATCTGGCGGGGGATTAGTTGGTGCCGGGGTGGTGCTGGCGCACACGCGCACCGAAAGCAGGGCGACGAGGAGGGGCGAGCGGGGAAGGAGCAGACCGATGTGCCGAAGGAAGAAGTGACGTTTTCACCCTCGATTCCACCAATTTGATGGCCCGTTGCGTGCCAGGGTCTCCAAGGGACAGCTGCGGGGACACCCCCCCGGGGTGGGAGGGGTGACGGGCAACGTCCTTGTCCTGCACGGCTCCGCGCAGGGCTGGCGGGGAGAGGGGCAGAAACAGCTCGTGCTGCTGCATCACCTGGGGAAGGTCTTCTGCTTCCCTCACAACAGGCAAAGAGGGCCAGGAGCAGCGTTCGCCCGCAGCCGAGGAGGATCCCCAGACACTTGCGGCATGGCAAGTGCCACAGCCGGTGGCCAAAACCCGACCAGCACCTCCCCGCCTGCACCCTCGCCCGTCGGGGAGCTGCCTCCATCCCGCTGCGGCGCCGGCTTGGCCCCAGTCCACCCACCGGCAGCCGGGGTTTTAATCAGTATCAATCTTCCCCGACCTTCAAGGTCTGCAGTTATTGACATTTTGTGCCGACTGAGTCAATATTAACTTCTCAGGCCAATAGACAATAAATAGAAAATAATAAGCAACACACAGTTAACATTGATTTATGATTATTTGGGTCTTTTGCATGAGTTTCTCACAGGCAAAGCAGCTCTGCGCCCGCGAGGCTCGTGCGTTCGTTAGCACCGAGAGACGTGAATAGGAGCGAGAGAGATTTGCTGCAAGGTTCAAAATGCCTTGGAAAGGGCGTGAGGAGCGAGTTACAGCCGTACCTGGCAGGGCCCTCTGACTGCTTGGAGAGAGCTGGCATCATCTTGCAGCTCTTAAAACATGCTAAAAATGTTAAATCAAATGAACTTCACTGCTTCCCCATGAGCACAGTGTTTAGAAAGAGCTTGAAAAACAGCATCGAATCAAGTTCACAGGTGGGGGGGATTTTATATATACCGGGTTTTGAACCAACTTCGTAAGACATTCAAAAGAATTGCAAAGAAAATTGTGAAACCAGGTGAGAGACATTGCCTTTTCTGAAAAAACCCAAAGATAGGAACACAGACGACATTTTGAGGCCGGGCTGCTGGGGACCGGCATCCGCGGCTCCGCGGGTGGCTTTGCTGGGCCGCGGAGGGGCCGGGGGAGCCTTCCCGGCGGTAGGATGGAGCCCATCACCACCCCATCGCCGTCCCGTCGCCGCTTGGTGCGCAGCCCAGCTGCTTCTTGGTGGTGAGGGTTTTTTTTTTTTCCCCTTTCTCCCTTCCCAGCCCCGACATCAGGATGTTTATAGAACTCCGAATCAATTTGAGGCCGGGAGACGTTCAGCCGGGGAAGCACTGTGCTGATAGGGTCAAAGGCCCGTCGCCAGCGCGGATCATACACCCTGACGTATTAATTCAAGCTGTCAGGACCAATACGCGTACAAGTGCTCAGGGAGGTGCAGGCAGCGCTTCCCAAAAAAACCGAGGCTAACGTTTCACAGACGCCGTGCCGCGAGCCAGCCAGCGCCCGCGCCGCAGCACCGGAGCGGGGCGATGCCCGCGTCCCCGCAGCCCCCCGGGCCGGGGGGCTGGACCCTGCGCAGCGGCGGGAGCGCTGCCCGTGCCGGCGTCCCCGCGCTCCCCGGCTGGCACGGAGCAGATCTGAGGAGCTGCAGGAAGTACATTTGTTACTGGGAACGCTTTGATATTTCGCATGTGAAACGTCTGCGTGCTGGAGGAGCTCAGGCATCTGGCAGGAAATTACCATGAATCCTGTTTCTCTTAACAGTCGCACACACACACATGCCTCCTCGCTCTTTTCCTTCCCCCCTTTCCCCCTGCCCACCCCCTCTGCCTTCCCCTGTCCCCACCCCGATCCGGACCCCAGAGAGGGTCCCGCTGTCCCCACAAAACCCTCCGTCCCTCCCCGGCACCCTGGAGCCGTGCGGAGCAGCGACCTTCCAGACTTGTAAAAGACCCTTCCCCTGCTCGCTGCGGTGCTCTGCGGGCTCCGGCGGCCCTGCAGCGCCCGCCGCCCTCCGCTTCACCCGACGGTGCTAACTGGGGGGTGCAGGAGAGGTGTTTTGGGTGCTGGGCTGGGGTCAGGTCACCCCCTGCACCTGCAGCCTCCGGTCCCGGACATCGCCTTTGGTTTGGCTCCTGGGAGCGTGGACCGAGGGCAGGGCTCTCCCTAGGAGCTGCCTCCCTCGCGCCGCCCACGACGCTCATTTTGGGGCAGGGGTACCCCAACGTCCTCCCGAGCCTGCGGGGTGGGCGCAGACCTCGCCCCGCTCCGCACCAACGGTCCTGAGCAGCATCAGGATCAAACCCAGGAGAGCCGGCTCCCACTTCCCCGATCCCGGCTCCCGGTAGCGCAGCCGCGGGCTCTCCCGGCGGGGACTCGGTACCTGGTGGGGGCCGGCGAGCACTGGAGCTGCGGGAAGGAGCCTCCTTCCCCGCACCCTCCCCGCCCGGGGAGCTTGGCCGCCGATCAGAGCAGCCGCCTGCCTCCCCGGCGAGCGCAGCCGCGCCGCAACGCCGGAGCCCCAGCTCCAGGCTGGATTTTCGTGTTGCCTCCTGCTCGGAGCAGCCCTGCTCGGGAGTTATCGGGTCCATCGGGCTGCCGTCAGCCGGCTCCGCTCCCCATCGCTCCTCGCCAGCACAGCCCTTGCCAAAGAAATTATGACGGTATTAAATGATTTTATTACAGTAAACTGCAGATTGTGCAGTGTAAACACAGGTGGTGCAACACACCTCGCTTTCAACCGCGTCCAGGAGCCATGCACCGTGCCGGCGTGAGGCGAGCAGGATCCGGCCCCTGCCTCTCCGCTCCCCAGGGGTTTGCAGACCCCGAGCACGAGGGGGGTGCGGGAACCCGGCCGGGACGTCCCGAGGCCGAGCCCTCAAGCGGGCAGGCACAGGCAGACGTCGCTGCCCACGGCTGCCCGAGCAGAGGACGTGCCGAGCCGGGGAGAGGTGCCCAGCACCCTGCAGATGCGGCCGGGGAGGACGGGGCGCCGGCGGCGCGGTGCTCCCGGCACGGGGCGCGGAGCAGGGAGCCCTCGCAGCAGCCGGAGCAGCCCAGCGCCCGTGCCAGGGGCGAACAGAGCCCCTTTGAAAACAGCTCCTCGCTTTTCGCTGCGACGATAAAAATACCCGCAGGAAGGCCAGCCCCTCATCTGCCAGCCCCCCGGCTGGGCTGACGTGCCGCGGAGCACAGGCTGCCTTTCTCCCCCTCTTGCTTTCACAGGTTTCATTTTGGCCTCGATTCCAGCAAGTTTACTGACAGATTACTTCATTTTAACTCTATGGCTTTCCTGTCTTGTGGGAGGCATATTTCTAAGTATCGTATTTATCAAAAGGCCTGTGCAAAAACAAGGGCCAGAATTACTCTTTTGATGGTTCCCCCAATAACTACAACCACAATAAATTTTTCAGGCAAGAAAACTCGACCGGGGACCTTTTGTGCCGGGGTTTGGGAGCGGGGTTCAGGCCCCAGGCTGCAGAGCCCCCCCGGCCTGGCCGCGCTCCCCCGCCCCGCACCGGCACATCTGGTCTCGCTTGCGAGGCTGGTCTTCCAGTTCCCAGGGGTGACATATTTCCCCCGCCTATAACTCTAAATCAGAGCAGCATTTCAATAAATCACAGTGAACACTTATTTATTGGACATAGTTTTGGGGCTCTTAAAGCACGGAAAATAAATTTAATGGAGCGTTTGGAGCATTTCTCCAATCTTTTGAGGGATTACTTGGGGAATTTGTCAACGGAGCCAAGCACAGCAGCTTGATCCAGAGAGATGGGAAAGAAATTATGGGAGATACTCTACAAAGGCCCAGGTGTACCCTAAATCACATCAAAAAAGATTAATGTCAAAGGATTGCTTGCCAGCAGAGTTGATTGGCAGCACTGCAGTTTATTTAATAAACTATCATTTTAGCCAGAGGGTGACTTTAATCTGAATTACATTTTCTTGTTTTGTCGTACGCCATGCCAAGCGATTTATTGAATACTGTAGCATACTTCTTAACCTCAAACACTGAAAGAAAAAAAGAAGGAAAGCCTTGAGAGCCCCTGGAAAACCTTGAGACAGCAAAAGCTGCTCCACTAAGAGGGCAGGAGCTCCGCTCCAGCGGCAGCGGCTTGCTTTCTTTGGGCTTGGCCGGGAAGAGGTGGGAGCAGGAGTCGGCTGTTGAAACCCTCGTCTGGGTTTCGCTCACCCCAAAGCTCAGGGGTGCCTGCGGAAAACGCTGCCCCTTTGCTAACTCGCATCCAGGTCGGGTTTCAAAGCTGTCCTGACTTCCAAGACCCCCGAGACCAGGACGGACAGGGCACCAGGACGGACAGGGCACCAGGACGGACAGGGCACCAGGACGGACAGGGCACCAGGACGGACAGGGGACGGAGGCACCAGAGGCACCTGCAAAACGAGGGATGCGGGAAGCAGTGAGCACGTCCCTGCGGATCCCCTGTGCGTCGCTCGGCCTGATGCTGAAGCCACCTCCGGGAAAGCCAGCGTCGGCCAGGACAGACCCGCTCCCAGACAGCCGGCTGTGCCTGCACCGACCGGGACCTGCCTGGGGTCTGGTGGGCAGAGAGAAGTCCCCCGGCCGCCTGGCACCCCTGTGACCCTGCAGTGCCAGCGCACGGCCCCTCTGCTGCGGCAGGGAGCGGCTGGTGCGGGCAGGGAGCGGCCGGTGCTGCGGGCAGGGAGCGGCTGGTGCGGGCAGGGAGAGGCCGGTGCTGCGGGCAGGGAGAGGCCGGTGCTGCGGGCAGGGGCCTCGGCCAGCAGCCGGCACGTGTGTTTGGCCCAGGCTCCGAGGCACGGTGCCCGCTGCACAGGGCAGCCGGGGTCTCCCTCGAACGCCCGCTCCCACACAGAGCCAGGGCAAAGCACAGCGGAGGGAGCGGGGGGCAGAGACCTGGCCTCCAGCATCGCTTCTCTGCTGCTTCCTGAAGAGATGAAGGATTGGGCAAAGATTTAAGAAATCTTGGAAAGGTTTTGGAAACACCCCTGCTAAGGGCAGAAGAGCCCCCCAGCCTCCCCTTGCCGTGCCCTGCACATGCTGGCGATGCACTGGCACCGCCAGCCCCCCTCCCGGGAGCAGCCGCAGCGGACAGACAGACAGACAGCAAGGACCAGCACCAGGGGCCGGTTCACGAGAGCCAGGGGCCCGCTGACCCACAGGGCTCTTAAATAATATGTTTGTGCAAACAGACAAAGAAATCCTAACTAATAATAAACCTCGTTCCAAGATTATGATTGAGTTTTTCCCCTGTTCTGCTTGATATTTCTGCCAAAGAAAGAAAAATCCTTGCTGAAGTCTAGCAGGAAATCCAATAAAATTTCTTCAAAAGATGGGTCTGACATTGAAAAACAGCAAAATTATAAAAGTAGGCCTCAGAAAAGAAAAGGGGAGAGTTATTATATCTGGCACCTACCAAGGGCCCAAAGCTCCCTCTCCAAATGAGCCATCACAGATTGAAAGTGTTTAGCTTCCCGTTGATTAAATATGGTGAAGGACCCGAGGCGTGCCAAGCCTTGGGGATCGAAAGTTTGTTTTCAGTCAGAATGTGTTTTCAGTCAATGGAAAAAATGGTCGGGCTGTGCCGGGGTATGTAACTGAGAAGCCTCAGGTTTGGAGTGAGTAATGACTGCGATGCAGAAATGCAGGAGGGTTGTTAATCATTCGACCCCAGCCCCCGTAATTCAACTCAGCAACTTGCACGACTTTGGAAGTCTTTTTTTTTTTCCCCCTGCTCTTTTTAATACTTGAAAAAAACCAAACATTTTTCCTCTTTTTTTTTTTTTTTTTAATATTTTTTCCCCGAAGTGATAGCATTGTCTGCTTCTATCGTTATTACCTCCCTTTTCTTTCTCCCCGGGTAATCAGGGGCAGCACAGCGGGGTCCGCAGCACCGCACCAGGCTGCTGCTCAGCGGCAGGTTTGGGGCCGATGCTCCTGCCCCGGCGGCAAAACGGGGTCGATGAGAGCGATGGCTGGTAAAAGCGAGGCAGGACACAGAGGGCCGTGGGACGCAGGCAGCCCGGGATGGACCCGCTGGCTCCAGGCAAACGTTCCCTGCCAGCGGGAACCGTTGGCAAAGGTTTGGTGGAAACGGCTCTCCTGGAGAGCGCTGCGGGAAACCGCACGTCCCTGCAGGACAGAGGAGGCCATTGAAAATATCCCCGCCTTTTTATTTTGGCAGAGGAGGAACCATTTCATTGCTAGGCTGTGTGCCCGGCTTCGCGCGAAGGCTGCACGCTCATAACCTGCAAGACGCGGACGGACACAGCGATGCGATGCCCTGCCACTGTCACGCAGCATCGCACAGCCTGTCACGGGCGGGTGGCACTGGGGGACCAGGGTTTGGTGGCACCAGTGCCATGACTGGCCCGGGTCTCCCCGGGACAGGCAGCAGCTCTGCGCGGCCGTGGGGCTGCCCGAAAGAGCAAACATCCCCCTTTCATAGGGAAAATTTGGGCAGATGGCGAGGATCAAACGCACCTCTGGAGCCCGGGGGCGGGAGGGACGAGAGCTCTGGGCTGAGCCCGAGTTCAGTGCTGGGTCAAGAGGTTGCTGGAGGGAATGGGGGGATGACACGGGGGGGCTGCAGGGATGCTCCCGGTGCGCTGGGAGCCCCTGTCAATGGCCCTACAGATCCCTCCCCATCCCCACGGTCCCCTCTCACCTACCCGCTTCCACCCACCCCTTTCTCACCCCCCTGCGAGATGCCTGACTTTATTCATTAACTGGGTTTGCTGGGCTGCTTCTCATTAGATAGCCAACAAATTCCAGGAAGACAGGACACCCACTGGGCCTAAATGAAATTAGAGAACAGAGCACTGCTACAAGTGGTTTAATTCAAATTACAGCAAGATATTATTGCCAACTGCAAGTGCTCAGAATCATGAGTCAGACCCCCACAAGGAACAAGACGGGCTTAAAAAAATCATGACTCGTTAAGTATATAATTAACTTTGGGGTTATTTTTATTTACCTTCCAGTTTTTAGCCTTCAGGAGTCAAATTTTTGAGCTTGCCTCAGTGAGGGTTGGAAACAGCTTAAAATTGAAGAGGGGAGGAAGAAAAAAAGAAAGGAAGAGAAATGCACCCACATTCCCGTGATGCCAGGAGCTGCGGATTCAAAATGACACCACACGTCGCAGGGATTGCGATAACCATCCCAGAGCCAGGGCTGCGGGCAACCGCAGGTACCGCTGGCCCAGGGGCCCCGGCGCGAGGCACGTCTGTCTTCCCCGAAGAGCACACCCTGCCCGGCCCACCCTGCGGGGGCTTGGAGTGGGACCCCCGGCTGCCGGCCCCGCGCGAGCCGCAGGGAGAGCCAAGGGGGCTGGGGAGGAGCGGCGGGTCCCACCGGGCTCAGGCAGGGACCTGCCCGCAGCCACCTGCCCTGCTTAATGACTGGGGAAACAGCCAGACGAAGGAGGGAAAAACCCCCAGACCTCTGGGATGCAGAAGCATTTTAATATCTCGCACTGGGCCCAGCCAGCCCATCTACTGGGACGCTTCATTCTCCGGGAGCCCCTCAGCAGGCACAGACCGAAGCACGAGAAACTGGAAGGAGATTTTACACGACCTGCAGACATGGCAGCAAACACCACGCGTGTGCCCGTGCTCGCTCCTCACAGACCTCCGCAGCTTCATCTTCCTCCTCGCTTCCCACCTGGGGCCCACCCCGCCGGCTGCCAGGGGCTCTGCGTCTGCAGGTGGTGGACAAAAGAGTTTCCTGCAGATCCTCAGGCACCAGCAACCAGGAGAGCCGAGGCTGAGCCAGGGCAAGCTCACAACTCCTCCCTGCTGGGAGCTGGCCCAGCCTGCAGGAGAGCAGGACCCCGGCTGAGCCCCACCTCGCCTGCCAGCATTAACAAGCACCACACTAGCGACAGCGTTCGCTCCCCAAACCATCTCCTTCTGGAGCACGAGAGGTTTTGCTGGGAGACAGATCTGCACAGGACACGACTGAAATAGCTGGAGCTGGAGTAGCATCACGAGACTCTGGGAAGGGCACATGAGAGCAGGCAGAGCTGAGCTGGGGAGCCCAACCAGGGTCCCCGCATGATCTGGGCTCCACCGAGGAAGCAAGAGGACACAGCTGAGCAATTTGCTGGGCAAGGGCTGAGTTTCTCGGTGTTCCCAAGCTGCTCACGCAGCCTCGGAGCAACCGTCCTCAGCTGAGTCTTGTGGAGCTGAATTGGCCAACCCTCCTCTGCTCCCTGCCTCCGGGTTGTGTCTTCCCCTGTTTCCGCTGAACAGATAGTACCCTGCTATCTTTCATTGAAACATCATGTCCAATTTCTCCCTTGATTAAACCCATATTTTGCTTGGCTATAAGTCAAATATAAGAGGGCCGCACTCAAGTGAACTAATCTCGGTTTACTTGCCAGTAGGTAATTTGATAGACAATTTGGCAGGCATCCACTCTAGAATTAAGCAAACCTGAGCAATAAAGATGTAGGAAAACAATCCTGAAAAGCCATAATGAGACGTCTAGTTTCATTCAATAGCAACTTGTTCCACTTACCTTTCTGCTGACACTCAGGACTGCGGTGCCTGCCAGTGCCCCGGCCCGGGAGGGCACGCTCGGCTGGACCTCCGTCGGCTGGGCACGAGCAAGCGACACCGAGACCGGGGCAGAGCAGTGGTCCAAGATCTCCTAACGTGGTCCTCAGCAGTGAGGTTTGGCCAAGAGGTTTGACTCTGCGTCTGGCCAAGCCCTGGGCCCAGGTCGGCTTGCGGAGGAGACAGCAGGAGGGTTGCTGAAGGCTCAGCTATGAGTGCCTTGGAGGAAGAAACAGCACAGGACCTTCGTTTGCAGTCTGTAAGCACCCTCCATCACTGTACTTTGCTGTTGCAGAGCCCTCAGAGCTCCCCCCAGCCCTGCCCCGGGGCAGCAGGAACCCTGGGGCTGGTGCTGCCCAGCTCCTATTTATGGCCTCTGCCCCATCACTGCCCGAGCGCAGGCACCTGCAGCACCCGCCGCCGCTGGGACGGAGGAGAGCAGAAAGTCTCACGGACAACACCTGCGGGCAATAACGCGAAGGGCTGCGACGTGCCCGGAGAGGGGCCGTGGCGGTGCCGGGTTTGCTGCCCCGCGGCCGGAGCAGGGCGCGGGGCCGGGCGAGCGCGGCGCTGCGGGGCCATGGCCGGAGCAAAGGGGCTGTCAGACCGCCGCCGCGCAGCTCCATCCCTCATAATGCCATTATGTATTGCTGGTATTAATCATGCCGCTAGGTAAGCATTATGGCACTTTTATGGTAGCTTTGAAGCTAATCTGTCACTAATGCCTTCTGGATTATCATGATTTCTTACAGTTGTGATTCATTAACTCAGATGCCTAATAGAATTAGTATTAAACATCTTCCATAGATTTCTGCCTCAACATGTTGAGTTTTGAAAGCCTTTTCAATATTTCATTGTGTTGTATTAAATGGCATGTCAGGCACATTGTGTGGTCTCCCGGAGAACCTGGCGCAGCCGGAGCCGCGGCGGGGGCCGGAGCCAGGGGAGGGGGTCGAGCTCGCCGGGGGCCGGGGGCGCGATGCTGCCGGCTCCCGGGGACCCTTGCAGCGGCCCGGAGGCCGTGCGTGGTGGGCTGCGAGGGGGTTCGACGTCAGGAGAGGCTTCCCGGCAGAGGTAGCTCAGGGGCGCAGCTGCTCGCCTCCAACCATGCGAGCCCGTCGCCAGATAATTAAGCTAGAACAGAAGAGGTTAATCTGCTTTGAGGATAGAAAGTGCAGTGCAGATACTAAATATGATTGTGATTATTACCTGGCCCGGGAGGAATCCTTTCCCCAGACATTGCAATGCCATTCCTAGAAGGACTATTATTCCTAATAATCAATATTAATTTTCAATGCATTCTCTGGGGCTTAGAATTATTTGCTTGTTTAGGATAAGATCTGGATCTTAAAGCAGGCTAAAAAGAGGTATTATTACTATTATTATTATTAGCATTATCATTATTATCTTGGGTTTAAAAAAAAAAATCTTATTTAGATAACCATCTCTCCCCAGCAGCAGGTTGTGTAGCTCTCAGACCTTTATCTGGCTACTTCAATCTGCATGTTGCGGGTAACAAAATTTTATGGTTATTATTATTAATAATGTAAGGCCAAGACCGGAGCAACGTCGCATTAGGCTGTGCACGCGTGTGCGAGACCGGACAAACCTCCACCACAGCGCTGGCTTGGTTTTCCCAGGTGTTTTTAAGAGAGGAGCCCCACTGCCCAAATTTCCAAGCGGCTTTGCTGGGGGCTTCGTGGCGGGACCCCCGGTCCCTGGCAGGGTGGATGCTCACGCCGGGGACTGGGAAGAGCCTGAACTTTCGGATGCTCCTCCGAACCCGACGGCGAAACCTTTTTTGCAGCCTGCCCGCCCTGACCCCGGGAACCCCGCGCCGAGGCCGTCAGTTGGAAAAACAGAGCGGGGGGACTTCAAAGCGGGGATTAGAAGCAGCTGTGCAAATTGACAAATACGCGCGAGGAGCCGCGCGGCCCGGGCGCGTACCTGCGCGCTCGCCGGGCTGCCGCGGCCCCGCGTGCCGGGGGGCTCACCGGAGCCCCGCGGAGCGCGGCGGGCACCGGCTCGGCGCTGCGTCCCCCCCAGTGCCATTCCTCTGGCGGGGTTTGGGGAAGAAACGCTGCTTTTAGAAAGGTTCCTCTGGCAAAGAGGTCAGGTTTGGGGCAGGCGTTTGAGTGATAGCCTGCGAGCGGGGAGAGGGAGAGAGGTCGCAGGGAGGCTGTGAAAGGTGGTTTGTCCTGGTGCCAGAGTCAACGTGTGCCGGCGATTGAAGCCCGCGTCCTGCCCCGCAGTCATTACCATCAATCACGCCCGGCACTGACAGCCCAACCGTTTGTCAGCCGGCCCCGCTCCTGGCGGGAGAACAACCAAGTTCAAAAGCGAGGGGATCCTTCTCGGGGCGGTGGGCAGCGAGCACCGGCGAGCACCCCTGGCTGCACAGGCGAAGGGAGACCCGGCCCTCGGACCCGCGGCCGGGGTGCCTTGCGCTCACCCGCGCCCCGGCACTAAAGGCATCGGTGGGGGTCCCCCCGCTCCCTCCTTGGGGACAAGCCCCCGGGATGAGCCCTGGCCATGGCAGAGCTCTGTTTTGAGCATTTTTGCCATCAAAATCATTGATTTCCCAACTGCAAGCTGCTTCTCAGTGAAACCCCGTGATTTTTTCCTTTCTTTCTTTTTTCCCCCCATGTGAGTGAAATAACATGTACATTAGAGGGGAAAAGAAAACCTTAGAACTTCTTCATTATGTGACATGTCTAAAATGTGCATTTAAACCCCCCCAGTTTTTGGTTACAGAAACAGTTCGGTTCTCCCCTGGATTGCTTTTACACAGCCCTGAAACACATCAAAGCAAAGCGTTGCTGGAGAGAAGCATTTCCTTTGCCTTCTCATCAAAATGCCGCTATTGATGTCGCGGCAAGACGAGAACCTTGGGAAGGGGGATGGAGAGGAGCCTTTAGCACGAGGGGGTTCCTCCGGGACCCTCCGCTGCTCCGCAAGTCCAGCACCCCTGCAAATACTCAAAACAATGTTTTCCAGCTGATTTTCCCGGTTTAGAAGGAGGAAAAATGGGTCGTTCCAGAACTGGACCAAATGCACTCAAAATCTCAGGGAAAGCAAAGGAGGTTGTGCCCTGGTTGTGCTCGGGGTGCCGAGCTGCCCGGGTGGGCGCCGGGCTCGGCAGGGGCGGCTGCCCGGGGGGGGGTCCCCTGCCAGGCTGCGGTTTTGCAGCGGCTGGAGAAGAAAGGGACGGCGAAGCATGGCCGGGGCCGGCAGCTCCGGCTGCCCGGAGCTCCTCACAGCAGCCTTTGTTTCGAGGAGTGAAAGGGGCGGTCATGGGACAGCAGTCAGCCGGGCAAACACGGGGGAGGCGAAGAGAAAACTTTAATTAGGGTAACTTGAAGGCAGGCTTTAACCAACAGCTGGCAGGAGGCCGGGTTTGATCTCCTTGTGGGATAGACCCTGTGATTAATTGTGGCCCTGTCGAGGGGGACGGACACCTGTCTGTCACATGCTTTGATTCCCGGCGCAGGCTTTGATCTCGCCCGGCTGCGTGGGAGGGTGTTAGAGCGATGGATGTGCCCAGGTCGCTTTTATGCCGCCCGCAGGGGGTCTGCGAGGCGGGGAGGGGGACGCGCGCAGGAGGGGGGGTCTTGGCCGCCGGCCCTGGGTCAGCCCAGGAGGTGCCGGGCCGACGGGAGTTCGTCCGAAGGGGAAAGTTCATCCCCGATCTGGGGGAGGTGTGGGGGTCCTGGGGGAGAAGTGTCTGAGAGGGCGGTGGGGATGCTCGGCCCCGCCACCGCTGTGGAGTGGAGCTGGCTCCGGAGAAGGTCACCTCGGCCCCCCAAAGGGCTGTTGGCGAGATGGCACCCTGGGACGGTGGGGGCTGAGGCTGGGGCAGATCAGGGGGTGTCCTGGGTGGTGTCCCCACCTTTCCCTGCTGTTATCGTCCCGCTGACAGACTGCACCGGTGGCCCTGTCACCGCGTGCCACCAGCCCGGCACAGCCAGAGGCAGCGGGAGGGCAGGCAGCCGCCCAGGGTGCGTGCGGGGCAGCAGCATCGCAAGGGGTCCTGCGTCACCCAGCCCCTTCCCAGCAGCGTTTCCAAACGAAAGCCGCCATGCAACATGCAGGGAATCGGGTCCAGATTCGCCCCCGCGGGTCCCATCCTGCAGGGACCCTCCTGCAGCACCCCCGAGGACCGCTCGCCCGCCCCGGCGCTGCCGGCTCGCTCCTCACGGCTCCTGGCAATTCCCCGGCAGCAGCTCCCCGGCACGCTGTGCCTCTGCCCGCTGGCGGCGGGTTGATTGGCGTGGGCATCTTTGCGCCTGGGCCCGGTCCCGGGTTTATTCTCAGCCCTGACATTTGTGCCAAGCAGGCAGAGCATGTCACGTTTATTTGCTGGAGCGGGAGGGGTTCCTGCATGGCGTGAAAGAGGATCCCAACGTCTCTGGTTTCAGCCTGACCTTGAAACCGGAGCAGGGAGGTGAGCCCACCCGGCTGACACTGCTGGTGTGGGGGGAAACACGGCGGAAAAGCCTGGCACATCCCGGGCACGAACGAGCAGCGCTGGCATCGGCAGCCGGGTGAGAGCAGGGATGGCCGGGGTGCTCGGACCGTCCCCTGGCAGCCTGCTGTGCCGGGGCTTTGCTGGGCGAAGGATAACGGGTGCAAGGATGCGTGATGGTGGGCAAAGGGGTATTTATTGCTGCTCCAGAGGCTTGGGGAACCTCCCTGGGTGTGGTGTTATTTCCATTACTTTTCCTCCTAGCTTCGGACAGGGAGGGTTTTCGTGATGTCTTGGTAGACGGTTTGACTCATGCAAGCAGTAAATGTCCTGATTTTGGGGAGAGAAAAGGTCTAATGAAGCTAGAGACAAGTATGGGAAAGCCCTTCTCTGTACTGCATGAATATAACAAAAACAAATTTCCAAAAGCCCCGGACAAGCCCGGTAAGTCTGTAATGTGGTGTCCTGTTTCCTAATCTCTTCAGTAAGGAAGCAGTGTGTTGAATTTAAAATATCCCTCTGGTAAATGCTAACTATTTAAAGAGTGCTAGGGTCTTAGAAATGCAAAACAAAGATTTGTTGATTAAAAACACATGGTTTGTTCTGGAGGCATGAGTAGCCAGAAAAATCAGTTCTGACAGTATTTTGGCTTTTTCAATCCCACAAGACATGATGGTGATTTATTATAGTGATGTCAGCTGTGGTTGAAAAAAGTTCTCTGTGTTGTCTTAATAAAAGAGCTTTACCTTGAAATCATTAAACTCTCAGCCTGTTTATTTGAAGCGATGACTGTGAATGTGAATGGTCCCCTCTAAATCACTCGGCCCTTCGCTGGAACATATGCCTGCACATGAGGTGCGGTGACAGCCTGGAGCTTGCCTTGCTAATGCGAGTTGGGTGATGGATATGATTAGTGTGGCTTTGAAACCTGGAGGGGAGATAAGCACACCAGGCGAGGAGGGGAGCCCCCACGTTACAAAGGGAATGGGAATTAGAAAGACAACGGGGTCTATCTGTCTTCTTCTGCCATCCATGCAGATGTGCGTGGCTGTTGCCTGCAGAGACCCGCTCGCCTCCCCGGCCAGCCTCTGCGGAGATCGCAAACTAGCGGGGCAGCATCCCATACCCCGCTCTGCTCCCCGCAAAGATAAAGCACAACACAAATTTTCTTGGAAGTATTTGTACACGGGAGGCTGCGATTGTTCTTCACAGAAGGTCCGCCCCGGCGTGCCCTCCGTTATCGCAGCTGAGGGGGTCTGGTGTGCTTCAGAGAGGTACCAGAGCCGGTTTGGTATTATGCAGTAGTGCTGGATGTAGTAATTTGACCTGATTTTCAAGCCCATGTGTTGCTTTTTAGCAGGCCAGCAGCGAGCGGTGATGTGGGCACTGTGCGAGCGTACGCGAGCTCACACGCCGCTGGTAGCAGACGCGCAGCAGCTTCGCACGCGTGGTTAGATGTGCGGCCCCCGCGGGCTGCCAAGCCCCTGGAACGCGTGTGGCTGGAGGGCGGCAGCGAGGCGGCGCGGGCTCGGAGCGGGCAAAGTCCCCGGAGCCGGGGGCAGCTGGCTGCTGTCCTCGTACAGACCGGGCAGCGAGGCGGGACAGCGTAGCGAGCGTGGCACGCTTCGCTAAGGAACCTCTGAGCGTCTGCAAGTTTACAATATATTTCCCCTAAACAGATGTGCAATATGGCATTAACGTGCCGGGCTTTGTCCGAAGGAGAAGGGCGCAGAGCCAGGCAAAGGCACGGGGCTGGGGGACCGGCAGCAGGGATGAACGTGCCCAGCAGCAGCATCGGTGCTACAATACCTGTTAAATTGTGGATGTGTTAGCGTAAAATGCCCAGCTGGGTATCAAAACCAGTGTCAGCCGCAAGGTGTTAGTGGGAAAGAGGAAAACTTTTCCTTACCATGCTTAATTTCACTGTCAAGATATATAGGTGTCATATGCTGTGGACGGGGTATAGAGCAATGGAAGAAGTATAACAGAAATAACCCGCCAGGCTCGGCCTGCCATCCCTCATCCAGCTTATCAAGTTAGCTGAGCTCAGCAAATCACATTAGCAAGAGCCAGCACAGAAACACTTTACCCGGGCGCAGGTGGAGGACGGGCCCCCCTGCTCCGCCAAACCCTAAAACCTTCCCCCCGGGCAGCCTCGCAGAGAATCGGGGTCGTCCTTGTTCCTGAGCCGCAGCTCCCACCGTGCCCGGGAGCCGAGGGGCCGGCGTGCTGCGGGATCCCTGCAGCCCGGCCCCGCGGCCGCAAGCCCTTTCCCTCGTATCTGGTGACAGTTAAGCGCTGAGCAATATTTACTTCTTGGGTAAACAGCTGTAATCTCCCTAACCAGAGTTTATCACAGAGAAGTGAGTTAAATTCTTCTTGGATAACCCCCGCGTGTTGTGGTTTTCTGAGCAAGAGATTTTCGGATGCCATTCAATATAAACGGGCAGCTCTAGGCCAGAGAGTGATGACGGTGGATCCGACCCGAGGGAGAGGGGTGCAGGTCCCCCCCGAGGCTGCTCGAACAGGGGCTGAGCCCAGCGAGAGGTGGCCGAGGGCTTCCAGCACAGCCCGCCCGCGAGGGCTGGGATACACGGCAGCAAGCGCTCGGGTTCACGGCAGAAATCGCTGGAAGGCAATTCCCGGTGCCAGCCAAAACCAGCCTCGGCCGGGGGCCTCCCCTCCCGGGCGAAGGAGCTGCAGGTGGGACCTGACTCCCGAGCCGTCGGCCCCAGCAGCCCGTGCCCACCCCGGGAGCCGGGCGCGGGTCCCGCTGCCGGAGGCGCGCAGGAACGGAGCCTCTATTCGGTTTTCATCACAACAGAGCCCTCGACACAGGAACTACATCAGAAATGATACAGATGTTGAAAGAAGAAAACCCTCGGCAGGTTGTTTACACTAAAATCCCCAGTATATGGTGGCTGGGAGAGCACATAGCAGGAGCCGAACTCTGACCCCGCTGAAGTGCACGGGAATGTTACCAGAGACGAGACGCTTGGCAGGTTCTAACGTATCATATATTATCTGCCTTAGCTACAAGAATTATATTTTCCCATCAGCATGATTATTTTTATTTGACTTTTAAGTTGAGCTGGAAGACACCGTGGCTTACATCCATCATTGCTGCGGCTATTAGAAAATTAACCAAGCTTAATAAACTTCCTGCATGGCTTGCCTCTGCAGCTGTGTATCTAGAGGAAAACAAACACATTGACTGGTTCTCCATGGAAGCACATCGCTAAATAAGACTTGCTGGAAGTGAGGAATGGCCCAGGATGATCCCAACTGGCTGTTACTGTGCTGGAAAATGTTTGTGCAGAGCTGAGGTTTCAGAAACCTTCCAGAGATTCACAGCACTGTGAGATGCTCCGGTGGGTCAGGGTGACAAGTGGCGTTTACTAGTTGTGTGGTAATTGCTTCATCCTGTGGAAATGCCAGTCTGCAAAACGGGAGAGCTCCTGTTGGCTTCTCTAGGAGCAGGACCAAAACGGGGGTCTCACGGCGGGGGCTTGTCCTGGTCCCCGGTGCTGGGGAGCCTCAGCTGGCCAGCGAGCCTGGGAGCCGCGACCTGTCCTGGGGTTGCAGTTGGGATTTTGGGCTTGGGACTGATGGCCCTGAGCTGGCAGGAGCCGCACAGGAGAGGTCCGAGTCCTGAGCGCCCCGTCTGCCCAGCTCGCCCGCAGGACTGGGCCCAACCGAAGCCGTGCAGAGCGGGACCAGCGAGCGGCTGCGCGGGCAAGCGGTAGCTCTGCCCGCGCCACCGCGCGTTGCCGGGGCTCAGCCCCGCTCAGCCAGCCCCGCCGTGCCCTTCCCGCCTTGCAGCGGCTCCGGAGCCGGCTGCAAACATTCCCTGGCCGGTCCGGAGGGGCCCCGGCCGGGCAGCGGGCGCTGGGCCAGGGGTGAGGCTGAGGCTGCACGAGGCTGAGGAGCGCGGCCCCATCCAAGGGGTCTCTGGGCTGGCAGTAGCCTTGGGCGAGAAGCACGGGGCGGGGAGCAAGCCCTGGGCAACGTGCCCGGCCAGGGAGCTGCCTGCAACAGCTTCACCAACGCTGCTGCCTTGAGAAAAAACGTGCAGGAGCTGGTGTTAGCGTGCGTGCTCGTCTCTGCCTCTGTGCTGCCGGACAGGGCACGGCTCTCTGCGCTGCGTTAAGTCCATGGGTAGAAGCTACTTTGCCAGCAACGCTTGCCTTTCATTGCCACCATGCATGACTGATGGCCAGAAACTGGGGGTCCATAGAGACCCTGTCCCCACGCTGCTGCTGCCAGGCTGGGGACAGACCCCGCGGCCGGCGGGGCTTTGGGGCGGGCGCCTTTCTGCACCGCTGCCGATCCCCTGGGCTCCCTGTCTCGCCAGGGGCCCCAGTGCTCAGAAATGCCGGCTGCGATTAAAGCTTACAAGACGTGGTTTACTCACGAGGAGCAGAGGACCCGCACGAAGCCTGGGCATCACCTGGAGCGGGATTGAAAGGAGCTTCAGCAGGCTGTGGACCCGCACACCAGTCCGCCCGGCGCTGTGCCGTGCCGAAGGGCAGCGGTGCTTTCGTGTGCCTGCTGTGCAGAGCTTGGGGCAGCAGGAGCGAGGTGGGAGCCCACGGCGGGCAAAGAAGACGGCTGGCAGCTCCCCTCTCCTCCCCGCCCAGAGCCAGCACATCCTCGCTGGGTGAGGCAGCAATATCGCAGGCCGGGGAGAAAGCAGGGAGTCTCTTGGCAGATGGGATTCGAGTGGAAAGAGCTAACGCTCCAGTCTCCTCTTGTAATGAAAGGAGATGGGCAAGTTATAACCAAACCAGCTGTCATAAATCATCAGCTCAGAGGTTTCATTCAGTCATTAGATACACCTGAAGACACTCTCAGTGCTGCAGACGTGGCTACAGGAGTTTCATACAACATGCGACTTTCAAATCAATCTCTTTCCAACAGGCAGAATGAACTGGCTGTTCACGTCTGCGGGTCTCAAACAGAAGATGCAATAAAGAAGGAAATTCAGCTGGGTACGAGACCGCATCTCCTTCCCTTGGCGTGCCTGGATGCTTTTCTAACCTCCTCTTCGAACACCCAGCCCCCTTTGTAACCCTGCACGAGCAAAACGATTCAACCACGGGGTTTGAGTCCCTGGATCCGAGGTGGGGGAATGGGAAGGGGTTTGGGGTCTCCTTCGCTGCTGCTGCCTCTGCACCAACCCTGCCGGGAGGGAGCTCCGCAGGGGAGGCCGAGCTCTGCTCCCAAACCGGCTCCCGCGCTGGGGGTGTTTGCAGCCTCCTGGGAAATCAGCCACAAACAGGAGAAAGTCGAGCAGAGCCCTTAGAAAGTTTCAGGCTTGTAGATAAGGCTGGCGGGGGCAGCGCATTCCTCGTGTGTCCCAGGCTCTTGGGTGGGTAACGGGCTGGAGAGAAAACAGAAGAAAACACCACCAAAAAAAGGAGGGCTGGGGGACGGGGCGTCGCAGGGGGCTCGGGCTGCGAAGGGGGTTTCACCGAGCGGGTTTCGTGCCTGGATCCGGCGGGATGGCACCGAGACCCGCGGCCTCGCCGGAGATGTGGCCTTGGCAGGTGCTGCAGCGTCGCACGAGCATCGTCCCCGTGTTGTCATAACTACAGCGAGGTGCCGGCGAGCGCGGGGACAACGGCACCGAGACCCTGTGCCGCGTTGCTGGGGCTCACCGGGGGCCCGGGGCTGCCGATGGCACGCGGGAGCAGGGGGGGTCGCTCCCTCCCTCGTGTGTCTACAAGCAAATTAAAAATTAAATAAATAAATTTGCTAGTTTACAAATAGAACTGTTACTTGTTACTCACAGTATTAACAGTCTCCTTTTATTTTTTTTTCCTTTTTTTCGAGGCTGTGAAAGACGTTTGTTTCAGTTGCCAACATCTCTACAGAACTAATGTGGGTGGATTGTGACAGATATAATTTCTCCATCCTACAGTTTCATCAACTTGAGTTCTGTTAAACTATACCCGCTGGGCTTAGCTCCTTTTAAAGTTTCCGCTTTGACAGGTAGATTTATTAGTCTTGAAATTTGTACAAATCAGATGTCACTCGTGGCAACTTGTCAAAATGTCAGTCTGGTGAGGGAGGCATGAAAGGATTTTCTGGAGAGAGACGGGAGGCAGGCTTGAAAGAGCTCGAGCAAAGCAGAAGAAAGGAGCTGGGAGGGATTGCAGCCTCCTTGATCCTGGGGGTTTTACTTTATTAAATATCTAGCGCCATACAGTGGGAGATGCTGTTGGATCCTGCCCGCCAAGACATCAAGGCTGTCAACATCGGCTGATGGCTCCTAGCTCGCACCGAGCTGGCTTTCGCAGCTTGTTATGTATATTTAGGGCACGGCTGAGGCACGGGGAGGGGAAAGTTCAGCCTGATTTTTAATGCTGTTGTGTTTGAAATGTTCCATTATCGCCCTAACAAGCCGAGAGCGGTGCCGCCAAGCCGGCCGGGAGGGCGATGCCTGCGCCGGGGAGAGGAGCGGGGAGCCCCGCCGCCCGCTCCGGCCCCAGCCCTCCCCTCTCCGCAGCGTGCGGCTCCGGACGGAGTGTTTTAGCTGGAAATGGAAGCCCAGCAGAAGAGTCCCTGGGCTGCCTCGCAGCAGGCAATGCAATTTATCCACTTATTTTTCCTTACGGCGTTGGCAGCTCGCTTGTGCGAACTGCTGCTCCGGTGTTAGCCCCGCGCGGCCGGCCGGGGGTATCCCGACAACTTTTCTTTGGATGTGGATGTGAATCAGCCGCTGCCCAGGCCCCGATGCTGCATCCACGGGTGCTGGGCGTGCAAAGCTCTCGTGGGATTAAGCCTGCAAACCCCGCTCCGCACCCCACCGAGCCGCTCCGCACCCCGGAGCCGGCACGCGTGGGATGGCACAAACCACCCTTCCGAGGCGGTGTTTAGCGGGGACGCAGCAGGCATTGCACGTGTGCGTGCACAAATACACACCGCTTAATCAGCCCTGGAAAGCTGTAATTAAAAAAATTGACCTTGCCAGCCATTTGTGCTCTCGCTGATGAAGGCAGGAGCGAATGTGAAGCACACTTGTGAAAGACCACACACTGGAAGTGGTTAAAAAATGGCAGCCATCTCCTTTAACACACCAACCCAATAATTTTGACTGAAGTTTTTCCATGGAATAAATTTCGGGTTGTTGAAATGAAAACTTAAAAAAAGTCTTTAAAATAAGCAATTTAAAAAACATTATTTTGATTACCACTTCCAAGAAGATCAGGAAAATCTCCACTGAAATCAACATTTTTACATGAATATTTACACTTTGTTTGAAAAATCTGTTTTGGCTGAAAAGACATTTGTTGAAGTTTGCTTGACGGGCGATGTCGCTCCCCTGGTGACGTGGGGACCTGGCGTGGGGCAGGGGCCGCGTGTCACCGCCGGCCCCGGCGGGATCACGGGAAGAGAGCCGGGCAATTCCCCACGGCGGTTTCCCGATGTGCCTGTCCGAAGACACCAGAGCCACAAAAAGGGGCAGAAAAAGCCCCGTCCTGTTACCCTGGCTCCTCTGGAGGTGCTGGGGTTGATCGCCCAACCCAGAACGCTCCCAGCAGGGATAATCTTTCCCGCAGGCTCGCGGTGCCTGCGCAGAGCTGTTCAGACGGACCCCCGCACCCCAGGAGGTTCCTGCACCTCTCCGCCCTTGATCTCGCAGCAGCCGCGCTAGTTGTGGGGCTCGTGAGCAGAGCGGATCGATGCTGCCCCAGCCCGGGGCTCTGGGCTGGGACGGGTTTTCTCCTCACCAGGATTCAAGAAAGCTCATTTTCCCTTCCTGAGCTGGGCAGAGCTCAAGCGGTGCTGTCACCTCGGAAATCCTCTCCCTAGTCCAGAGCTGGTCCCGGGGCTTCGTTTCAGTTCCAGCCTTTACGCCTTGCCCTTATTCTGCTTATTATGCATGCCCGATTGTGCTGTGAAATGAAAAGTAATTTAAAACTGGAAACTGGTATTTGTCCACCGGTTTCAAAACGGGACAGCTCTCCAGAACAGCGAGTGAGTCAACGCCAGCCCTCGCTGCAATCAGTTTCAGCACATTTTGTGATTAACGAGCGTTTTGTCAAGCTGAGTGTGTGAGAGAGGGGAAGACCATTATTTACTGTCCTCGCTATCTGCTGCCTCTGCGTTGCCATCGAGCGCTTGTTCCCCTTATCCCATCCTTTCCCGGGGGCTCACGTGCTGCTCTGGCCCCGTGGTCCCCCCACGCACCCCCCGGCTGCTCGGCTGTGGCTTTGGGGTGTTTTTGGGGGGTGCCCGGCCCGCGGCCGCGCTGCCTGGCTGCTCCCGTCCTCGGCCGGGGGCTTCGCCCTCCCGCCCCTCGTGCCTGCGACGGGGACGAGGCCGCACGTTACAGAGAGAAAAATTAAGCTGAGAGGCTTTGCTTAATTAATTGGTACATAAATGTTTCCCTTCTTTGAGCGGCTCAGAGCAATCATGGCATGAAAAAAGAGGAAAACCCACTTCACACGGGAGGATTTTCTTTACAAGAAATCACTTTATGTCACATCCAGCCTTGATTTCCTTTCATGTGGCAAACGAATGGTGGCAGCTTGCTTTCCACGTTAAATATCATTTCGGCAGGTAGGGAGGGCCCCCTGCTCGCCCCCTCTCCCGGCCAGCGCAGGGGCCATCTCGGGCGGGCAGATGTAACCCGGGCTGGGGCAGAGCAGGACAGGAGGGGGAAGAGGGCCGGTCCGAATGTCTAACTGGGTTTTTCCACGTGCTGCGGGCGTCTGCAGAGCGATTTCGGCGCAGGCAGCGGGGAAAGGGAGAGGAGAAGGAAAGAGAAGAGGAAAAAAATGCCTGGCATGAGTTCAGAAAGCTCTCCAGCTCACACATCTGGTTCTTATATTTCAAAGTTAATTAGTCATATTGAGGCTGTCTGAAGATAAATTTATCATCCAGAAAAAACACAAACAGTTTGAAAAATGAAAGGAAGTGAGGTGACATGGCTTGACGTTTAAATAAATCATTTTAACATGATTAAAAAACTTGTCCTCCCTGACACCCGGAGCTGGATACTTTGTAAAGACTTTTTGACAAAGACAAGTCCCTGTTTGGTATACAAAGCCCCTGCCATTCAATTATACAGAATAATCTTTGGCCAATTACTCCTCTGAGTGACTACCGGAGGACGCGATGCCGGGCTGCAGCAGCGGGGGGTCACGCACGGCCTGTCCCGCGCGCCGGAGGAGCTGGGGGGGTTTGAGCTCCACAGGGATGCGAGCGCAGGACGCGACGGGGATGGAATCAGAAAAGACGACGTGCACACTGTATGCCGGCAAAACCAAGGGCACAAGAAGCACCCCAGGGAGCCCCCCCGGCTTGGGGTGCACCCGGAGATGGGGCTTGGCCCCCGGCAAGAGGCAGCGATACACCGGGGCATCGCTGCCGTGTCGAGCCCATTCCCCCGTCCCTCCACGGCGTCACAGCGCAGGCAGGGCTGATCTAACGCAACCTGAAAGTTTTCTCCTATTAGCGATTTTGTCTCCTCAGCTTTGCTGATGGGATAACAGGAGGTGCTGGTTCTGCTGCAGAAGTCTCCTCATGTTGGTAATTCTCACCCGAGCACGTTAGCGATCTGTCACTGCGTGTTCCCGCTAATACCACGCAAAAGTCTTATTAGATCAGTGGCTTTAGTTTTACGTCCGTATTATCAAATTTCCTTCTCACTGGCTTGAGTGATAGAAGGTTTGTGATTAAATGAAACACTCTCCCTGAACATCAACTGGAAAAAAGCCCTGTGTGTCTGCTTGACAATATGTCTATAAGCCAAACATCAATCAATATTAGGGGAAATCAGCATATCAGATGACCCAGAGGAAGAGCTCAGCTGGTTTTCATTCTGATTCACCTGCTTTGTCAGATGCTTTCAAGGGGTATTTAAGTTTTGCTGATCCTGACTGAATTACTGATACTTTTAATTTCCCAGATCCCTCCCCATCCCTAGGAAGTCACTTGGGATTTGTTCTGTTGGCCAGATCCAGCCCGTTGCCTCGCTGCCGTGGCTCTGGGAGGGTCTGCAGAACTCTGAGCTTCTTGGTCCCATAAGAAATCTGCAAAATGGGGACTGCAGTGTCCCCCCCACTCCCGCGGGAGCGGGGATGCGCCGGCGCAGCAGACAGACAGACGGCAAGACAGCACAGCACCGAAAGCCATCCGCCTGTTTGGAGCCGAGGAAGTTCAAGAAGGTGGGAAGATTCACATCTTGTAACAAGAAAAGAACTCTCCCAGGCATGAAGGAAGCAAAGTGACATAAAAAAGCATGGAATAAAAATAAATAAATAAAAAGGTGACGCTTAATGGATAAAATGAATATTCAAGTTGTTTCCAGGGAAGAATCTTTGACTTTGGTGCTAGTTACAGTTACAAGGTTTATGCGTTTTCTTGCTGTCAAAGCCTTCACCGTAATTGTCCAAAAGTTCCTTGATTATCTCTAACAAAACTGTCAGCTGCCTTTGAAGTATCAGAACAGTCTCATCACATCTTATTAAATAGTAAACATCATTTGCAAGCGCGCAGGAGATGTAGACACCGCGTCGAGCGACTCGTCAGAGCGGGTCGGAGGGGCTCGCACACAGGCTCCGCGCCCGCGTTGAGCCCGGGTGGTCCCGCACCGCAGCACCGTCCCGCAGCAGGCGCGGGGCTGCAGGGCTGAGCCCGCCAGAAACTGCTTTGCCCTGACACCACCGAAAGCAGAGGGACGAGCACCGGTCCCGGGAGCTCGGCTTCTCCTTCGCACGGCGCAGAGAGCACGGCCAGCGCCAAGCCGAGCTCCGGCTGCCTGTCCGGCGGAGCCAGGGACGCCGGCGCCTGGGCTCGTGCATCCCGGGCACACGGCTCGCACAGGCCCCCCCAGCTCTCCCCTTCAGAAATTACTGGAGAAACCATCCCTGTCAGCTCTGAACATTTTGAAATATATTCGGAAAGGATTACTTAATTTGAAAAGAAAATAATGTTTTGGATCCAGCCTAATGTTTTCATGCTATTTCTTCAAGCCAGATTTGGAGAAACTTACTTCATGTGCTGAAGTGTCTTTTGAGAGCTGAATCTTTCATAGAAGAGTAATTGTGCAATTAGCTATGAATTAGTAAAAATTCATTCTAATTACTTCCAGGTGTGACACATTTTATGCCTAAAACCAAGGACGGGACTAGCAGTACCCTGTCAGCGTTTGCTTTTGGCGTGGATACGACCAGAGACTCAGCTCTCAGCCCGACGCGTGCCTTGCGACGGCACTTTTGGAAACCATAATCGCAGAGTAAGCACAAACAGACCCCGAGCAAACGCTCGGCCGGGGAGCCAGGAGCCGGTGTCCCTTCCAAAACCTGTAGTGAGCAGATAGATGCGGGCTGCTAGCTGGTGCAAACTGGTGAGCCCCCAGTAACGCCCAGTGCTTCAGACCAGCAGCATCAAAGGCTGCAGGGTTCAGACTGACCCCGGGGCAGCCGACGGCACATTGAAGTCCCCCTGTGCCACTGGCACGAGTCCGAGCAAACCTTGGCCAGGAACCACGAGCTGCGGCGAGGCCAGGCCCCGCTCACCCCCCCGCAGCGGGGTTTGGCCGAGTTACCCCCCCCCAGCTCTCAAAAAGGGGCTTCGGGGCCACCTCTGCCGCGGGGAGCTGGAGCCCTTCTCACCCCGAAAGCCACAGCTAAAACCACACCCCATCAGTTCACTGCTGGCTGGAGAGGAAAAGCCAAGTGGATCCTCTTGTGCCTGGTACTTCATTAAAAACACTGGAAATCTCACAATAAAGCCTGCAAGATTTCTAGCTTTAATTCCAGATCAAAGAGGCTTTGGGAAGGAGCATCCCAGGTTTGAATGCTTATCTCAGCCAGACCCCGTGAGCTTTTGAAGTTGCCCCATCAGTCACTAATCAAAGATCTCCTTTTAGATGGGGAAATCAAATGCCTTTCAGCAGAACCGGGTGGTTATCAGTTTCTAAACATCACTTGTTTTTTGAATGACCTTCTTTTTGTGAGCTGACCCTGGAGCCGTCACCAGAGCAGGAAAACCTTGCAAGAACTGGCCCTTTAGTTTGCAGAGCATTGGCACACGCATAGCTTTGCTTTCAGGATGTTCAAACCAGCAAAGAATGTGTGTGTGGAAGTAATAAAACCCTTTAGAGGTAAATAAATACATGCTGTAGTCCCTGTTTAACACATAGCAATTGCCTTCAACTACAAGTACCAACAAAGACCCAGCATTTCCAATCAAAAGAGGAATTCACGGAACTATTAGTCTCTGCTTTTCCTCAGCATATACATACAACCTTGAGAAGATGATACCGTTTCAGAGGATCAAGTTCTTAAATACGAAGCATTTTGGCTAAAGAACCCCTCTGGTAGCATGAATAAAAGGTCTTGTCTCAAAGCTATTATAAATGATGTATTTGTAGCATCCCGGAGCATAATTTAGGACTAAGTTTCCACAAATTGGGTTGATGAGGAAGCTGTGTGAGAAAAATGTGTCTGCACAAGGACCCCTGTTCTACCACCAACGGCACCAGGAAAAGTGGCAGGACCCGCTGGCGCAGGAGCAGGGAAGGGGTGACACCGGCAGCTGCCACCTCCCTACAGCCGGCCTGGACCCGCCGTGGTCGCTGAAATTACCCATAAATGCCAAACTGCACTAAAGTCCAGAGATCTTCCCCATTACCCTTTTGCCACTGAAACTTTCATGAAACTTGTCTTATGCTGTTAAAATCCCTCTAGGATTTTGCAGTGCAAGTGTGCAGGGAAGATCGGTGCTCTCTCCTGTCACCTGCTACCGGGAACATTCTCTGGACTTAGTTACGGTGATCCCACCATGCCTGTGCGATCCCTTGTCATAAATTTGTTGTGCAGAGATCAGATGACGTGCTTCTCCTTTCAGCCAGTTTCTTGATGGGAATTTACACCTTGAAACTCAACGCGGAACATGAGCGGAGCTGCAGTCCATCTGCACGCTGTATTCTGAGCTCCCCTGCCTGGCTGCAGCATGGCTGGCACATCAAAAGCCTGCCTCCCCCTGCTGCGATGCTGGACCTGCTTTCTGCATTTGAGATTCATGACCCACTATTTTGGTCTTTCTCTCTATTTTTGGAAGTGGTCTTATGGTTCCATATCCTTCCCTGTAACTGGATTCTTCACGTCCCCTGGCTCGGTGGCTCAACACTCACGGTTAACCCTTCAGGCTCGCACAAGAGGGGTGCCTGGGCCAAGGATCCTGCAAGGACTAGCTGGCAGCAACAGCGGAGGGGCTGAAAATAAGGCAGAGGGACTCTTTGGTTGCTAGTAAGTGCCTGAGCAGTGATGTGTGGGACTGGAAGGAGAGCGGAGCACCTGGGTACCCGCAGCAGTGCCGGGGTTTAATACCCCATAGATATCCCTGCTTCCCCCAAAACCGAGTGGGGCCCTCTGGAGATACCTATCCCCCCCTCCACACACCTTCCATGACATCCTACTCATTTGGAGAGACAAGTGAGGAGTAAACCCCCAAGAAGGTGTGTTCCAGCTCCTCTGGGGCTGTCTGGCGGCCCACTCCACACCAGTCCCTGCCCACCCCCCGGCTGTGGGTAGGCTGGGACAGCCGTCACCTCTGGTGGCCTCCAAGAGCTGCTCAAATACTGACCGAGGTCCCCAGACAAACCCATGGGAAACCGAAAGCAAAATTGGAGTGTTTCCCCGAGCATTACCTCCCTCATCCACCCTGTGAGCACCACCTTGTCTGCTTTTCCATCCTCCTTTTCCTCCTGTCCTTCCTCTCCCTCCTGCCCTGCTCGCCCTGGCTATACGTTCCGCAGGACCCCGCTCTGCTGCCGCTTAAGGGACCCCCCGTGCAGGAGCTGCTGCGGGCAGAGGATAATGGGGAGGTGCTGGTCCCCCCACGCCTCTGTCACCGCAACGTGACGTTTCACTGCAAGAAGGTAAACTACCTCCTTTTAAGAAACACAAATGGAGTCAAAGGAAAAAAAGCTGCAGTGGATAGCCAGGTCTGTAGATCACTAAGCACCTAAACAGCACGGGTTTTATTGGGTTATACCTGATTTCTTACACGTTTGCCTGGGCGACTTTGAATAATTAAAAATAAACCTCTCTTATAAAAAACAAACAAACGGTATCACTGTCCCGGGCAGCAACAGCCCGAGGGCAACACTTTCTGGCTGGGGTGAAGTGCCCGGGCGCTGCTGAACCGAACTCCCAAGACTCCTTTGAAAACTCCAAGTCTGAGCACAGGAGACTCGAAGGTGGAGTATACTGGACCATCGCTGCCAAAAACTGGAGTATTTTTTTAATAAGGGCTCAAGCAAACTAATAAAAAGACCCTGTCAGCAGGGCAAATTTCATTCCAGCTGGGAGCTGGATTCCTGTTAAAAGAAAGTGCCAGCAGGCCCTTTAGCTCCAATGGCACTACCAGACATAGCTATAATTACGAGCTTTCTATTGCTGTGTGAAAGCTGTTATGAATTTCAGTGGGCAGAGGGGCACAGAGGAATAGTAAATCACCCAAACAAAAGGTATGGGCAGCAGGGAGTAGGCTCCGGTGTTAACCAAGCACCATTGTAAAGAGCTTAAATTATGAACATGTGCCATAGTTAAAACAGAATCTGCAAACTGGGAGCTAATTGTCCCCGAGGAGCCCAAGCATCCCTGCAAGCATGGGAGAAATCAGGCCATGCTTACTGGTCCTTTGTCCCCAAGAATACCAGTCCTCCCAGTTCATTTGTAGGAGTGGAAAGACCGGGGCTGTGGCTGCAGTGCAACTGGGGGGAGCGGTGCCCCCGGCCCCACGCGCCCCGGGATGCTTGGAGGCTCCTTGGCCAGGCACAGCCGTGCCGCGCAGGGAGCGTGAGCAGGGGTCTCCATCCCAGGGACCAGCGAAAGACCCCGACTCCTTTTGGGGAAGAGTAAGAGGTGCACGAAAGAGCAGATGTTTGTGAGAGCAAAGGACCCAGTGACCCAGAAAGTATCTTTTTGTCTCAAGTTTGCATGTAGAAACTCCTCCCTGAGCCAGGTTCGCTGCTTGGGCGCCTGTAGCTGATCTCCACAACCGGCTCCCGATTTTAGCTTTGCATTTTGGGTCCGGGAGGCGGCTGCTGCAGAAGCAGAGCCCAAGCCAAAGGGAAGCAGACAAGTGCACAGAGAAGATGCGCAGGCAGCCGGGGCTCCTGCCTTGTTCACAGCCCCCACAGCCCAGCCTCTCCCTCCAGGCACGGCCCCCCTGCAGACCTGCCTGCGAGCAGCCCTGCGACAGCCCCGTCGCTCATCGGGAGCCTCAGGTCGCAATTACAGCTGAGCTTCCCTTGCAGCATTCCAAGCAGGTCTTTCGGTGCCGGTGCCGCAGCATCCCTCCTCCAGCCCCAGCCCGCTCGAGCCATCGCCCCAGGCTGCGATACCTGGCTGTGCCCGGGAGAGCAGGAGCCCCGGGACAGGGCTGTACCCCAGGCGGAGCGACAGAGCCAGTAGCAGAAGGCTGGGACCCCGGCAGGGTCTCCAGCAGCGAGATGGAAATCCAGACCTTCACCCAGCTCCATGTGGCTCCTCCGTGCCACAGCTTTCTGCAAGCAAACTCGCAAAGCACAACTTCCTATTAGCAGTTATTTTAGCAGCTACTGTCACCACCCCTCCAAGCACAAACTCTGAATAATCTGTTGTTGATTTGTACATGGATTTGTACCGGAAAAGATTTTCCCAAGACCCCCGGCTTTACACAGCCTCCTTTATTAGTCCTGGATGGAGCGTTCGCAGGAGGGTGAGCCTGAGGCTAAGCTGTGAGTCACAGGACCATTGCTCAGTGCCGTGGCCTCACCAGAGGAACCTAAATCAACCCTGAGCTAGGACTTCTAAGGGAAATTTAGGCCTCCAGTGTGAGTTATAGCTAGGCGAGGCGGCTCTCCCAAGGCAAACCAGCATTGATTGGTCAGCTGGACACCGAACGCAGTCTTTGAGCTGGAAACTTCTGGCCAAACTTAGCAAAGAAACAAGTTTGTTTGACGACTTCATCCTCTGCTGTGTGTTGCCAGAGATGCCCTTCTCCCCTGAAGACGACATCTTACCCCGCTCCTCTCCACCTAATTCTGGGGCAGTCGCTGCTGACCATCTCGCTCACATAGTGGTTTCGCTGTCCCCTAAAACGTGCCTTCCTTCCCCGGCCACTCCAGAGCACCCACATTTCCAGGCAGGATTTTGAGTCATTCCACCCCTTTCTAGGGGTCCCTTCCCGCTCCCTCCGTCCCATTCCCCAAGGATTAGGTTTCTATTTAACCAGCCGCTTCCTTGCCCATTGTCCCCAGGCCTCCGCAGCCATAATCATCCTGCCCGGGGAGACAGGGCAGCTTGAGCAAACACCAGCACTGCCTAACAACACGGGGAGAATTTCGATGTTTGCCGAGGCGGTGTTTTCCCCCTCCCCTTGATGGATTTTCCTACTTGGAGAGATTTGTCTGCAGAGCATAACTTCTCTGCACCTTGAGAAAGTCAGCGCTCTCCCCAAGACAGCTGCAGTATTAATATCCCAAACTGGGGAGCAAGGAGGGAGAGCATGTGAGTGAAGAAGCAAGTCTGCACCAAACCACATCAGTAAAATGAGAAAGCCAAAGATTGCGCCATAAATAAGGACCAGTTGACACTTCTTAAATTCATAGCTTTAGCACACAGCAAAGTGTCTCCTTTTTATCAGGAATTTGTTGACAAGGGTTGCAAAAAGATCTACAAATAATACTGAGTGGGGCTATGAAAATGTATTTGTGGAACATTTCAGTATCAGGGATCACCATTATATCGGAAGAATTCATCTTCCTGGAACATTTTATTAGTATCTAGATTTTATAGCTGCTCCCTTTTAATTTTTTTTAAAATTTATTATTTTTTTCATTCCTCCAGCAAATGTAGCCTGGCTGAGAAGAGGGGGGACCAGCACCTCGCATCTCTCTGCACCCCCTCCCTGGCTCCCTGATTTTTCCCCTGCATTCCCAGCCTGGCAGCAGCCGTGAGGGGTTCAGCCTTCCAGGCTCCCTTCTTGGGGCTGCTTTTCCCCATGGATTTCTTGGGTGACCTTGGGCCTCAGTGTCCCCTCAGTCCTGCTGGCTGCTCTCAGCATCGGAGCCAGGCAGCAAGGCTGGGGACCACGAACGCCCCAGAGCCCCCCTGCCTGTGCGGCAGCTTGGGAAGGGACGTGCACAGCCCTCCCGTCATGCTGCGCTCGGGGTCCCGGTATTTTCGGAGCTGCTGGCTGAAGACGAGCCCTGGAAGGCGCCTGCACCCCCAGCTCTGTGCAGACCCTTTCCCCTGCCCCGAGGCAAAGCCTGAGCCCCCCACCTCGCTCACACCGTCGCTCTGCTCCGGTTTCCACACGCACCCCCCCAACGAGTGCCCATCCTGCCTTCTCCCCTCCACCTTCCCCTTCCTCCCCGGCCACGCGCAGCCCCAGCCTGCCCGGCAGAAGCGATGATAAATTTCCAACAGTGGCATTACAGACAGTCATAAATAACGCCTTGCTCTTCAGTGCCGGCAGTTTCCATTAGGGCTGTCTGGATCGGGCTGTTGATACCCCCAGTCTGCGCAGGGCCCAGCCGTAAAATTTATCAGTATGCTTTCCTCACCCCATAAATCATCCCAACTGGAAGCCATATGGCAGATAAGGCCTTAAAAACATATGACCACGAGCAGCGGCGGGCAGGCAGCTCCTCTGCAGAGCAGGGCACGGGCAGGAGAAGGGCATTTTTGCTCTTTGGTTGCACCTCCCCACGGTCCGGCAGACCCCACAGCACCACGTGCCGGCTCCATGGTGCAACTTGCTCCCCCTCCATGAAGGTCTGTGCTGGTTGGGGAGCAGGAAGAAAAGGGCATTTCATGGTTCTCCAGCCCCACACCAGCAGCTCAGAAGCAGGAATCATCCCCCTAACAAATAAAACCCAGACTGCACATCCCCTGGGGTTTTGCTCCTTCATCAGATCTCTGGCAGAAAAAGCCATGTTGATGGGGAAACTGAGGCCAGCACAGGTCACCTGGAGGCAGCTGGGACCCAGACACAGCTCAGAAACACCAGCTTTACTCACTAAGGCACCAGTATGTACCAGTTTGCCACCCAGACAACAGGCAGGTGTGCTGGGGAGAGACCCCAGCACCAGAGAAGACCCCAGTTTGTCTCCCCACTGCTCACTCTGCAACCCCCCCTAACATCCCAGCTCTTGAGGGATTTAATTGTTGGACAGTAAACACCAGCAGTTCCCCAAACAACTACAGGCATTTTGAAGATAGCTATTTTGATAGAATAAGCACAGAGGTAAGCTCACATTTTAACATTAGAGATTTTTGAACTAAAAGGGCCTCACAACAGAGGAACTCACATTTCTTTCTTCTCCCACTGTTGTAGCAGCACAGGAAACACAGCACACCCCAGTCCCAGGCTTTTTCCAATCCCTGCCCTGCCCATCCTTATTTATTTCAATGTAGAACCAGGTGTAAATTGATACCAAATCAGCCTGTTTACATTTCACACCCACTTTGCACTCAAGAAAATGTGTAAAGTGATGAAGAATGAGGCCTATTGTTGTGGGTCTTAATTAAAAAGTCCTACAAAGCACAATATCCTGCGCTGCCCCTGGGGCAGGAGCTGGGTGCCCTTTGCTGGGTGCTGGGGCACCCCTGGGCTCTGCACACCCAGAGCAGCACCTTCCCTTCGGCAGGTGGATGCAGCAGCTCTCAAACAGCAATGGGCAAAGCCTGCAAGTGGAAATATTCCCCAAGTTTTTATACAGTGGGGATTTACATGTGCATTTACCACCCTCTCCCCCGCCACGAGTGAACGTCTAGATACAACCGGACAGTATTTATATGGGGAAAACCAGAGTTTGAGTCGACAGACATCTGTCAGTTCAATCCCTGGACTGTGAGCCTGGCAATTGGATAAATGAAAACTAAGTGTTGGGGACAATATAGGCATCTGCCCACTATTTTGTCTACTTGCTTTCTTGCCATTCCTCTTCAGCTTTACAAAATCTTTTTACCTGGTTTCCATTGCAATCCATTAAAAAGCGCATTGCATTTCATTCTTGACGGTAGCTTTTATTGGCAGCTCAGAGCACAGCCCCGGGAATTAGCTGTTTCCCTGGCCATTTGCTGCCATGAACGGGTTAATCGTGTCACTGAGCAAGGGCAGCCATGTGGCTTTGGAGTAAAGAGCAATTCCAGGAACCCCGTGCTACCTAGACAGAGGCCTGTCTTGCAGAATCTGCCATAGTGAGCTCTTGGGAACACATTAAATTAAGTGTCCTAAATTCGCCTAACTATGCATTTAATTTGGCAGTAATAGGACACTCTCTGTATAATAGCAGAGTTGCTGTATAATAGAAGAGTAGCTGCATATTAATATTTTGATTATTAAGGACATGTGTATTGGAGGCTTGATAACTATGTAATATATTATTGCTTAATTGCTCAGACTCTTAAGTATGTTTTCATAATTAGCTGCTATTTAGTTAATGTAAATATCCAGCTTATTAAATATAGAAATGCATTTCTGCTTGCAACAGTTATTTGCATGAGCAGAAGCAGGAGGATCAGCGCTCTGGGCTCATCCCTGCCCGAGGAGCCCGGGGCAGCGCGGGTGGGAGGGCAGGGACCTCGCCGTGGGTGGCTCTGGTGGCCACGCAGCCACTTAAACTGTCAGCACAAAAAGGCCGTTTTGCCACCGAGCTCATCTCAGGCACTCCAAACTTCGCAGTCTTTATTGGACGTGATGGGAAGCCTTTCTGAGTTCAAGCCATGGCTTTGTCTGGTTCCTCTCAAGCAGAGATAATCCCCTCTACCTGGGCCAGACAGCTGATGTGCTTCCTCCTTCCTTAATTTGGTAATAAATCTGCCAAGCTGGGAGGCTTCTGAATGAGGCTTTTGCTCGTGTTTCTGCATGGAGGACCCATAAAAACCATATGGAAATGAAAGGCAGAAATGCATATTTCATGCTTTGCCTGAGCTGGGCCCACGGCTCGAGGATCGTCAGCATTTATCTGTCCCGAGCACCTGATCTCCCCGCCAGCACCTCCCGCCGCCCCCGCCGGGGCAGCACCGCAGCACGCCGGTGCGAGCAAAGGCAAACGCTGCTGGGACATCACAGAATCACTAAGGTTGGGAAAGACCTCTAAGATCATCGGCCTGCGGCGCTGAGTTTGCAGGCACGGTGCTCCCCGCGGCGGGTGCACCTGCCTAGGAGAAATGGGGGTGACCGTGGTGGGACCCCCCGCTCCCCAGCCGCCCCTCGGCGCGTGCCCTGCGTTTGGGCAGCGAGCAAGTGCTCCAAATCCCGTTACTCCGCTGCTCAAAGCTGGGGTAGAAAAAAGAGCTGATGCCTGAGGAAACCTGTAGTCGGGGCTTGCTATGGAGATGCCTCGTGTGCAGCCGAGCCCCGGGCTGGCTCTGCGGGGACAAGAGCTCTTTCAGGGCGATTCTGTCCGCTGTGATGCAGAGGAGAAGAGGCCCTGGGCCACGACACCGTGGAGGTCTCGGCTCAGGGCCCCCCCGTAGCCGCGACGCTCTCTGTCTGGCTCACAGCAGTAGCAGAGCTTTGCAGAAATGGCAGAATTGTCTCAACCGCTTGCGCGGCTCCGATGGAGAGCATCGCTTCCGTCTGAAGGTCGGAGCTGCCACCAGCCGCCGAGCCCCCTCCTGCTCCCGGCCGAGGCGGCAGCGGGGCCAGGCTCGTCGCTCGGGGGGCTTTGCTTCAAATTCTGGGATGAAACAGTCCAAAGGGGTTTGAGCTTGTTTTTCAAGCTCACAGATTTTGGGCAGGTTTCTTGTTTTGGTTCCTAAATGCCACATTTCAACGTGTTTATTGTCCCACTGCCTAACAGGGGAGGAAGGTTGAATGAGCCAATAACTTAGCTGCCGCCAACATGTTTATTTGATTTTTTTTTTAAGAGCTTTAGCAAATATAGTATGTACAAGAAAAGAAAAAAAACCCTGATGCCAGCATGTAAAATTCCTCTAGGAGCAAGTCTGATAGGAACACAAAAGCATGCATGCTTCCAAACTGTAACCAATATTTGCACATTGGAGTGACTAATTCTCCACTCTGCGCCACAGAACAATAGGCATAATAGCAAGGTACATTAATGCAAAGCGTGATTGTCTGGTGCCTTGGTTATTTGACACATAAACAAGGAGAGGAGGAGGATTTTTATCTACCTGTATAACTATTCGCCGAACAGCAGGTTACAAATGCGCTCAGAAAATGCTGACCCAGGGCTGCTCCTGCACCTCCTGCACCGGATTGGCACATGATTTGCAGCACTGCGGGAGTTCTATAGCTGACCTCATTAGCAGTGCATTTCCTGGCTTGTTAGCATCATATTTGTATAATTTACGGCACCTTCGTTTTTATGGAATGTGTTCCTTGTAGAGTGTAATGGCAGCAATATATTTAACCTCTCCTATTTAGGAATGCTATTGCTGAAGGCAGCCTGGAGATATAAAAGGCATTTTTTTTCATCCCTTCTTTCTCTCTTACATGCGTATTTTTTTTTGTACCCGCTGCTAGATACCCAAATATATGTGTAACCTGTAAAGTGTTCATAAAAGGCAATGTGAAGCTACGCTCAGGAAACCGCAGCTTTGCAGGAGCATTCCCAAGGTCAAGCCCCTAAATCAGTGCAGTGTCATCTTCCCAAAGCCATTACTCAGCTGCTGGAAGAGGAATGAGAGTTGCACCAGCAAAAAGAAAGGATGGCTTTGCGGTGAAGGCAGCAGGCGGTGGTGGGACGGATCTGGGCTCAGCTCCTGGCTCTCTTGGCCAACCTTGGGCAAGTCTCTCGGTGACAACGTGTCTCGGTTTCACAGCCGGGGATGCTCCTTTTCTGCTCTGACCCTCTGCACGCTGGTGTAAGAACCTCAAAGCAAAGGAGGGTATGCGCTGGGCAGGGGCAGACGGGACACGGTGAGCACCGCTCACTGGACTGAGGTTTAGGGATGGCTTGGGACCGCTGCCCTTCTGAACTGCTCCTAGCAGGCAGCGCTTCTCCCCCGGGCAGGAGCGTGTCCAGGCTGGCTGCAGAGGATCAGCCCACTGCCTGCGTGAGTCCCGGCCTCCCACATCCCCCCGAGCTGTGCAGGAGCGTCGTGGCCTGCCAGAGGGAAGCTCTGTACCGCAACCGGCACCATTTTTAGCGCAGAGCCTTTAGGAATATGATCCTATTTCTGTTCCAGTCATCACAGTTGTTTTGTTGCGCTCTGGCAAATTAGAGCATTGATTTTTGTGAGCGCGAGGAGGAGATGAGAAGGTGACCTGCAGAGACCTCCCCGAGCAACACAGAGCTAAACAGGACGGGGTAGCCGGTGGCCGTGCCCCTGCCCAGCCCCCTTCCGCAGCAAAAAGCCCTGGGAAGCATCCACGCCTGTGCTGCGCTCCAGCTGGAAGCACAGAGGTTGTCGCCGCTGGCTTCACGTCCCTTCCCTGCAGCGATCTCCGAGAACCTGGCATCTGAGGCTGCCCAAATGTGGTCACCTACAACGCCGACCTACCCTCAGTGCTCCAGGCTCCCCACTAACCCATGGAGAAAAGCAACACTTGTAGGCTCTGAGTCAGCCCAGCCCCATCAGAGGTGTCTGAAATAGGGCAGACAAATCCCTGCAAACACTTGTTTTCCTCCATCTAAACGGAGCCCGGGGTGATGCGTGCAGATGGAGATGTCTCCTGTTGACGGCTGAAGTCAAGCAACATGAACCCCACCTGCAGAGATGTTTACTACTGTTGTTGTAAAACTAACTGCAGTTTGGAGCATGGTTCTCAGCTGGGGGTGCTGCTCGTTAGTGCCTACGCGGCAGGCTCCGACACGAAAACACGGGTGTTTTCATGAGAGCCGGAGGAATGCAGCACCCAAACCACTGGAACGCCCTTTGGGGCATGAGTTAATGCCAGGTTGCTCTTGGGGCTCACCCATCGCACCACCAAGCTGGCATCACTTGAAAGCAAGTGCCTATGACTAACCAGTCCCTGTGCTAGATTAAAACCGTGCTTATTTCTGGCTTTGTCTGCAGATTTGAGCGGAGGGAGCGGGCTGACACACAGAGTCAGCAAATGGGATAGAAAATGGCTTTCCCAGGGGTGCTCCAGTCAGTGAGGACTCCAGAGTGATGTGGGTTGGGGTTGTCCTGCATCCCCTGTTCCTCCCATGGAGGCTAATTTGTCCTCCTAAACCACTGGCTCCTGGAGCTTTGAGGAGACACCAGACTAAGACCATTTCTGCCATTCCTCCGCTGGACTCAGATCATTTCTGGAGACTCTGGGAAGAGGTTTAAAGAGCCTACAGGCTCATCAAGCAGAACATGCCATCACATATACTGCCGTATCTCCTCCAGCAAGCACCTCTCCCAGTGGGAAGTGGGCTCAGAACGCACAAACCCATGTCATGCAGGTGACTGAGGAGGCCATGGCTTGTTTCAAGTGAATTTGGAGGAAATTCAGAGCAGCTCAGCAGAGCTAAGTGGTCTCCAAAGCCACTCTCTCCCCCCTTTCCTCGCTTTTAATGAATTCCTCTGCATCCCTTGGGGCTGTATTTCCAAATAACTGTCATTCCAATATTATCGGATAATTGCTGACTGGATGGGCATGGCGGCTGCTTCCCTGCTCTGTCCGAGCCTCGTCCCTGCAGTTGTCAACTCCACCTCCAAGTCCCTGTGCTAAACTGCTGGTCTGAAGATGGTGAAGTGAAAATTAAGAAGCTTTTCCTCGGGAGACAGAGCCCTCCAAGCCTGGACTAATCTGTCCCTCCTGGTACAGAAGCCATTTGCAAGGTTAAGAAGGGCCTGCGGCTCTCGCCGTGGCCAAGTGCATCCTCCATCTGCTCCCGCAGAGCCTGGCGGGAGCCGTTCCGTGCTTTTTTCTTTCCCTAAAGTCACAAATTCACTCCTGACACAGCTATCTCTCTATTCTGGGATGAGACAACTGCTTTGGGTCAGCTTAGGCACATCGTGGACCTGCTGCTGCACGCGTGATCTGAGACCAAGGAGCTCCTCGGACAGGACCAGGCGGCTGGGCAGGTGTCCGAGTCCCTCCACCTCACCAGCCCGCGTAGCTTGCTGCTTTCCATCTGCTTTTCTCCAGTAAGGATTGCAAAATCCAGGATCCCACCTTGGGAGCGAGAGGCGAGGAGCCCTGGGAGCATGCCCTGGGGATCGTGTGGCCGCAGCGTGCAGAGCCTCCTGTCTCCACTAGCTTGCGGTTTGTTTATGCCTTAAAACAAGATTCGGATCCCTTCTAACTTGATTTAAATTGAACCTGTCTCATTAAATGGCTATGTACCCGCTTCGTTGTCTAAACATCCCATTTTCATGCTGCTCAGGTCGTCTGTGATATCTTGCAGTGATGAATTCCACGGGTTAGCTAACAGTTGCATAAAAATACATCTTTTTGTGATGCTTTTCAGCCTGTTTGCACCTGACATGGCTCTTGTGCTGTGACAGCGGTTCCAGATTACTCGCCTTCTCCCTCCATTCCGATTTGCTCAGCCTGCTTTCCCCTCTTGCTTAAGCCCATCCTAATTTCACTGTCTCAAGCTGAAGAGCCAGTAGGATCTAACATGCGTTTCTGCTGCCAGAGGGGGAAATTCGGCTTCGTCTGCTCCCGCGGCTGCCCACGGGCTCACGTGTGGAGGACCCATGAGGGATACCTCCAGGCTGGGTTTGCAGGGAGGAGACATCTGAGCCGGCTTCCCAGCACCACGGCTGGCTGCGGAGCCCCGGCTTGGGCAGGGCTGTGCTCTCCGCTCCACGTGCCGCTCTCTTGTGCCTGCAGCTGGATCCGGCCCTCCGGCCAGGCGATCTGCTCCAGGGCAGCTTCCAGCGAGCAGAGAGCTGTAGGAGGCCGTATTTCCCACGTGAGTCAGGGACCAGCATCCTCTGCCGCTGTCCGAGGGGTTCCGGCGCTGCCGGGGGCTGCAGGCGGGCACGGAGGAGAGCATCACCGCCTGCGGTTATCTGCCACGGCGCGCCGACAGGCAGACACCCACGGGGCTGGGCTTCGTTACATTATCATTCCCATCAGTTGCCACTCGGGGTTAACAAGCGTCTCCACCCAGCCCAAATAACTGTGGAGAGCAAATAACAAAGTATTGATCCGGGCTGCGTACGGCCACGGCCACCGCCGACACCCCTGCACCGGCCTTGCACCGGCCCCCGGCGCGGCAGCGCGGTTATGCCGGAGCACCCCTGGGAGAAGCCGGGCGGGGGGTCCGGCAGCGCGGGGACGGGGCGGGCGTCGCGGCTGCCGGCGCGGGGCCCCGGCGAGGGCTCCTCGGCGCAGCCCGGCTGGCCAAGGGCTCTGCAGCAGCCTGGGAGCGAGCGGCAGCACCGGTAATGTCTCCATGGCTTCTTGTTAGCTGCACTCTAAGCAGGAAAGTGACTGGTCCTGACAATATAATTTACATTGCTGTATAAAACTATCTGTGGAAGCCAAGCTAATTTGTGCCAGATTAGGCTATTTGTCTCAGCCACTGTCTAACGGCACAATCTATCAGAGGGCTGTTTTCAAATATCGCTTTTCAAGCGTGCCCTTGAGAGGCGGGAATTGATTGGGATCTTAGAAAGCAAAATTACAGCAATAACTTAAAAGAAACAATAATTACTGAATCATACCAGTGTCAGCACTCTGCAAAACACGAAATAGCCATCAAACCCCAATCCAATATATTCTGAAGCAAATTTATTGAATGGAAAAAGCAGTTGAGTGAGGCTTTTTTTCTCCCCTTTCCCTTCGCCCCCTCTCTCTCTCCCTGTACATATGGTTATCTCAAAACCGCAAGTGAATGAGTCGATAATTCTTGTCATTGACTGCTCCATTTTCAGGGAGTCAAGAAAAGATCCATTAGCTACCTCCCGACTCGGTGTCTTTCCCCTTCCCCTCCAGTCATTTGCTAGTCTGCGCTCCTCAGGCAAACAAACATATATAACTAATCATCTGTTAAAACGCCGAGTCCCCTAATAAATCTCTGCAACTGAAATACTTTAATGGGTAATTAATTGATCCTGTTCCAGAGGAGTAATAAGATAATAAATTAGACAATATTTCACTCAGTTGTGTCAGTGTACTGCTAATGGTGCTGTAGGGCTCAGCCGAAGGATAATAAATTAGCCAGAAATTAACTGCTAAGAGCTTTCTGCAGAGAAATTGGCTGACAGGCAAGGCTTTGTGATTTAGGGCCCTGCTGCCATTGCCGTGCCCTCCATCCCGTTTATTTATTTTTTGGTGCTTGCAAACGTTACCTCGGGTTGGGAGCCGGCAGCGCCGGGCCGGGCGGTGGCAGGAGGGGACGGGCGAGGGGCGCAGCATCCTCGGGGCCGGGCTGCGGGAGGCGCGGGCAGGCGCAGCGTTCAGCGGGATCGGAGAGCGGCAGATTTATTGCAATCTGGTTGCGCTGCATGTAGGTAAATTACTTTTGTGCTGACTATAAAGACTGTCTCTAAGGCAAGTTATTACCCATCCAGCAAACAAAAAGGAAATATTTTCTAGTGCATCTGCCATATTTCACGGGAAGGTTTGGCAGAGACACCGGGAAAGGTGACACCGGGGGACCTATCCTCGCGTGGTGTTAACCAGCACAGCCCCGCTGAAGTCTGGCCGCTTACTTGAGCTCTGTTAATGAGAAGTTTAAGAGGTTTTTAAACCTGGCCTGAGCTCGCAGCCCACCCACAGGCAAGGGGCTGCAGCAGGGGCCGATGAGTGGCGATGACTTTGCCCATGCCAGCAGCAGCCAGCCTTGAGCAATGCCAGGGGGAGGTGGGAGGCCAAGGTGGGCCGGGGGGGGCGAAGGTCTTCTGCAACACCTTAGACCAGGGACCAGCAGGGTCGGGCCATCCAGGGAGACAGAAGACGAACAAGAGGTGGCTTTAAAAAGCCAGAAACCCACTTGCCGTCTCAGAGGCCCTGGATTTATTTCCTACCTACAGCTAAGTGGAAGAGGAAAACAACAATCAGTCTGTGGGGAGAAATCTGGCTTCCTAGAAAGAAGGAAACATTTGAAGGTCTCCGTTTTGCAGAAGAAACTGAAACATATGACATCTGACTCAAACCTGCAGTTCTGGAGGGTTTGTGTTGCCCTTGGTCCAAGCCCAGAGTGTGTTTGGGACTGAAGGAATTGAAAATTCCCGCTGAACGCTGAGCGCTGTAGGACGTGGCAGAGCAGATCCCATCTCTCCGAGGGACGGCAGGAGGGTGCCTCTCCGGCTGGGAGGGACTGGGGTGCAAGGGGCAGCTCTGCCCTGCCCCCTGCCCCCCTACGCGGCTCTGCCAGGGGCTTTGAGAAGTGCTGGAGACCCGCTCCCCGGCCCCATTTATAGCCCAGCACCTGACAATTTTATAGCCCTTGATTACAGCCCAACCTGACACAGGCTCTGCAGATCCTCACCCCACCATCAGCTCCTACTCATCAAGGGAAAGAAGACGACTTTGGACCCAGGGGCTACAAAGGGAGTTTTGCAAGGAAACTCCTCCTTTTCCTCTATTTTGAGCTGCTTTGATCAGAGCAAAGCTCAGAGGTGCCCATTAGTAAGGTGTTCTGGTGATCGATGGCATCATCCTCTCATTCCCCTCCTCCCCTCGAAGCAGCAATTCAGCCTCCTCCAGCTTCGAAGGGACCCCAGTGACCTCCCCGGCCTCCCAACACCGGGGCTGGGGCTGCAGTGGGAGCCCTGCATGGCAAACCCTCATCTACTTGGGGTCCGGGGAATAGCAAGAGGATGAAAGTCAGGTTTCAGAGGCACTGGGGGAGATGGGCGAGGGGCTCAGGGGAGGAACAGGCTGACGAAATGCTGTGGGAAGCTCCCCAGCGCAGGGGATGCTGCCGATGGCCCACAGCATCCCCCAGCACCCTGCACCCCGATATAGCTCAGCCCCGCCGCATCCCCCAGCACCCTGCACCCCGCAGCACCCTGCACCCCGCAGCACCCTGCACCCCGCAGCAGCCCACCCAAGGCGAGCGGGTCAGCAGAGCCACCGCGGCCAAGCACCTCTCCTTGGGTTTGCCCTCTCCCGCTCCCCCTGTTCTCCTTCCTGCTGCCTTTGCTTCCTGAGAGGAGGTGAAGAGAGTGATAATCAGCCAGGGCACCAGGAGAGCTCATGGACGAGATTAAAAGCAAATCAAAGAAGAAAAATTGTGGCATGGTTTATGTCTTCCTAATTAAAACCCCGCCAGTCTCCCTTCTCTTCCCCCCCTCCCTTTTCCAGCTAATGTTACACTAACGAGCTGAGTTTAGTGGCATTTATGTAGATAAAAGTCCCAATGATTGATCTCAATGGCTTGTTAAAATTAGTTTCAGTCCACCATATTGATTTAATTCCATTGCTTGAAAGTGCTAATTAATAATGATAATAAAAGTGTCTGGGCTCATTATTATCAGGAGGCAGGTTGGGAAGGGGATGAGGGGCACAGCGCCTTGTGCCTCACTCACTCCATCTAAAAATGGCCTTTAAAAAGCCGGTGTGGAGTGGAGAGCAAACAAGGCAGGAGAGGAGGGCAGGGGAGGGCGCAGGGAGTTTGGGTTTGCCCTTAGCCGGGGTCGGTAACTCCGCCGGGTGTTTCTGCAGGATGACAGTGACTGCGGGAACCAAAGACACGAGGGGACGTTCGCTGGGCTCTCCCTGGGCCGTGCCGTTCAGCTGCCCGTCCCCAGAGATCGGTCTAGTCCAACACCTCGCCTTGGGGACACAAGCCTGGGGAGCTCAGGGACCACCAGCTATTCTGCATGTCACCCCCTGGACCGTTGGCGCGGTGCCGGTGCCCACCCCGCTCCCGAGCCGGGCAGGACCCCCGCCGGCGCCGCGCCGGGTGGGCTCAGGCACCGGGCGGCTCTTTCCAGCCCGCCCGTTAATTAGGCTCCTGGTAGATCTCTTCGTGTTTCCTAAAAGGTTTTGCACGGAGATTTTCTTTTTTTTAAAGACCCATCCCTGGACCAAACTTCAGTGTCGGAGAGCAGCCCTAATTAAGGAATTTGCCGAGAATGCACTGCCTGCAAAATGATGCTCATGCTCTCCTTCAGATACCTGCTGTCTCCAGCTACTGAAGCCTCTTTCCTGGGGAAATTAATTAGTGTAATTAATATATTTATGCAATCATTCAAAGTGCTGATTACAGACAACTGCAGAGAAAACTTTTAACAGTGACAGCCACCTCTTCCTTGGGCTCAGTGGTATAATTTCTTTGCATTTGTTTATCTCCGCTCTTGGCCAGCTACTTTGGTAATATCAGCTGCATCCTCCATCATCCCCCTCATTCCCTCCCAGGCCTGAGCAGCAAAGCAGCCAGCGCCTCTCCCCGAGCTTCCCAGCACCGCCGCAGGGCTCCCTGGCAGTAACAACCCCCATTTTTGGCAGCACCCGAGGCTGACCCGGCTCCCCGGAGCCTGCAGCCAAGGTGCTGAGCAGGGTGAGGCACGGGGGGTTCCCTGCCCACCCAACTGCCGAAGCCACGCAGCAGAGCCGAAACTTCTCGTTTTCCTGCTAATGCACTGCTAAAGCCCCAAATCCAGAACTGCCAGCAAGACCAGGTCACCCTTGGAGGAGCCCTTGGCAGAGGGACCGCTCTGCAGGAGACTTCTGGTTTTTCCCAAGCAAGCTTCCCCCACCAGCACATCAGCCCCAAGGCGCTGTGCTAACGCTGCTGCAGGATTTGTGCCTGCGAAACGCGCCTCTGGAGCGAGCTGGCACCGCCGGGCACTGCGGCTCGGGAGCCGCTCGGGCAGAGACAAAGCGGGTCGGGGAAGGGCCCTTCCCCGCCTCTCCCCCCTCTTTGCCCCTTCTGCCTCTCATTTCTTTCCCTTTTATATTTAAAAATTCTCTCTGTCTTTCTCATCCATCATTTTCTCATTCCCTCTCTCCCATACGCAGCAAGCCAGCTAATGGAGTCTGCAGTAATTCAGTCCTCCTCGACAGGGGCTGCAGTTTCAATAAATAATTATGGGATTTGATTTCATCTCCCTTCTTCCTGAAATGAGACTGCACAAACTTGTCACACGGGCTGGGCAGTTAATTAGCAACGGGACTTCAGGATGGCCCCATGGGTTCGGGGGCTGCAGGTTACAGACCCTGCCTGTCTCCTGGGGTTGCTGACTCTGCTTTTCGAAGGCAGTGGTCTGGGGCCCGGACCCTGTGCCGGCTGTTTTTGGGGCGTTTTTGGGGAGCCTTCAGCATCCTGGTCCGTGCTCCAAGCACCAGCTCTCACTGCATCCCGAGGATGGGAGTTTTATTCCCTGTCCATGGAGGGTTCCCAGCCGGGCGCCTGCCTGTCCTCCTGCCCTGCCCTGCCCCAGCACCAGGAGCGGCCGTGCAGCAAGGGCTCATTAGGGTAATTACCCCTGTCCATGCGAGGCGCGGGGTGGCCCAGCCGAGCTGCGGGGCGGCAGGGGCTGCGCTGGTGCCTGCGGAGCCCAGACACGGCGCCGGGGGGTCTGTAGCGCGGGTCCCACCGCCCGCCTGCGGGGACGGCACAGGGCAGTCGTGGGACCGACCCAGCAAGAACGACCGTGGCGAAGACAAAGCCAAGGCCAGACAAGGCCAATAATTCCCCCGGACTCTGCAGGCAGTGAGACCGTCGATAGCCATTTCTAGTGCCTTTGGTCTTGGCTGAAAACAAAGTGAAGGTCCCTGAGTTCTCCTATAAATGGTAATGATAACACAATTATCATGCAAAACAAAAATTAAGTTTAATGGTGCAAAGCCAGGGTGTACTGTGGAGGTAATTCATATTAATTATGTTTGGATTAAAAGCTTATTTCTTTTGTTAGCATCTGCAAGTAGGAACTTAGCAGTAAAAAAAGCCGCATATAATTACTGCATCTTATGGAGGAGCAGTGTCGAACTTAATGGAGCATCCCCGTTCTCTCTGGGCACCCGATGAGTGGTAATATTTCACATTTTATGAAATACAGAAGAAATAAATTACAGGTTTAATGATAAGCATTACTTGGGCTCGTAATGCAGTGTGATTGGCTACTTAATGCGCTCAGACCTGCAGACCCGAGCGGCGCAGGGGTGGGGGGCAGAGGCTCCCCATGCTCGGCAGCGCCCAGGGGGACACAGTGCACCCCAAAACTCTGCTTCAGCCCCTGCCTGAGCTCGTGGGCTGTTCCTGCCTCTATTTCTGCCTGTCAAGAAGAGGTTTTGAACAGCAACATACAAGGTCCGATGGACACGATGGTCAGGTCTGCAAACTGTTATTCTTGCCTGGAGTCGCGCTCTGAGTGCCTCTGTGACGCAGGGCAACGCCACCCGTCGCTGTGACCCCTGTGCCGCAGGGCAAGGCCACCCGTCGCTGTGACCCCTGTGCCGCAGGGCAAGGCCACCCGTCGCTGTGACCCCTGTGCCGCAGGGCAAGGCCACCCGTCGCTGTGACCCCTGTGCCGCAGGGCAAGGCCACCCGTCGCTGTGACCCCTGTGCCGCAGGGCAAGGCCACCCGTCGCTGTGACCCCTGTGCCGCAGGGCAAGGCCACCCGTCGCTGTGACCCCTGTGCCGCAGGGCAAGGCCACCCGTCGCTGTGACCTCTGTGCCGCAGGGCAATGCCCCCCGTCGCTGTGACCCCCGTGTCGCAGGGCAATGCCACCCGTTGCCATGCCCCCCGTCACCGAGTCCTCCCCAGGGAGAGCTGCAGGCACAGCTGAGGGTTTGGTTTCAGTGGGGTTTTTGTTTTCGTGTTAAATGCAGCCTGGGCTGGGTGCCTGCGCCACAGGAGGCAGGCTGGGCTGACCCGCCTGCAGCTGGACGGGTGGGGACAAGGTTAATCCCACTGTCATCACCGCCCGTGGTCTGTTCGCTCCGTAAACTCTCCGGGAGAGTCTCTCTGTTCCTTATTAGTCCGGAGCCTGACGTGAGACATGAGTGCCAGCTGCTATTTTAATACATTTGTGCTGATGGCAACAACAAAGTGATCGGTGTCTTCCTTTTAAGCACAAACCAGTTTGGGGCTGGTCTAGAAGTGCTGCAGGGGCTTCAGCTTTTATTTACAAAAGTGAAATGGCCATTTTTAAGAACTTGATCTTTTTTTTTAACCGGAAAAGCCTCCAGCTCTGCCCCCAAGGTCCAGACTCAGCGACACAGCCGGGCTGGCCCCGGGTGCTGGCAGACCACGGAGGGTGCTCGGAGGCAGGCTCGGAGCAGGCGCAGGGCTGGGGGTGCATTTCGACCGAAGGCTCAGGCTGGTTCTGTGTTTTCCCCATTTCCCAGTTATTCTGCGGGCTATGAATTGCTGCACCCACTACAGCACAGTTTTTCTTAAGGGGTTTAAGTTGCATCGACACCATCATTAGTATTATCTGGTTATTGATCTACGAATTAAAAATTCTATAGCTGGGCCTTAATGTCTTGCTCTAACAGACCATAATGACCTGCAGCAGCCGCCCGGCTCGTCTGTCTGGACTGCAGCCCCCTGCAGGGATCAGCACCCACGGGGTGCCCCGGGGTGACAGGGGGGGTGGCAGGGGGGTGACAGGGGGGTGACAGGGAGCCGTTTGCAGCTGGGCCCTGCTGCGCTTCCCAAGTCTCTCGCACCTGCGCGACCCGCGGCAGGAGCACGGAGCCGCTCCGGCGCTGCGCTGGCCGGAGACCCGGCGAGCCGGCGCTGCCGGCGCTGCCACTCACCTCTCCGGCCTCGGGGCTGCGGAGGTGCTCGGAGCCCGACGGTCTCGCCCGTGAAGGATGCGCCCTCGTCTTTAGTTACAGTCCAGGTGACTGAACGCTTCAATCAATTCCTTCGAGTTGGGATCTGGCTGAGGAGGAGAGAAAGATGTACAGTAAATGGCCTCTGTACAGGCAGGAATTGGTTTTTAAATGGAGGGAGCGAGGGATACGGCATCAGAGGGGAAAGTGGATGGACTTGGCTTCACAACAAGCGTTTAACAAAACACCCGGTATGAAATTGTCCCACTGGGTGATCCCATCCTGGACCAGGAGCGCATGGCCCAGACCAGATGCAGCCTCTAGCTCCGGTTCATACAGCTGGAGGACGCACCAGTTCAACTTTTGTGCTATTACTGGGCACCGCTAAGGTGTCTGTTCATACACAACGTGCCAAGTGTCTTTGGGAGGCAGCCTTAATCCCCAGCCAGCAAGGAGGACCACACATGGTCAGTCCCCCAGATCTTTCCTGTATTAGGACATCCTTAGTTTGGGAGAAAGCTGAGGTCTCCGACTCCCGAAATAGCAGGCAGGACCCAGGCGTGTCTCCTGAGCTAGGACCAGCAGGATGGGGCGGACCAAGAGGTAGCTCAGGGCTGGCTCCATTTGTCTCAGGACTTTAAATTTAGGGGTATTACTATCTTTATATCTCCACATGACACAATTAATGCACCACCTCGCTATCACACAGATCGGGGGATTCCCCAGGGAAGGGCTTTCTCCCTGTTGCACTTCCCGTTCCCTATTTTTGCCTTCACTCGTCGTCCCTGCCCTGCCCGCTGGATTGACTGAAAATACCTGCGGCTCCTGCTCTGTCTCACTAGAAGGAAATTCGTGAGTTCGTTCCACTTAATTACTATCCCGATGCTCTAAAAGCCCACAGGACCTCTCCCCGAGAGCAGGAGCTGCCGTGCGGAGCCCCGAGGCCTGGGGAGGGGACACGGGAGGGACAGCCTGCGCCGGGGCTGCCGACCCTGGGCAGGACAGGGCTGGCTGCCAGCTGCCTGGCTGCAAAAGCAGCGAGGAGGCGACCAGGAGATGAAGAACTCCAGCGGGAGGAGAAGAGCCTCTGCCCACCCACCGGCTGGAGAAATCTCGGGGCAGCGGTGGGCGAGGGCGCCTGGGAACCCGAGGGGTCCCGGCGCCCGTAAATCCAAGGAGAGCCTTATCCCCCCAACCTGCTGCAGAGGGGCAGCTGCCAATGGGCACACACATACGTGTGCGCGCGTATACATACACATATACACACAACAAAGCAGGTTCTATAAATCAGCACTCTTCCTGGCTTTCCTTTTTTTTTTTTTGACACAATAAATCTTTTTCTTTTTTTTTCCCCAACTCGTGGTAGCGATTGCATCATCTGCCTTTCGCTTCCTTCCCCACCCCGCCCCTAGCACGGCACAGATTAAGATAAAGTGATAGTGCTGTGTCAAAGAGTGCTTTACTGCCACACTTGGGATAGAAGAGGAGAGGTTAATTTATCATCGCTGGGGAGAACTGACAGAAGAGAGATATACTACCGAAGGGGGATTTAGCACAGGGCCAAGAAACGTCACACTATTTTTACCATCTGTCACATGCTCTAATAAAGCAGGACAAAATATGAAGAAAGGAAAAATGAACTATCAAACACTGATGTAATGCAGCCCATAAATCTAATTTAATTACTTTGCATGGAGACAGGTCCTCGAGTCCGTGTGAATATACTGGATTTTCTTGGCAACTTAACAACTAAGTGTTTTAATAACATCACACTATAATTTATTCTGCTTGAAACACAAAACCTCTTTTGTGCAACTTTCTTTTTTTTTTTTTGTGAGAACTGTTAATTTTTCCTGCTAATGTCAAAACTGGCATAAATTCACATGTGAACTTGAAGCCTGACTGTGAAAAAAGGCGGAGGTTAGCGAACGCCTTTTTATTGTTCATTGCTCTATGTGTGTGCTGGTGTGTGCATACATGGGGGGCTGTGCACGCCGGAGAAATAATTGGGCCTGTTGATGACTTAGGTGAAGAGAGTTGTCTGGGTAATTGGATTTTAATATCATGACAAAAGAGTGGGGGAGGGAGAAGTGGGTGTTGGCCAAACCCCAAAAAGTGGAGGAACATAAAAGACAACACAAGCCTGTTTTTGTAAAAGGCAGAAGAGGAGGATGAAGGGCTGGGGCAGCGCTGCCCAGGCGAAGGGTCTGCAGGGGCAGGGACCCGCGGGGACCAGGGAGCAAATCAAGAAAAGTAGAATTATTATTCAATATGTGTTCCTGTGAATCCGGATGCAGTTACAGGAATTATTGCTAATAATGAAAGCTATATATCAAAGGTTATAAAATTCCTGTGTGCTGGGACACTATTTTTCTAGGCTTTGTTCTGAACCATTAAAGATGACATATTGAGTTTGTGTGCCTCTGTGTTTAGTAAGAGACATTTAAATCTGATTTTAACCTGAACTGGCAATTTTGACATTTGTCTCTGGTCTTTAAAGTAGGAGCTATGATGCCACCGAGCGGGGGGCAGCGAGCTGCCCCCACCCAGCCTCCCATGACCTCACGCAGGAGGGAAGGAGCGAGCAGGTAATTAATTTGTTAGATCATCAGTGATTCATGTAAAATAAAACCATCAGTCTCTGTACAATTCTCCCTGGGAGGAAGAAAAGATAGAAAAAAAGGAAAAGAAGGAGGAAAAGAAACGTCTCCGTGCCGAGGAGGCCGGGGAGCCTCACTGGGAGCAGCGGGAGCGTGGGCTGGGCGCGCAAAGCGTCGTGCAGACCCCGACCGCGCTTCGAGGCCGCGCTGGGACGGGGTCCCCCGGCTGCCGTGCACCCACAGCCCCTCGCGCTCGGGGGGGCCCCCGGCACCGCCGCATCCCCCGGGAAGCGGGATCGTCCCCGTGGGTAGGTCCAGTCACTTGTACAGGTTCCGAGAATGAAAGAATTCCTGCCCCCGGGGTCTCACCTCTGCCTAAAGTTTATTTAACGTTAAAACTCTGGGGGCTGCCCAGAGCTTGGGGTGAAGGGTCGGGAAAAGGCAGCACCCCGTGCGTGCCCCCCGCTTGCTGCCCTTCAGGCACCTTCCTCTCCGTCTCCCTGCTCAACAGTCCTTTAGAGAGGGGGAAACTGAGGGGAAAAGACAAATTGGGGTGATTTTTTAGGTGCAATTGGAACTTCTTCTCCCCCTGCAAAAGGACCGTGTCAGCGGGGGGAGGCGAAAGCAGGCCCACGTCCCCCGTCCTCCCGGGATTTGGGCTCTGGGAGGACGCGGGCGGACGGTTCACCCGCCCCGCGCGAGGCGTTGTGATTTAACCAGAGCTGCTGCTCAGAGCTGTTTTATCACACACACACAGTCAAAACGTCAGATGATTTATGTCACCGAGCATGCTGACCTGGCCTTCCCGGCTGTATTTAACGTAAGAGACGAGCCTTGCCGTGAACCGGGCCGCCTTCCCCGCGCTCCTGCGGGACGCTGGCCGGCCGCCGTGGCCGCCGGTCCCCCCGTCCCCGTCCCTGGGGAGCTGTGGCCGGGGCAGGGCCGGCCCTGGGCTCGCAGACTCGCGTGCGGAGCCAAGCACACACCGGCGCCAGGTTTTGCAGAATTTTGCCTTGACTCCGGGCAAGACTCCCCTGAAACTTCACCCGAAACTTGCCTCAACTCAGAGCACTTTTTGTGCAATCATTGATTTTTCAATACTGGAAATTAAACAATGCAAAAGAGGTTTCCCCCTCTAGAGCTGCAGCAAATCCATTCGACTCTGGTGGCACCTCAAGGGAGGAAAGGAGGTGTCGAAAACTGGGCAGGTGCAGCACAAGATACTGCTCTGGGGGTACGGGAAGATGCTACTTGCACATTATTTGCTCAAGGATCAGAAATCTAAAAATTTGGGCATCTGCAGGAGCTGTGACCCTCCGCACGTGTGGGCCAGCCCCAGCACGGACTGTCCTGGGGTCTGGGCACCGCTTCGGGGTGGGCGCCCGATGCCGAGAACCTTTTGCTTCCTGATCCGGGCCGTCGGTAACCAGCCCTCGCCTCGCCAGCGTCGCCGCGGGCCCGCTGTAACAGACGCTGCATGAATGTAGAAGAAATCGCAAATCCTTTTTAGCCCAAATAACCTCCAAACCCGGTATCCCACCAGCTATATTGAAAGAGAAAAACTGTGGCTGAAAACTCAGTATTACTAAACCAAGGGTTTGCTGGGAGACCAGGAGGTGTTTGCTTAGCACATGGATGTATTAGCAAGCGAGACACCCGCGGGTGCTGAGCCCCCCGGGAGACCCCCCGGCGCGCAGAGCCCCTGCGCAGGGCAGCACCGGGCGCTTCGCTCCCCCTTCCTTAGTGGCAACAGAAAAGAAGGACAAACGCAGGACGAAGGGTGGGCTCCCGCCCCAGACCGGGCTTCGGGGGAAGGCAGCGATTTTTGCACGTGTGTGCTGGTGGCGGCACGACGCGGGCGCAGGGGCAGGGGTGGGACGTGGGGGGTCGTGTCCCGGGGGCTGGCCGGGGGGCAGAGGGGCGAGGGTCCGCCGGCGAGGCCCGGCGCCGCAGGTGGGACGGGCAGCGCGACGCCCCGGCACGGCGGAGATCCACTGCGGGTTGTTTTTGCTGCGAGTTGTTTTTGCTGCGAGTTGTTTTTGCTGCGAGTTGTTTTTGCTGCGAGTTGCTTTCAGTGCTGCTGTTACCACTCACGCAGCAGGACTGACGGGGCTGCGGAGGGGGTGCACGGGGCTGGGGCTGGCGGGGTGGGTGGCACAAAGATATGGGTTTAGGGCACCCTTTTCAGCGGGAGCTCTGTTCTACGCAGCGGGAGCCGAAGCCCTTTAACGGCCCCAGGGCACCTCGCCAGCGCGCGGGACGGCCGGCAGCTCTGCAGCGGGTGTCAGGTCTGCGGTCCAGCCCGGAGACGTGGCCCGGCCGAAGCGCTGGCCTGGTCCCGGGGGGAGGAAGGCTGAGCCCCCCCACTGCCCAGGGCACCTCTGCCCCAGCGAGCTGTAACCGCAGGCACCGCAGGAGGAGCGACCAGGCGATTTATTGCACAAGGGCATTTGCATGCTGTAGCTAATTAATCCGTGCACTGGGGGGCTGCTCTTACAGCACAAGACTCTCAGCTAATCCAACTCAGGAATCATTTATTTCTTTAATTGAAATTTTAGGAGAGAACACGGCCTGTGCCAAGCTCGTTGAAATGGAGCTACCAGGTCCTGAAAAGAGTGTCACCTCTCACCTGAGCAGGCTCCTTCAGTTCCAATAAACTGGCGCTTCTCCGCATGGCGCGGATTTGGGAATACAGCCCGCAGCAGTGCTGGGGTAATGCCCTGCCTCCAGTTCAGCCCGGGGCGGTGGCAGCTCCCAGCTCTGCCCGTGGCTCTGCCCTACCCTGGGCAAGGGACTGCCCCTTCCCGCTCCCCTCTGCCCCTGCCCCCTCCCCGTGTTTCAGGTCTGTCTCCTGGGGGGAGACCTTTCAGCCTGCATGTGTATCTACCTGGCAGAAGAGGATCCGGGTCTCTTCGGGGGGTCTTTAAAAGGCAATGCAGTGCAAATCCTGTGAACTAGTTCCAGACCACTGAAATGCATCACAAGACGGTGGGAAGGATAGCAAAAATGCAGCCAAAGGGACTCTGCAATCTACTTTCCAAATATATTCCTATTGCAGAAAAAGATTTTGTATAATACACTAGGCATTATATGGTCGCAGAAATATGCACACCTTCAAATATATTGTTCAAGAGATTGGAATTTATTTCCCTCTATTTCCAATGTCCCTCTCCCCCCTTTCTTTTTCCTGTGTTGGAGATAATGAAAACCCTGGTATTTAAATTCAGTTGCAGCTCCTAGCCGCACAGATTGATTGCTTAGGAAAAAAAAAATATATATAAAAAACCCCTCAGAGCATGTATGCATAAACTAGATGGTAGATTAGGTTACTGGGAGAGGAAACGTACAAATGTACCGGGAGCGTACCTTTTGCAAGAAGATTAACTGATGGTAGCAGCAAGTTGCTGATGAAGGCAGTTTGTGTAAGAGCAGACCCTGACTATTGGGACTCATCAGTCATCGCTGTCAGCGTCTCTGCCTTCCCCCGGCGCACGCGGCCAGGCCCGCGCAGGCAGCGGCGCGGGCACGGGGGGCACGCACCGGCGGTCGGCGCTGGCAAGTCTCTTCATCGGATTTGTCTTGCTTTCAGGCTGCCGGGGATATTTAACGCCGTCGAGGTGAAGCCCACGAATGCGCAGAAGGCTGCTGTGATTTCAGCCCGGCAAACGAAGGATTAAGCAGACTAAAATAGGGCATAAATCTTGGTTTCCCGTCAAGCCTTGCAGCAACCCGGACCCAGTGTGAATTTCCCCACAGCCGCTGCTTGGGAACATGGAAAGATTTACAAACGCAGCCCTTGAATGTGGCTTTGAGAAAACCTCCTCATTCTCTCGCCTTTCCCACGGCGGCGGCTCCGCAGCCACCTGCTGCCGCGGGGCCTGGCCAGCGCCCGGCTCCCGGCGGGATCCGCCGCGGGGAAGCTGCCGTCGGAGCAGCCTGGGAGCGCCGGCCGCTGCCAGCGCGGCGGGAAGAGGAGGCGACTGGGGTCAAGGAGGTGCCCGAGGAGCCGGGGGTGGCAGGACACGCAGGCTGTCCCCCCCAGGCTGCGGCCGGGCAGGGCTCTGAAGGGTGCCCGTCCTCTCGTCGCTCCCGCCTACCTTCACTGGTGGTTCTTGAGACCTGCAAAACTGGGCGTCTCCAGGTGCTGGGGAACGTGTTGAAGCCAGAGGAAAGTAAATTAATTTATGGGCTCACTTAGAGCAGAGGTGGAAAACGCCTCTGAGCCGAGATGGAAAATGCCTCTTAGCTCTTGCTTGAGTTGAGGCCGACTTGTTGCTGTTGTAACAGCACTGGCACCCTCAGCTGCCCAGCCTGTGAAGCAAAGGCACCCTGAGACGTCGCCAGGAAAGAGGAAGAGGAGGAATTTCCACCGGGAGCTTCTGCAGCCAGTGGGGTAAAGCAGGGAGAGCCCCAGCCATCGGCCAAACCAGAGCTGACACCTCTGGCAGGGACAAGGCGAACACGGCCGAGGCAATGCAAGCGGGAGCGAAGCACGGGGCACATCCAGCTGGAACGAGCAGGACTTCGCTGGGCGGACAGAGCCCAGAGCTGCCGAGAAAGCGGTTGGCAGCAGGAAATTAGTCGTGAGGTTGCAGAGGTCCTTGGGGAAAGCATCGCTCCTCCAGCAGCTCCCCTGGCCCCCGTGCCCGGCGCGTCTCACCCCTCCCCGTGCGGCGGCTCGGGGCGTCCGTGAAGTGCTGGGGGACACACTTCTGCACGCCAGGCACCGTAAAAATAGCGATGCCTGCTAATTTCTGCCTGGATTATTTCTGCGCGCGGGATTCCCCTGAACGGGGTTTATTACAGCAGCAGGGCCGTGCCCCGCTGCCTCGAAGCGTTTCCCGAAGCGCAGGCTTCGAGCCCAGGCTGGCGAGCGGCCGCCTGCGAGAGCGGCTCCTGCACATGGACGCCCCTCGTGTCCCTCCGTCCCCTCCGCCCAACGCACAGACCCTCTCCAGCCCCAAGCTCCGCTCCAGTGTAAACCAGCAGCGATGACTCACTGTAAACTGGCTGGGGACTATTCACAGCTTTGCGTGCGTTTTCGCTGGTGTGTACCCGTGCCTTCGCCTTAAACAGCGAGACATTTTGCTACACACACACACAAGTTTTTACATGAGTTTCCTGAGTTCATGGATAAAGTCCAGAGCTGCCAAGCTCCCAGTACTTTGCCATGTCACACTAATAGCTTCCAGATCCCATCACATATTAAATTCATGCGGTTTCAGCGAAGCCATCTATTTAATGCAATTCGCTAAATGCCTGCGTAGCTCCGCTGACAGTGACATATTAGGTTTGCAGTCTTTTGCAATCTGATATCTCTGAATTTGCCACTGTACTAAAGATTTGATTAATGTGGTTCCATTTCGGTGCAGTAATTGGCTGCGACTGTTGTAGAAAATAATCAGGCTTTCATTCCTTACAACTGCATGGACATGCTAATGAGAGAGTGGGTTAATTAAGCCCCAGGCAGAAAGCGACAGTTACTGATGACTGTTATGACAAACCACCGACTCGGCATTTGGGAGCAGGACAGCAAATTTGCACTTTATGAAATTACAGGAAAACTGGGACATAAGGAATAAATAGTTACATCTGTTTGGTGAAAGGAAAAGAGCGAGAGAAGAGAGAGCGAGCGAGATTGTGTCACTTTCTCAAGTCAGGGCACAAACGCGCAGGAGAAGTTAGAAGCCCAGAAGCACAGGGAAGGGAATAAACTTTTAATTTTTTTGCGTGCACTTCACAGCTTCCCAGCGGGTTTAATCCATTGGCAGGGTGTGAAACATGGACACCCAGCGAAAGGATTTGCATTGCTGCAACGTAGCCGAGAGATGCCAGCGACTACTCCTCTGGCAGGCGGAGGCTGCAGGGATGGCCCAGAATAAATCACATTTCGTGAGAGAAGAGCAGCCCTCCTGCGGGCAGGGACGCGGCAGCCGCTGGGCCTGAGCCCGCCTTTCCCTGCAGCTACGGCTCGCCTTGGGGGGCAGTTCCCCCCCCAACTCCTGCTGGGGATTGCAAGCAGTTGGGGTAGCGTGCAGCAGGGACAGCCCGAGTTTTGGCCTCCTTAAAATGGCTGGGAGGAGGGGGAGGCTCTCGGAGGAGCGGGAGGGATAAAGCCAGAGCTGTGCCATGACATCAGTGCTGATGCAACACTTTGGAAGAACATCAATGCCTTCACGGAGCCCAACAAATCAAAGCCAGCCCCCAGTGCTCCTCACGGAGCCGGGCAAGAAGTGACCAAACAGCACGGCCTTTACTTGGGAGGCTCCTCCAGCTCCAGCTTTGCCATACTAATACGTAATTTATAAGGATTAACTGGCAATTTTTTAAACTTTCCCTTTCATGCTAGGGATATTTTGCAACATAAGCACTGCCACCATATAACCAATGATTTAGCTGAGGGGTTTTATAGTCTGAAATGGCTTCAAAATTTGTTTGGAATTACCTTGAGTACATTTAAAACACTTAAATTGTCATCTTTGCATTTTGGACTATTCATGATGCACTATAGGATATTTTTTTTTACTCCATTAGATTGCAGAGTAACTCTTCCATTGTTTTACCAAGCCCTCCTGAAAACAAGCTGACAGCCTACCCATGATCTACATGATCTATAGTCTACTACAGATATTGGGGGGATGGATGGGTCTTTCGGCTGTCACCGTTTCTGTCCATCGGCACGTGTATACCTGCACCTGCCGGCCCGGGGCTGCAGCCAGGCGCTGCTCCTCGCCCGGGCCTGACCCAGGGAAAGGGTTGTTTGGCAGAGCGGGCAGCGGAGCACCCCTCCTGCGGCTGCCGGGCGCCGGGTCAGCGCCTGCGGCGGGGACACGGGACATGCACATTTTCCCTGCAGAGATGAAACGTGGGGACTCCAGGCCTGTGTCACCAACGGAGAAATAGGTGTGAGCATCCTCCATCCCATTGCCATGGTCAGCAATGGAAAAATAGGTGTGAGCATCCTCCATCCCACTGCCATGGTCAGCAACGGAGAAATAGGTGTGGGCATCCTCCACCCCATTGCAACCTCACGAGTGCCTTTGAGATGGTCGGACAAATGGGGCGTTGACAAACCCATTCACAGGTGGGATTTTGGGCACATCCGGGGCCGGGAAGGCAAGCACAGGGTTTACTTATGGGTCTCATTTAGGTTTGAGGATTATTTTGTGTTCTCTGCTGCCTTTCGAAAACTACCAGTTTTTACTGGGGGATCTGGCTCCCATCCTTCCACCGCCGTGCCTCACCTCAGCTTTCCCCCTCTGCCTCCCGCGCCGTCCCCGGCCACGGTGCGCTCCCGCCGGGGGACCCCGGGGGTCTCCGCTTCGCCCGGGCGGCTCCCGCCGGCTGCCGGGGGTCCTGTGCGCTCTTATACCTGACAGGTCCTCGCCAAGGAGCCCCTAGAGGAGAAGCCGTAAAAATGTTTTATGTAGGAATAGGTTGGTTTCTGTGCAATAAAACCCGAAGCCATTGAAAAGCAAGCTCCTGTGTAATTACAAAGACAGAGGAGATCGCTTCCATATGCCTGAGTGGGTGTGAGGGGCCCCGAGCCCGCATCTGCTCTCTTTGTTCTGGTGGGGGAAAAGGGAGAGAAAGAAAGAGAAAACAGAAGACAGAAAAGGGAACCTGGGGTCTGCTGGAGAAAATGACCTCTCGCTAAACCCTGGCCAGGGCCGTCCCGGCTTTGAGGATCAAGGCACGGCAACATCTGGCCCCGCCGAAAGCACACTTGATCAATAAATTGTGCTACCAGGCACAAAATCAGAGAGATCTGAGAGCCATTCATTAACGAGCTCGTTAAGTGATTGATATGCTTAATTTTCCTGTCAAATGCGGACTTCCCTTGTAAACATGTCAATTGAGAAAAGTTCAAGCTTGTCACTCGGATTTATGGCTGGAATAACATGTAGGTGGAAAAGAGCGACGCGTCCCCTGTGGCCCCTGTTGTTTCCTATTACATGTAGGGCCAACGAACCCAGGTGCTGCAGCGTCCTTCTTCTGCCCTCCTCCTCCTCCTCCCTGCCCACAGCTGAGATAACAAACACAGACCATCCGGCTGGAAAGGCACCAGAACTTGGCCCCAGCAACAATTAGCTGATTAATTTGCTCACCTTGATAAAGTGGAGCCCTTTAGCTTTAGGGTGCCTTTGATGGGCTGCTGTGGAAACCCAAATCCCACCTAGTTTTCCTTGCCTGAAATAGCTGCACGTTTAACTTAGTGCAATACCCACGATGAGATGGTTTTAGCCAGGATATTTAACTTAATACCAGACCCACGATTGGACGTTTTTAGCCACTACAGCAAAGGCTGACCTGTTCTTGTTTTCCCCACGCTCTGCCCTTTTTCCCTGCTCCCTCGGGTATCTCCTAGAAGCCCCAGGCCCTGGCACCGCTGCAGGCTCCTGCGGGGCAATGACCCCCGGGCTCTGCACGGTGCTGGCGGTGGGACCCCCAGCCCACGGCCCCCGCCCGCGGGCTCTGCCCCCCAACCCAGCAGCTCCCTGGGGCACGGCCTGCCGAAAGCAAACAGCCAGCAGCAGACCCGATTTCCCCCCGCCCCGGGGAACAAGACCCCCAGAGAGCTCCAGGCTCAGCGAGCCCCACCACTGAAGTCGGGCTCCCTCTGCGTCCCTGGGGCCTGGGAGTTCGGTCACCGCAGCCGAGCCCAGCGCTGGGTCGCAGCTCCGTCCAGAGACCACCCCCACGGCGAGGCATAAACACAGGCAACAGTGAAACATTTTGCTCAAAATATTTGTTTTTAGGCAAAACACCGGAAGTGTTTTGTTTTGTAAGCATTGTGCGAAACGGTTTTGGTTTGTATTTGGCACAGGGGTGGGGGGAGGTTGCGGGAAACCCAGGGGATGCCGCCCAGTTTTGTTTTGTCTGGGGGGGACTTTCGGGGGGCAGCACTGCCTGGTCGGGCAGCGGGAGGGCCGAGCAGCACAGAGCGGGGAGGAAGAGGAGGACGGGACATCACCCCCGCTCCGTCGTCCCGTGCTCGCTCGAGTCCTGTCCCGGGAGCCAGAAAATCACGTCTGCTTTGAGCAACCTCAAGTGACTTTGTCCTCCAGCCCTCCCCTCCCACCCTGCGACGAGCACCGGCCCCGCCGCTGCCCGGGGCCCTTCTGCGGGCGGAGGGGAGGTGCAGGGGCACGGGCAGCAGGGCCGCGGCTCTCGGCAAGGCGATGCCGGCGCGGGCGCACGCAGCGAGCCCCATTGTCCTGCCTTTCCCAGGGATCCCCTTCTGGGCCGGGCACGGCTATAAATAAGCTGTTTTGTGACTGATTCATTTTTATTTCTGTTAACTTTTATCACGAAATAGCAGTCATCGAATCGACACCTCGGTTCCCTTGAGCATATTCCCTCTGGTGTCATTTTTTGATAAATGCCAAGAACAGCCTAGCAGCAGGAGACCATTATCCTGTGACATGCTCCACTCTGCTCACATTATCTCTAAAATAACACGGATGCTCGCACAAATCCCCGCAGCAGTTGTGACAGGGACCGGAGGCAGACAGCCCCCTAGCAGAGCGGGGCCGCGGCAAAGCAGCCGGCGAGGCTCGGCTGCCTCCTGCTTTTCCCAGCCAGGGTCCGTTTCAAAGCTGCCCCGCACAGCAGTTCTGGCTGACGCGGAGATAGAAAACGGTAAGTCCTTCCCATAGAGGGGGAAAAATCCAGAGTTTTTAGGTTTTGTATTTTCCACTTTATTTTAGGCAGATTCCTGCCTCCCCAGGGACTGGAGCAGCCTGAAGCATCTGGGAGAAGATCAGCATCTCACTGCCCAAACCGGGACTTAAACTTCTCCCAGATTTTAGAGTTACCCACCTTTCCCCTTTCCTTTTTTTCCCAGCGACACCTCAAAGATCCCACAAACTCAGGAACAAAGAGCAAAGGAGGGAGAGGAACACCAAACCCAAACCTAGCACTGTTCAGGTTTGACCTAATCCCCCCAATTTAGATTTTCTTTGTTTTTCTTAACGAGAATCAGGAAAGCTTGAAATTTAGTTTGCCATGGAAATGTAATTTTCTGGCGGTGATGTGGCGATACTTTTTTTCATAGCAAAATCATCAAAAAAACCGTTAAAGCCAGCTAGAGATTGGGCATTTGGGGTGAGTGGCTGGAAGCGAGCGGATCGCGGCAGTTCAGCCTCCTTTCATCCTCGCTGACGGCTCACAGAAACTGGGGGCCGTGCACCGGGGAGGGAGCGGCGGTCGGGGGCTTCCTGCGCGGCCGGCGGCACAGCCAGCGCCCCGGCTTCAGAGAGACGGGGAGAGAAACCCCCGGCAGAGACCCCCCTCCTGCTCGTCTCCTGCATTTGCCCGACAAACACGCTTGTCGGGAAGCGTGCGGGTTTCTGGGCACTCTCGGGCCAACAAGAGTCCGGTCCTGTTCCCGGGGATTCGCCATCGTTTTGCGTCAGCCTCGCGCTATATCAGTATTTATTTTTGCTAATATGACACAATTAAAGGGTAATCGTATCTGTACCTTTCATATCCTGTCAGGCAAAATGAATGCTGTTAGAAGGATGATGCTAACGTGACATGATAGGACATAGTTAACGCGATGAAACGTTCAGATTGTATTAATGTAAGAAAAGAAGGGCGGGAGAGCTTTGGTGTGTCTCACCCTTCCTGGGTGGCTCGCTGCGGTGCCCAGGAGCCCACGGCACGTCCCGGGAAGCTTTGCTGCTTCCCACTGGAGCCGGTGCCTCTGCAAAGCACCGCAGGAGGCTGGGCTGGATGTGCCCGGGGCTGGGACACTCACGGGTGGCAGAAGAGGGAAAAAACCTCACAAGCGGCAACTCCTGCACCCAGGTCCCTCCGGGTGATGGCTCTCGCCTCTCTGGCTGTTCCCTCTTGCTTTGCCCGGTCTCAGCTCTCAGCATCTCTGACACTTCTGCACCCTAAGCAACCCTGTCCATCTAAAACTTTGAGGCATGGTGGCAAAACTTGGAGGAAATAATTAACAATTATTTCACAGGAGAAGGTTCCAGCTGGAGCAGTATCTGGTGGTTGAACATATATCTAACAAAGGATTGTTATTTAAGCAATAACCCTTGAGAAATTGGTCGTTACCAGCATTAAACGACTCAGCCCATTGCCAAGGATGGTTAACGCTCTAATAAACTGGTCATTAACTGCAGTAACAATGAATTTCGAGGGGATTATTGCTATTATAAACCTTAATCAATGGTTTATAACAGCAATAATGTGGTCCTTTCTTTTAATGGTAAGTAGTGCGGCATGAGCAGCCTGCTTGGAAATATTTTTGGTCTGGCTGATAAGACAAAAGCAGGCGCTAAAAGCCCTCCAACTCCAAACACTTTTGGGGAGGAAAAAGGGCCCAGCGAGATCTGCAGTAGAGGTGGTGGGGTGGCCGTGGCCTTTGCAAGAGGCGCTTGTGCCACGGGGGGCACCGGGCTTGACCGGCCGCGGGCCGGCCGCGGGCTCCACGCCGGCTGCCCAGTCGGGAGCTGGGCATGGGCAACCGCACCTCACCCGACTTAAACCCTGACGCTCGGCGGGATTTGAACTCATTGCACGCATCCTGCGGTGAGGAGCGGCTCTGGGCAGAGGTGTGGAGGGAGGCTGCCTGGGGAGGAGGACGGGAAGCAGGAGTCAGCCAGCGCTGGACGTGATGCACCCAGCCACGAACCTGCCAGAGTTTCTGTGGGTAAGGACTCCCTCGCTCACGGGGACCCCAGGGACGCGCAGCCGATGTCTTGAAGAGTAAGATCCATCTCTACCTCCGCACAAAGAACCACAAACGTTATTATGGGTCATAAATTACCCTGCCTCTCGAAACTCAAGTGCTGTACGGTACTTGACACTGCAACCTTCTTCTGCCGCCCCACAGCCTGAAAATGTCACGGGTCCCCTTTCCCTCTCCCTTCCCTGCTGCTTATTTGGAGACTCCTGTTATTGCCTTTTGTTTGCCACGTGAGATGGAGATGTGGCTTATTTACAGTGTGAAAAAGCTGGGGAATAGGAAAGGTTCGTATTCAAGCGGAGGTGTGCAAAGAACCCAGGTTAATTCAGGAGATGAGGAAGAAGCCAGCGGTGCTGGTGAGTCAGGCCAGAGAGCCCCGGACCTGGTGGAGCTGGGGGAGGCTGGGGGAGCCCTTTGCTCCCGCTCTGGGGCGTGGGCGAGTGTGGGCACCCGGGGGCGAGGAGCACAGTGCTGTGGTGTTTGGAGCACCCCTCTGCAGAGGGATGAGAAAGCAGCTGTGGCACGCTCCCATCTTGTTTCGTGCCCTGTATCCCTTAAAAAATAATATACGGCAATATAATAAGGTAACAACCTGCTATCAGTGTCTTTCCAGAAGAAGCATCCCTTTTTCTTGAGCGAGCGGAGCTAGACCGAAGGATGCTGGGTCGGTAACTGTCCAGTCTGCGCTTCCTTCCCCAGGCAGGCTCCCAAGAAATCCCTTGTTGGGCCGAAACTCGTCTCGTCACCTCCACCCAGGGAACTATCTCCGCTTCTGTGTTGAGCAGTCGGGGGCTCAGGCACCTTCGCTCTTGCTTCAAAGCTCTGGCAGATCCAGGGAGCTCCGGGGGGAGGACAGGGCGATCTCCAGCGACTCGGGCTGCAAAGCCCCCGGCCAACGAGTGAGTTATAATTATGCCCTGACTTTAATGGAGATTTTCTCTCTTCTGGGCTTGTGATTTTTATGGTTCTGAAGAGCTGATTCTCAAGCCCTGCTCTTATCTCTGTGCTCCCTCAGCTAAGCTGGTTGTGGCTGCAGGAGCATCATCCCGTATTAACCAGGGTGAAACCATGAGCAGTTTGGGGGCTTTGGCTGGTTTCGGCCAGTCTTCTGACATCTTTTCCGACATGGTCCCGCTCATCCCTCCGTTGGTTTGCTTGTCAGTGTCCCTCAGAGTGGAGGGGGTGGTTGGTGACTCTTCTCTCTGCACTTTTTTTTCAGAAGAAGGCTGCAATAGAATAAATTGGAAAGTTTACTTCATGTAGCATGGAAATAAAAAAGCTCATTCAGAAAGTTAATGATTTATTTTATAGTTTCATTATCAGGGTCACATTACTCAATAGCATTTCAAACATGTCATTTGTACAAACTATGGTAATTAAAATTTATAACGTACTTCATCAGCAGCATATGAATCTTTTAGCCAGCACTCTGCTGTCATATAAACAGTGTAATTTCAGCTGCAATTCACCCTTTATTGGCTCTCATTTGTGATTTAACAGCCATCAATGACTGTGCTATAAAGAATAAATTAACCATCCGTAAACCTTATGATGACAGGGACAGTCAAACAGACTTAAACTGCCTCCACCAGGCAGGTTAGCCAGCAGAGATCAGAGCCGGGAGGTGCTGGTGCGAAGGCGTGACTGCTCCCGGCACCGGGGTGCTGGGCACGATGCACATCACCGCGAGGTCCGCCAGCGGCTTCCCAAACGGAGCTTTGTCTCGGCGCTGCCCGCAGGGCCCGGCCGGAGGATCCCTCCCCTCCTGCAAGCGCTTTCCTGCCTCGGAGGAGGAGTTTCAGCCACTAACAGCTTTAAAATCCCCTCGCCGTCCCTCTCGCTGCAGCGCTGTCCCGAGATGCGTTCGCAAGATCCCTGCGCCGTCGCATCCCCGCTCCTCCCGCTGCGACCCCCCGGCCCCGGCGTCCTCCCCAGCCCCCCCCGGCAGAGCAGCAGCCCCCAGGGCCCCAGGTCCTCCTCCAGCACTGGGGGGGCCTGGGGGCCTCGGCTGGAAACTCCCCAGAGGCCGGCACCGCTCTTCCCACGGCCAAACCCTGCGTTGCTGCCGGAGAGCGGCAGTCGGCCCAGCGCAGGCAGGGAGGGCGCAAACCCAAACCCCAGCTCGTCCAGCCCTGGCAAGCTTCGTGGACCTGAGAGCAGATCTACAACGAGCAATTTCTTAATCGCGGGCTCTTTGCAGCCGACAATTATCCAACAGCTTATTCGTGCCCATCTTTTGCAGAGGGAGCAATCCGTTTTAATGGGATCCCTCCTATGCGTAGAGCTGACACTGTACAAAGCTAATAAATGATATGGATTGGATTTGTTACCGAGACATCTCCAAGGAGCCTGGGTCATACAGGCCAATAAAATTGGCCTCATAAATTTACCCTGACACACAGGATTACTCCAGCATTGCTGAGGTCACCTTCTCACACTGATTTATTGCCAGCCCATGGGTTAATAATACTGTTTACGGGGTTGTTGTTTTCCCCTACACGTCGCAGATATTAATCAGCGCGTCCATGCCTTCGCGCTGCTCTGGGGGCGGGCGCAGCACGGGGGAGACGCCGGGTGAGGACGTGGTGGGGACGGCGAGCCTGAGCTTCTAGGCAGGGGGTTCTGTCCTTAAAAAATCTCCCGAAAGACCTCTGTGGGAGGAGGTAAACTTTTCCTTCACCAAGTCCCGAAGGCGAAGGGGCGGCACTGGAAGTGTTTTTGGTGGCTCCTGTTTCTGGGCAGCGTCTCTGGCGTTTTGTGCTGTGCTTGCACAGGTGCTGGGAACTTCTGATCCACGGGAGGGATTTTCACGTTCTGAAAACCGTAATTCCCACCCGATTCCTTCCTCGGGGGAGCGAGCAGCAGCACAGCGTCCCCTGCACACGGGGAGCCCCAGGGCAGCGCAGCCAGGCCACTGCCTCTCCCGAGGGACAAGGAGGAGGGAAGCTGGCCCAGATGCGGCCGCATCGCCCAGCGAATGCATCGAGGGTTTGCTGGGCGATGAAGAGGGGCCTTCATTTCATCCTCGCTTGGGTGCCTGAGGCATAAATTTAAGAGAGGCAGCCGGGTTGCAGAAAAGCCTGCAGACTTTTCCAAACCCCACCGAAGCTGGTGCAGAGTTTCGCTGCCTGCAGCATGCTCAGGTGAAACACTACTCAGCGAGCACTTGTTTTGCAGGATTTCAGTTTTGCTGCCAAATAAGTCTTATCTGATGTCTCCGGGCGGGTGGCACGCACCAAGTCTCAGCGCCGGTGCAGGGCTGGAGCAGCAGAAAGCATCACCCCAAACTCCCGCTCCCTCCGAATGCAACAGCAGCATTTACAACCGAGACAGAGAGAAGCAAAGCATCCTTTCCTTGCAACAAATGTGCTTCGGAGTGCTACACAAATAAACATGTCTTAAAACCAACAGAGCGGACTGTAAGCGTGTCATCATTTCCCCAGGGACACTTCTGTCCCCAAATGCAGGAGGGATGCCTTCCTCCCCAGGGCTCCCTGGCGTCCCCTGCTTCTCCTGGCGACTTTCTCCCTTTCTCCTGGTAAAAGGTACTTCATAAACCGGCTTCCACCTCCAAGCTCCTGTCCGGGGTGAAACCCAGCCTGAGAGAGGGCCCAGCACTGTCCCCTGCTGCACTTCAGGTTGGCACTGGGATACGCTCTGTTGAGACCAAGCGCAGGGAGGGTCTCTCAGCCGGGCAGCAGGAACAAGCTTTGCACCCTGGAGAAATTAAAATTTCCTTCAGGATCAGGCCAGAGTCTCTGCAACAGCGCCCGATTGCTACAGATGCCATACAGCCTGAGCTCCTCTTCTGTCCCGTTTTCATGGCTTAAATGGCGCCCAGGTTATAAGAAGGACTCTGCAGGAGGGATTTTATCCCCCCTGTGTATCCGCTCCAGGGGAGGGTAAAATCTCCCCTTCCCAGGCTGCCGAGGGCAAGGACTTGCTTTTCCTTCTCCACAGCAAAGCTTTTGTGCTTATAAATTCATTTAGAAGGAAGGAGAGTAGAGAAAGGCAAATAAAGATGGCAAATCCTTTGCCTGACCAGAGCGACCGGCGGTGTGCCGGCGGGAAGGCAGCCACAAAAACGAAACGGCTGCTCCGGCAGCTCTGAAATTTATGCTGGAATTTAGGCAGAGAGCACAAACCACCGTAATCTCCCAGTGAAAAACCCCTGTCCGTCTCCCCCCGCGCACCTCGCCTGCCTGGAGAGGGAGGTGTTCACATACAGCTCACGCCTCCGTGCAGCGGGGAAGAGCCTCGAGCTGCAGCCCCGGCACCGCGTGCTGCGGGCGACGGGCCCTGGTACCCAGGCGAGAGCACTGCGGCCCCCCTGGGGACCGGCACCCTCCTCGCCGGGAGGGATGAGCGGCCTCCGGAGACGCACGTGCTTTGCGGAGCAGTGCTCCTGCTTGGGCTCTTGGCCCGTTCGATTGCTGCTGGGCTGGGAAGATGCCCGGCCCGCAGGCTCGCAGCTCAGCACCGCATCCATCTCCTGCTGCAGCAACAATAAGACAGCCCTGTGCCAAGCTGAGCTGTCACTGCAGAGGATGCTGAGGTAGAAATAAAGTGTAAGCGAAACCCAGACACTTGGTCTCATTACTCCCTCCCCCACATCCTCCTCTTTTAAAATCTGTGGGAAACGAGCTTCAAGGAAAAAATTCATCGAGAGCCCTGAGAAGCGAGAGCCGGGCGACAGCGAGAGGGGAAAGCGCAGCGGTACCCGAAATGAAACCGAGTGGTGTCAATTGCTTGGACTTACAAAGAGCAAACTCCAGCATGTGAATTATGGAATATTAACTCCCAGCCAGCTTCAACTCCATATTTAACATCTTATTTCTATAGAAACTTGCAGAATGCAACAATGCTCTCTAGCCCAGCTTTCACTGAACAGGCCTGGATTTAAACCAGCTACTCACAATTATGAAGCTCAGGGTGTCGTTTCCCAGGCCCTGCTTATACTCTCCTAGGACAGGCTGTGGCCCTGTTTCACAGTGGGCTGTACTAGACGCCCAGATGCTGCTCTTTCTTACAAACTTGCGTGCCTGGATGCCACACTAGCATGTCACAAGGATAAGCCCCTGTATTCCATGAAAAAACATGGAAAAACACAGCCTAGAGAGCTGTCTTCTCTCAAGAACTGCCTGCATGAAGCAGCAGGAAGGTGGGGCAGGGCTGTGTGTCTCTGTCCCTCCGGCCCTGCTCGGGTGATGTTTTTGGAAGTCCTCTCTCCCCCCTCTCCAGCTTGAACGGCACCGTGTGTTTACCACCCCGCAGCCAAGACCCGGGCAGGCAGCCTCGCTCCTGCTGCTTCGTGTTATTTTCATCCTGCTGTAATCGGAGGGGACAGGTGAGATGTGCTTCAAAACACTGTAATCATATTTTAAATGGAAATGAAATGTGTGAATTAAATGTAAATTACAGCAGAATGGAAGGACAATCACTATTAGTTAAGGTCTGACACCTATTTTTGCAGACCTTTCCTAAATGCCACAACTTGTTTCTCCGCACTTGTGACGAGGACTTGTAATTACGTGGCAGCTGCTCCTGCAGCCGGGCGGATGGTGGGTACCGAGGGGGGCCTGTGTATTTTAAATAGCTATGGACTGCTTGTTGGTTCTGTGAAATTATGAAGCAGCAATGATATTTTTATTCAGGAGCCATGAAAATAAACCTTGGTGTTTTCCCCCTGAAAAGGTGAGGCAGTAATACAAAAGGACGTTTTTATAGAGTCAATTTATTTAAGGGTTCCCCCATTTGCTTTTATATTGGAAAAATATGCGGCCTGCCAATGAGCTGAAATTTCTTCCTTATCTTTAATGTCTACCCCACCTCCTCCGAGCCACTGGCTATTCCCGCAGCCTCCCTGTACCTTGAAGCCTCCCAACAAAGTCTCACTTCGATTTTCACAACGGGAAGCATCCACAGGCCCTCACCAGTCACGGCACTGGTGTGTTAAACATGGTACATGCAGACAGGCAGAGACAGCCCCTGCCCTGTGGATGCTGCAAAGCAACGTGGTAGCCGAAGCAGCATTATTATTCGGGAAGGGAAGGCGAGTCCCAGCGAAATCAGAAGTGACACTCCGGGTCTGTGGCACAGTCGAGGAGCGGCCTCCCTGCCCAGGAGAAGCTGACTGCAATAATGAGACAACTTACGTGCAGTGAAAATGGTACGTTGGGGGAAAAAAGTAGTGCTGAGCAGAAACTGGTGACACACCGCTCCTTGGGTGACATCTCTGATTCAGAGATTTCCTCCTGCGCCTGTTGTTCTGCCTGTCTCCCTGCAAAGATAAAACATTTACTGTTCTCATTATCCTGGGAACTTTTCAGCTGGGAAAAGAGAGAACCCCTGTTCTGAGGAAGCCGAAAGCTAAGTGCTGATTTAATCTATTATTAATACCTGCGGCTACTTGGCAATTTTTTTATTTTCAAAGTACTGGACAGTAAGTAGTCTAATGATAACTGGTAGCTCTGAGACCCTGCACGTATTGTTGTGTCGCTCTGAAGTATATGAGCTTAGGTGACGAAATGCCCAGCTCAGGGCATCACCGGGGGTGCACAAACGTCTTTACGGACTCTCAGACATGTAGCCACCCTCAGAGCCTGCCCGCGGCCAGGGCTAGCTCCCTCCCTGTGGTACACGCCAAGGAGTGATGAGCGATGCGAGCATCCCCTCTGCTTCGGGCACCCTACGAGGACGAGCTGAGTGTGTGGGGGGCCACGGGCAGCGCACGCGGCCCCTTCGCCCGGCTGGGGGAAGCAGCGCTGCCCGAAGCGCCCACTCCCCGGCCCCGGAGCCGGCAGCCCCAGCGCGGACGTGGCCGCTGGCAGCACGTCCCAGCAGCAGGGCCAGGGGAAGAACCAGGGTTTTTTCATTTCTCAGATTTCCTTTCCCTGTTTCAAAGCAGAAGGATATTTGGGCTTAATTTCTTGCAATATTGCCCTGGGGGAAATATATCATCACGTGTTGGGATAATCACAACATTTAATTCTGGTTTCAATAGTTCTTACAGAGAGAGAGATATATATATATAGTGCATCGAAACAAAACGCTTTTTGAAATGGAAAAAACCCCTATGCCATTTAATTCCTAAAAGGTCAAACTGAAATGCTTTGGCCTTATCGAAATGATTTTCTCCTTTGATTTTTCTTTCCAAATGCAATTTCATCAAAATCAGTGCGTTTCTGCAAATGTTTCACCTTTGGTGAAATGGCATCTTCTGACAGAGAAGTGTTTTGTGGGGAAATTTCTGACCGACTCTTGCTGGGAACCAGCCACCTGCTGCGGCTGGAAGGGAGGAGCGAGGGGTCTCGCCGGCGCCCGGCCTCGAGCTCTTCCAGCGCAGACAAGCTCCGGGCAGGACTTTCCAATCTGACTTGTTAGGGCTGGAGATCAGACGCCGGGAGACCAGTGCGAGGGCTCTCCCCGCTGCTGCCGGCCCCCGCTGCCAGCACACCACCAAGCCACGGCAGCCGGTCTCGGGCAAAGCTCAGCCCGTGCTTGAGCGCGGCGCTGGACGGGGCCCCGCGGCACGGCGGTGAGAACAGCCATTTGTTTTTCCCTCGCAGCTGACGGGGACGTGATGAAGGGGGAAATGTCTCTCATTCCTATCACTGCCCTGGCCCGGTGCTGAATCCTCCCTCCTCCCGGAGCAAGAGCTTTCCTTCCTATTTTTACAAAGCTTGCAGCATTGTCAGAAAGGAAAGGGTACCATCTGGTTAGCCCTTGTTTACTGCACACCCTGCCAGTTTGAGCTTATTAATCATATTTACCCAAGTATCTTAATTACTCCCTGTCTAGCGACTTGCCTTGCACTCAGCTGTTGACCCGCTCCCCTCCCCTCTCCCTCGCTCTTTTTTTTTCTCCTTCTTTTTAATTCCTTTCTATCATTAATCACAGGAGCAGCGTGGGCAGAGGAATCCGCGGCTCTGGCTGGCGGTGGTGTTGCTCTCCCAGCCCATGGGCTGGAGTTCACCGCCGGCTCCTGCCAAACTTTGCAGCGCGTCCGCCGGGGTCAGAGGAGGGTGAGCGGGCAGCGCGGGCAGCGCGGGCAGCGCGGGCAGAGCCCTGCCCCTGCCCCTGCCCACAGCCGCCCCGTCCGGCTGGGTGCACGGGGCTGGGGCTGCCCGCGCTCCCCGGCTCTCGTGCCGGGGCATGCCGAAGGGCACGAGCTTGCACGAGGAGACACCATTAAAGATGGTAATTTGTTGATCCAGGCTCTCCCGGTGCTCCAGCGCGAGAGTGGCACCGTTTTCTTTACGACCTCATAAAGTCACAGCCGAGAGGCCGATTTGGAAAACAAACTGCCTCAGGTTGACAGATAATTAGATACAGGGGACATATTATACGCCTTTGCATATAAATGCGCTCTGAAGCACGTTGGTTCATCAGAAGTTTAGGCTACGGGAGAAGCAGGTACTGCCGGCACATCAGGATATATGCGCTGATGCAGCCTTCAGACGACGGCTCCATTTTATGGCCCTTTCATCTCCTGTTTGCCGGTGTGCTGCGAACACGGCTGCACTTCGGAGGCGAAGCTGCCTTGGTTCGGTTTGGTTTGGTTTGGGGCTTTTTTACCCCAGCAGCCTCCTGAGCTTCCTTCTTCCCAGGAGACAAGGCTTCCGTTTTGCATCTTGGATTTTATGCTGCTGTGCTTGCAGCAGGGAGGAGTGGCTGAATGGGGATTCATTACCATTATTACTATTTTTGTGTTACTATATCACGTCCAAACCTCGCTCTTCCCGAGAGCGAGCCCACAGAGAACAGCCGGGCAATTCTGAAATGACACGGTCCTCGTATTTATGTGGCAATTCAGGATCCTGCTCTCCCAGCCCCCAAACCACGAGGTTTCAGATATTAAAACAAAACAAAACAGTTGGGTTTCTTTTTATGCACTTCAAGATTTAAGGTGTCATCTAGCCGTGTTGTCAAGCTCTCAGGGTTTGCTTTTCCAAAGGAAAGCCAAGATCCCCATACGACCATGGTTCCTGCTGGGCGTGTTTTCAGAGCGTAACCCCAATGTGCAGGATTTGACCAAATTTTGCATGCAGAGCTGCATATCCCTCTGCTCACCTTTCAGTGGTCTCCTCTCCCTCTGAATCAGACCTGCACCTCGCTAAGATAACCCCTCTTTCCCAGCTCCCCTCACATATCCATCCATTTTGGGGGTGAGGCAAAAAATGTCAATTAAATGGCCATATTCCCAAGGAAAGCTTCACTGGCAGTCCTTCTGCCCCAGAAAGGGAAAATAAAAGTGTGTGTGGGAAAGATAAAGCTGTCAGAAAAAGAAAGGGAGAAAAAATCCCAACCCTAAACCCCCAGCAGCCCCCATGGAAGGAGGTGATATAAATAGAGTTGCTGTCGCTTTGATGAATTAGATCTTTTGTTAATTAGGATACATTGATTTAAGGGTTGTCTGACCAGACGGACCTCTTTCCTTTCCCTTCCTTTGCAAATCACAGCCCAGGGTGGTGGCAGCACATCTGCCTCCCTGCCCTTCATCGCCTCCTGCGAAGATCCCATTTCCACTCTCACGTCAAAACCAAACCTGGGCAAAGCCGCCCGGGTGACGTGGCAGAGCTGGCAACGCTGTGGACTCGAAGGTGCCTTGGTGCGGAAAACGCTGGAGAGCCGAACGCGCCGCTGGGCATTTCTGGCGTATCTGACGTTTGCACCCACTTCACGACCTAAACTGGTCCTGTTCAGGGAGCCTCTGCGGGGACACTGGGGGGTCGGGTGGGAGGCGGCGCGGTGCTGCCCAGCTCCCACCGCGGCTGGCCGCAGCCAGCGCTCGGGAGCGCACAAACCCCACAGGCCAAGCGGAGCAAAGGCCAGTATTCCATCGACCAGCCGGGGAAGACGGGCGGGAGCCTTCCACAGCGCTGTGACAGGGCTCCGGACAAAGCCCAGCATCCGCAGCGAGGCCGCGTCTCCAAGCGCACGTGGGCCCTGTGTGAGCAGCACGCAGGCTAGTAAGATTTTTCCAGGTTGCACGAAAGCGCGGCCCCGCGCGCCTTGCCCGGGCTGTCCCGGCGGGCTGCTGCGGAGCCCTGGGTGCTGGTATCGTTTCCCCAGCCCCGTCCCACCTTGCAGCAGCCCCAGCTCCATCCTGCTTGGGCAGCGGCAGGTAAAAATCCTTGGCTTTCTAACTGGAGCCCTCTTAGCAAGGGAGGATTCACCCTGCTTGGCACCCCTCTCCCTTTTGCCTTTGCAAACCGGTGCCCCCGTTACTCTTGCCCCCTCAACAGCCGTCGGCTCCGGTGAGCCGTGGCTTTATGGTATTTGCATCGGCGACCTCCCCTGCTCCTTCCCGCGGTCCCCGAGGAGACTTCCAGGCTTTGCAGGTTTCCTCGCCGCCTCTTGTCGTCACCTGAGCACCAGTGAGTCCGAGGGAGAGAGGGGAGAAAAAGTGCTGTGCTGTGTGGATTATTGTGTGTTTGTCATCTGGAATGGTATAAGCTGTAGGTACAGCATCTCCCAGCGGTGATTTATGGCCCCTGTCAGGCAGCACCAGCGCTTTGTCTGCTGTAGCATGGAGGATGAATGCAGAGCTGTCAGCCCGGGCAGGGCAGGCTTTCTCTCGCTCTGCTCCGCACACTCGCTCCCCATTTCACGCCACTGAACATAAACAATCTTTTGTAAACCTGACAGTCACACTTGCGTCTCTGGAAACACAAAGCAGGAATGTATGACTCGGCTTTCATTACCCAATTTCCTGGGCTGTGCAAAAAGCTCTCCGGGAAGACGGGGAAGGGGAGACCCCAGAGGACCGGAGAGATCCCAGAAAAGATAAAAGGAAGGGATGCACCTAATGTGCCAACACCGGCCATGAACACACGTGCCCTCACACACACACGCTGCATCGTGATTCACTCATGTATTTCCCACTGCAATTCTGACACACGAACGTGTCCTTCACAGACAGAGCTACACTGCGCTCCCGGAGCAATGCGCATTTCCTACCTCAACTGCCGCCGTATATCTTCCTCCCTCAAGCAGAACATCTAATAGTGGTGTAACACCGGGATCGCAGCCTGCTCGGTAATGGGCTCTCACGTGCCCACCAGACGTAACAGAAAGTCTTAAAAAAACTAATGCACTTTTATTACTATTAATAGTAATTGTAATAATCCTGTATGTGGAAAGTGCCCAAAGCTCTCTGTTCAAATTCAGCTTTTCCCAAACCTAGAAGAGGGTGTTGAGAAGTTACGGTGGGAAATGAGTAGAAAGGCAGAGGAAGAGCCAGCACCGAAGCATCAGACAACGGGCTCCTGTCTGCACCATACCCCAGGGAGGACCAGGCTGCCTGAGCAGGCGGGAAAGGCGGTCGGCGAGCCAGGCCCTGAGCCTGGTGCAAGCTGCTCTGAACTAATGACACGGGTATGCTTAGAGCGGGGATAAATGGACCATCTTGTCTGAAGTGCTAACGGGGAGATACGCACTCGTGCTCAGCCTGCGGAGTGCAGGAACCCGCCCCGCTGTTACGGTTAGCGGTGAGATTTAGCCACTGGCGTAAAGCACCATGAATTTAAAACCTGCCAAGGGACAGAATAAATGCTGTTGATCTTGTGGATGCTATAAAAGGCGCGAGGAGCAGGTCCATCTTGGTCCCACGGCTCCGACTTTGAGCGAGAGGGTGGCTCTCACGCAGATGGCAGACAAGGCCAGGCGGGCTTGTCCCCGTGTCAGTGGGGACACCGAGGTGCACATTGCTCAGGGCACAGGGCTTGGCCAGGCCTCTGAAGGGACATGAGAGGGGACAGACCCTTCTCACGAGCAGTCATCAGCCCTTTGGCGGGGCCCCCGGCCATCGCTCGAGGCTGGAACTGGATGGAGGAGATGAAGCCCAGACCTCCTCTCGGAGAAATTGTCCTCGTGTCCCCTCCCGCAGCGGGAGGGAGCACTTTCTCTCATGTTTCTGGAAACTGAAGGAAGAAAAATGCATGACTGCATTTTGGGTCCCCAGGACACCAGCGTGAAGAGCTGCTGATAGCTAACGGAAAACCAGAGACAGGGCAGCGCCGCAGGACCTGCCGGAGGGCGACAGCGTCTCAGCTCCCACCCTCCTGACATTACGAACTGGCAAACAACATACGACTTTCCCATTTGGGGGCTAAAGCTCCCAGCTCCTCTTTAAGGTGGGAGGAAGCCGGGATGAAAAGCAAAGAGAGAGAAGCTCCAGCCCCCGCGTGTCCTCCTGGCTCCCGCAGCACCTCACTTTTCGTCATCAGGAAGAGTTTGCTGGGTCTGCTCAGCCCTGGGGGTGCCTGAAGAGCTGCCGGTGCCGAGCGAGCCGCGCTGCCTTGCCGTGTGTTACAAGAACAGCTGCAGCCTGGCTGGGAACGTTTCTTCACTGACGCGCTCCTTCCGTTCCCGGCGTTGGCGCTCCACTCCCTGCCCTCCCAAATCCTTCCCTGTGACTTTGAGATCAGGGACGCCGGGCGGGGGGGGGCGCGGCGGAGGGGGGAAATAGCTCGCAAATAGTTTGCTGTTTTCTTTTCCAGATGGTTTGTTTTGGAAGTTCCTCCGTGTAAGCCTGAGTGCGGAGTCTTGAGCATCTGCTGAGGAGGAGCCCGCTCGGTATAAATGCGAAGAGGCTGCTGGAAGGGCACATTTTGGGAGGGTCTCGCTGCTCCCAGCGTGGCTCAGCCTGGTGGCAAAGGTTGTCTTTGCGTCCCGAGGTTGCAGGAGGGCACGCAGCTCCCCGTGCCCTGGCTTGCACCCTCCGCTCTGTTAAACTCCACAGCTGCACTTCGGGTATGATTTGTGACGTGTTTTAGTGTGTGTCAAGGACACCTAGACTTAGGGAAACACCCTTTTCAAAAAATGTGCATAACTCTGAGTAAGCGAATAAGCTGGTGTCTTATACTGTGGCCTTTCCAATGCCTTTAAAAACAATTATTTATAATTGTGAGCACAATCAAATAGGTATTTTAGTGACAGCGCTGCCTTCTTCCACTGGGCTGCTGAGAGAGTGGATCTGTTAAGGGCTGGGATGGCTGGGGCTGCCCATGCTGGAGGCCTGCGGGAACCACAGAAAATGTGAGTAACCAGTTCAAGGGATCAGCGGCAGGAAAGGAAACTTTCCTGGCAGGTTGCTGTTTCAGTCTGTCAGTTCGGGGGTGACTCGTTGTTGCCACGACCTCACGGAGAGTCTCCGTATTTGTGCAAGCGCTGCTGGGCTTGCCGGGTGCTTCCTGCGGGAGGGACCAAACCGACCGGGTGGACCCACGCCAAAAGCGACACCGAGTCATTCATTCACAAGTTAGAATAATTGCGACAACAGATAATATATAAAAAAAAGGAAAAAAAGGCTGGTGAAGCCTGAGCGATGCTCTGAGTGGCGCTTGGCGGCCGGTTCGAGAGCTGGGCGAGTTACGAGCTGGGGGCCGACAGCCGGGTCACCGGCACGGCTCGCGGGCTGACCTTCCCCTCCCGCGTCCCCCCCGTACGAGCCTCAGTGCCGAGCTGTGTCTTGCTGCAAAACCACAAGCGAGACCCAAGACATGCTTTAGCATGGCTGTGCTTCTCCCCCTGCAGATTCCCCCCACCAAAGTCCCCAGTATACTTCAGCGATGGTCCCCAAAACCTCCAAGAAAGCCCTTCCCTCAGTCTAATCGGATCCTGCACATGCGTATGTGTACAAATATACGCATATGTATGACAGACATATGTCTGCTTTGAAGGTCAAGCAAAAGCAACACCAAGGTTCCTTGTACTACTTTGCAGGGAGAGACGCATAAAGTACCAATGCCGGTTGGATTTTTTTTTCTTTTCAGCTCTGACCCAAGGATTTTAATAAGAGGCACCTTCTCCAGCCAGCGACTCCGATATTGCCGTGGAGAGAGCAGAATTAGACAGCGATGCCAATTGACAGGGCATCTCTTACACTTTACACAGGATTTTAATTTTAATGACCCCTCAGTGGTTGCAAGGTTACATCTTTAAATCCATTTCACCCTCCTCTCATCATGCTATAATCATGAATAGCGCCGGCTTTAGAGGTGTTGTGTTTAGTTGAAAGTTCATTTGCAGCTTCCATCAATTTGCTTTTCTGTCCCCTACAGCCAACCTATCATTTTACTTAAGAACAAAACCAGACATTTAATGGAAAACAAGCTGTTTGTAGAGAAATGATACTTAGGTGACTGGTTTGGAGGGCAGCGTACTAAACAACAATTCAATTACGTTGTTGTCTAATGTTTTTTCATAACAAATAATTGGTTGGTGTATGGCAACCTTGAAAAAAAATGGGACCAGCTGATCCTTCTGGTGATAAGCGCAGGTGGGAATGGAGGATCCCAGGCCCTGTCAAACACCACTTGTACTTTGCAGAAATTTTAAAGGAAAAATACACGTTGGGGGGGGGTCAAGCAAATTGTTTAGCCCTTTCCACCTTCTTTGACTTCCTTTCCCCTTCCCAGAGACAAAAGAGAAACCAGACAGGATTTGGTAAAGCTGAGGGAAGGGGAAAAAACAGAAGGATTTTCCCTGAAATAAATACACTGATTTGCTGTCTCTGTGCACACAGACACACGTACCCACGGACACACGCACAGGTACGTGTACCTTGGCCATGCACCAGGGCTTGGCTCTAATGCTCAGCTCGCTCGGTGCAAACGGCGGAACAAAATCTCCGTTTCCAGAGCCCAGCAAGACGGCAGAGACCAGGAGCGGGGGACAGAGCCCCAGGGGCAAAGCCACTTGCTCAAGGTCATACAGGAGGTAAGAGGGACGTACCACAGACACCTCCTGCACCCACAGAACTGCATCGCTTGCCACTCTGCCAGCCTTCAGCTATTTATTCTGTTTACCATTGAGCTTGTCCTCTAAATTTTTGCTGAAAACCCCCCAACCCTTATTTGAACCGGGAGGGCTGTTTGCAGCTGGAGCTACACATATGCCATTGAATTCCCAGCCGGTGCTTTGTCACGTCGGCAGGTCACTGCTGCCTCTGCAAAACACCGTGCAACGTCCTGAGGTTCCAAGGGGACCAAAGACCCGGGATGCTGACGGATCACACTGCCCTGTGCCTCTTCTGCCGGGGGAACGGCTCTAACCTCCCCCTTCTGCAACACGCGGTTTCCTGCGGCCAGGGGCTGCACTTCTTACCTAACACACGCCTTTAAGTTTATTGCAACGTCTATTGAGTTTTAATGTTATTTCCCTGTTCTAAAAGATCCCTCCTGAGCTGCGCCTGNGTGTGTTACAAGAACAGCTGCAGCCTGGCTGGGAACGTTTCTTCACTGACGCGCTCCTTCCGTTCCCGGCGTTGGCGCTCCACTCCCTGCCCTCCCAAATCCTTCCCTGTGACTTTGAGATCGGGGACGCCGGGCGGGGGGGGGCGCGGCGGAGGGGGGAAATAGCTCGCAAATAGTTTGCTGTTTTCTTTTCCAGATGGTTTGTTTTGGAAGTTCCTCCGTGTAAGCCTGAGTGCGGAGTCTTGAGCATCTGCTGAGGAGGAGCCCGCTCGGTATAAATGCGAAGAGGCTGCTGGAAGGGCACATTTTGGGAGGGTCTCGCTGCTCCCAGCGTGGCTCAGCCTGGTGGCAAAGGTTGTCTTTGCGTCCCGAGGTTGCAGGAGGGCACGCAGCTCCCCGTGCCCTGGCTTGCACCCTCCGCTCTGTTAAACTCCACAGCTGCACTTCGGGTATGATTTGTGACGTGTTTTAGTGTGTGTCAAGGACACCTAGACTTAGGGAAACACCCTTTTCAAAAAATGTGCATAACTCTGAGTAAGCGAATAAGCTGGTGTCTTATACTGTGGCCTTTCCAATGCCTTTAAAAACAATTATTTATAATTGTGAGCACAATCAAATAGGTATTTTAGTGACAGCGCTGCTTTCTTCCACTGGGCTGCTGAGAGAGTGGATCTGTTAAGGGCTGGGATGGCTGGGGCTGCCCATGCTGGAGGCCTGCGGGAACCACAGAAAATGTGAGTAACCAGTTCAAGGGATCAGCGGCAGGAAAGGAAACTTTCCTGGCAGGTTGCTGTTTCAGTCTGTCAGTTCGGGGGTGACTCGTTGTTGCCACGACCTCATGGAGAGTCTCCGTATTTGTGCAAGCGCTGCTGGGCTTGCCGGGTGCTTCCTGCGGGAGGGACCAAACCGACCGGGTGGACCCACGCCAAAAGCGACACCGAGTCATTCATTCACAAGTTAGAATAATTGCGACAACAGATAATATATAAAAAAAAGGAAAAAAAGGCTGGTGAAGCCTGAGCGATGCTCTGAGTGGCGCTTGGCGGCCGGTTCGAGAGCTGGGCGAGTTACGAGCTGGGGGCCGACAGCCGGGTCACCAGCACGGCTCGCGGGCTGACCTTCCCCTCCCGCGTCCCCCCCGTACGAGCCTCGGTGCCGAGCTGTGTCTTGCTGCAAAACCACAAGCGAGACCCAAGACATGCTTTAGCATGGCTGTGCTTCTCCCCCTGCAGATTCCCCCCACCAAAGTCCCCAGTATACTTCAGCGATGGTCCCCAAAACCTCCAAGAAAGCCCTTCCCTCAGTCTAATCGGATCCTGCACATGCGTATGTGTACAAATATACGCATATGTATGACAGACATATGTCTGCTTTGAAGGTCAAGCAAAAGCAACACCAAGGTTCCTTGTACTACTTTGCAGGGAGAGACGCATAAAGTACCAATGCCGGTTGGATTTTTTTTTCTTTTCAGCTCTGACCCAAGGATTTTAATAAGAGGCACCTTCTCCAGCCAGCGACTCCGATATTGCCGTGGAGAGAGCAGAATTAGACAGCGATGCCAATTGACAGGGCATCTCTTACACTTTACACAGGATTTTAATTTTAATGACCCCTCAGTGGTTGCAAGGTTACATCTTTAAATCCATTTCACCCTCCTCTCATCATGCTATAATCATGAATAGCGCCGGCTTTAGAGGTGTTGTGTTTAGTTGAAAGTTCATTTGCAGCTTCCATCAATTTGCTTTTCTGTCCCCTACAGCCAACCTATCATTTTACTTAAGAACAAAACCAGACATTTAATGGAAAACAAGCTGTTTGTAGAGAAATGATACTTAGGTGACTGGTTTGGAGGGCAGCGTACTAAACAACAATTCAATTACGTTGTTGTCTAATGTTTTTTCATAACAAATAATTGGTTTGTGTATGGCAACTTTGAAAAAAAATGGGACCAGCTGATCCTTCTGGTGATAAGCGCAGGTGGGAATGGAGGATCCCAGGCCCTGTCAAACACCACTTGTACTTTGCAGAAATTTTAAAGGAAAAATACACATTGCGGGGGGGTCAAGCAAATTGTTTAGCCCTTTCCACCTTCTTTGACTTCCTTCCCCCTTCCCAGAGACAAAAGAGAAACCAGACAGGATTTGGTAAAGCTGAGGGAAGGGGAAAAAACAGAAGGATTTTCCCTGAAATAAATACACTGATTTGCTGTCTCTGTGCACACAGACACACGTACCCACGGACACACGCACAGGTACGTGTACCTTGGCCATGCACCAGGGCTTGGCTCTAATGCTCAGCTCGCTCGGTGCAAACGGCGGAACAAAATCTCCGTTTCCAGAGCCCAGCAAGACGGCAGAGACCAGGAGCGGGGGACAGAGCCCCAGGGGCAAAGCCACTTGCTCAAGGTCATACAGGAGGTAAGAGGGACGTACCACAGACACCTCCTGCACCCACAGAACTGCATCGCTTGCCACTCTGCCAGCCTTCAGCTATTTATTCTGTTTACCATTGAGCTTGTCCTCTAAATTTTTGCTGAAAACCCCCCAACCCTTATTTGAACCGGGAGGGCTGTTTGCAGCTGGAGCTACACATATGCCATTGAATTCCCAGCCGGTGCTTTGTCACGTCGGCAGGTCACTGCTGCCTCTGCAAAACACCGTGCAACGTCCTGAGGTTCCAAGGGGACCAAAGACCCGGGATGCTGACGGATCACACTGCCCTGTGCCTCTTCTGCCGGGGGAACGGCTCTAACCTCCCCCTTCTGCAACACGCGGTTTCCTGCGGCCAGGGGCTGCATTTCTTACCTAACACACGCCTTTAAGTTTATTGCAACGTCTATTGAGTTTTAATGTTATTTCCCTCTTCTAAAAGATCCCTCCTGAGCTGCGCCTGTCCCAGCTGGCATTGTTTCTCCCCATCCCACACGGGAGCACACTTATTTCCATGGGGAGAATTGATTGTTTTTTCCTGCAGCTGCACTTGCTGTAGACAGGAATTATGGGTCTTTCCACACCTGTGAAAGAAACATTATCCTCAGCCTTCAAGGGTGAAACATCTTATATTTAGTTGGACTAAATAATGATTCTTCTCTATCTTTCATATCAGGATTTAAGAGCACCCTGGAGCTACAAAGTTTATTAGAACCCATAAGAAGAACTGTACCATAAACGGGACAACCGTGGCCATAAACCTGCACCTTGAAGTTGTAACAAATCCTGGGACGTTGAAGTAGGACATGGTCTTGTCTCAGTCAGCAGAAAGGAAAAGAAAAAAAGGAAAGAAAAAGAAGAAATGCAAACTTAAGCAGAAAAGAGGCCTGGAAATATAGAGGAGAAGAAAGGGAAAAATAATAATAATACTAAAGAAAAGCATGCTGCTAGCCTAGCCCTCTCAGCAGGAGCCCTGGGATAGGCGCCCACACGATAAAGTGCAACTCAGGTTACTGGGGAGAGAGAGAAAGGGGAGCCTGAAGGAGGAGAGGGAAGACAAGGTGAAAGGAAGGAGGTGCTGGGGGGATTTATGGGATGCTGACGCAGGGAGGGCCGCTCGCAGCAAAGGAGGTGATGGGCTGCTCACCTGGCTCGGCTCGGCAAGGTGGAAACGCTGATCAGGTGAACGACTCAAAAGCCGCCCTCCTGCTGCCTTTGGGCGAGACCCAGTGCCAAGAACACGGATAAACAGCTGGAGGGGGCGAAATCCCAGGGATTTGTGACAGCAGCACTGGCTGTGGGGGAGGATGTGGTGTGAAGTGAGCCCAGAGACCCCTCGTCCCCTCTGAGGGCACATCACTTGGCTGCCCCGTGCCTCTTCTCTGTTGGGTTTCCCCTCTCTTTAACTTCTCTATTTTATTTAGCTCGCATCTCCTTCCATTGGTAGCCAAAATCTTTTCAGCATCTCAACCTCCAAGCTCTCTCCATTTCTACCCCTCATCCACACCAAGGCGGGGGCAAAGTGTTTTGGTTTGTATGTTTTCTGCCTTCTGCATGATTCAGAGACGCCGAAGGACTTCTGGGATTTCAGGCAATTCGGGCAGGCTCCGAGCCGCCCTCCCGCACGCTACAGGGGCTGCAGAAGCCAGAGAGAATCCTGTCCCTCCCCTCCAGCCTTCACTCTTTTGTCACATCGGGTTATTTTTGCTGCTGTTGAATAGATTAAATGACAGAGGTTTTTTTTTTTAAGTAATTGAGTTTTATTTTGGAGAGAGGAAAAACGGAGAGCTAAGTGGGAAAAGGAGGGAGATAGGAATAAACCACACATCTTTTTATATAGGATCCACAGTTAATTCTTAATTAGAACTGACAGATGCTTCTCCCATAATCCTATTCCCAACATGTTCTGTTTGCTTTGTTTGGCGCTGCATGATACATGGTGGCATCGTAATGACCTTTCGCAACTCGTCCTGGAAGTGTTATTGGCACTCCAATGATTTATTGCATGTTCCAGTTGATTACTGGGCCATTTGTCAACATTTTTTTTCGCTCTCCATAAACCTGTCTCCCGTGTCACAGACATTCGCTAGCATGAAAATTTAAACAAATACAGTGTGCGGCTTGTAGTCAGCGTCTGACTTGTACTCCAGGCTTCCAGCGCAAATTCATTCTGGCCTCGGCAAGCGTTTAAACTTCGCAGCGCTCGAGGACGAGGCGCTCTGCCTGCAGGAGACAAGGGGAGACCTGGGCATTGCTCTGCAAGCCCTGCTTTAGGAAGCTGTCTCCAGGTGATCCATGCTAGTTGCTCAATTGTTTATTGGCATTTTGGTACCACTTATGGGAATGGGGGAAAATCAGTACTGGAATTAAACACCAAAATAATTACCCTTAGAATGACTGCCTGAGGACAGCCTGCATCCTCTCCATCGCCGTCGTGGGCGAGCGCAGCAGAGAGGTGCGGGCGAGAGGAGCAGGACCCGGGCCGGGGCTGCGGGCAGGGGAGACCGGGACAGGTCTTGAAGCACAGAGCAGGGGGCAGCCCGGGAGCACAACGAGCCTCGCAAAGGAAGGGCCTTTTTGGGGCATTTACAGAGCAGACACCACTCAATTCACTCATGCTCCTTTGAGCAGATGGATTTGGGATCATGGGGTCATTATGTCAGACTGACCAAAATTCTGAGGATAAAAATGCAATTATTCAAAGGCCTGAAAAGGACCAGCTTTTCTCGTGCCAGCAAAGTCCCAGCCCCCCCGGGCACCCTGAGATCAATGCCGTAAATGGAAGCACCCAGAATCACCTCCCTGATTTAAAAATCTTGGCCCGTAAGTAAACTGGATATAGTGGCTGTTACAGTGGCCTGGAGCATCTGCACTGCATTTCGAGGAAGCTTTTCCAGGCACTCGTATAAATCACCACTCTGCTGCAGTAAAGGAAAGGTATTGTTTCACTGCTGTGACATCAATGCAGGCCACATAAATAATTTTTTATTAAGTGTGCAGTGCCCTGTAAAAATACACACACAATCTGAGGATACTGCAGAGCGAATGCAGAAGCACGGCCAGCTTTAAATAGTCTTTTCCGTACAGAAGAGGCTGGGATGAGAAAGGAAACTCGCTGGGGTGGGGAGAGGGGTGGCTGGGTCTTTTTCCAATTCCAGTTCAGATCGGCATGTAATGTATGGCTTAATTTCCTCTCAAATTAGACACTTGATAAAAAAAGTTATTATATCTGTCAAGTTGCCAGTGCTTTTTATGAGTGTGATAAACTAAGAACCACTGCTTTACAAACCTTGATAGGATGTTTCAGTACCTGGAAAACAATTTTATTGCAGCCTGGACTACTAACAAATTGCAAATACTGATTAAGCCATAAAGTTACAACAACATTAAAAAATAATGAGAGGTTATTGCACAAGGGGAAGGCTCTTAAGCAGCGGATGCAGCCGCCAGATTTCCATTGTGCAGGGTAACAGGCCAATCTGCAAAGTGCATTTCTCCGGGAGAGCCTTCCCACCCGCTCCCCCGCGGAGGGTGCCAGGGGAAGCCAGGCTGGGTGCAAGGCGGGTGCCAGGGGCGGGCGAAGGAGAGATGGGCAGTTTCTTCCTCTGTAACTCCGCAGGGACCCCTGTCACAAACGTTAATATCTGCACTCTGCATTTTTCTAACTGGGGAGATTTGAAGCCAGAGCTTTGCACAGAGACACCTCTGCCAGGGCCCGGCCAGGACGGATCCCTTACGGGCACACAGGCAGGGTCTGCAGGTCCTGCCGGAGCGGGCTCCTACAAACGCAGGGCAAGCGGGGTCCTCCCGGGTGCCCGACCCCCTCCGACACCCACCGGAGGAGAGGAGCCTGCCGGGCTTCCCGCGGCGACAGCCCCCGCGCCGGGGCTGGGGCAGTTTGGGGCTGTCAGGCCGGGACAGCCCCCCCGAACGGCGGCACCCACACCTCCCAGCACTCCAGCACCGCATCCAAACCAGCTTGGAGCAGGAGCCCAGTGCCTGAATATTGAAAGACTTGGGTCCTAGATCTCCCTGTGCCTCCGTTTCCCAGCTGTACCGTTAACATCATAACACGACTTCAAAGGCAGGACAGCGTGGACAGGCAGGGGCTGTGCCAAGGGCTTGGGTCTATCTAGACCCCACCAGGTCTGTGCTGGCAGAGGGATGGAGGTGCTGACTTTCCCAATCGGAACTGAAACAGCAGGGCTTGGTATAACTTAAAGAGTTACTGATGTGCCTGAGAGCTAGTACTGCTCATCAGCACTTGGGTAAAGAGGGAAACCCCGATTTCAGATCCTCCCCAACACATCCTGCCGCTCCCACCCCGTCTTCTGCTGCCTCCGACCCCCCACTGCACGACTCTGCAAACACAAGCGTGTTTGAACATGGCTTTAATAATGATTGTTTGGACAGAGACTAGACTGCCAAAACCTCCCGGGGAGCCGGAGAGAAATTCCTGCTGGGAAGCACCGCTGGCGTTCGGGCCCTGTGCAAGGCTGGCGGGGTTTAGCAGGCAAAGCGCAGTCTGTGTTTCGGTCGGGCTATCAAAGGCCATCGCACCTCAGGGAGATTCAGGGATAAAGTACATGAAAAGCCTCCCCCAGGCCGTGGCAGCAACAGAATGAGATGCGGCAGCAAGACAAAAAGATCATCCTCCCAGTTTTACTGGGCATCTACGGGAGGGGAGGGCAGAGGCAGGTGAGCGACGACCTGAGCCCCCGGTTCGGGGGAAGGTGATGTTGGTACCGTCAGACCGTGCGACGATGGGCAAAGTCACCTCCCCTATTCCTGCCAAACAGTCCTGTGCCAGCACTGCCCACCCCGCCGGCGCCGCGAGAGACCGTTTTGGTGCCTAACACCACCCCGGGTAAGAAATGTAGTCACCGCCATTTTCGGATGAGGACGAGGAGCTTTACCTGACTCTAAATCACAAGATTTAATCTGATTTCATTTTGCCCCAGGCAGTTTTAACGACCGCAAGCAGCTATGCAAACCCTCCCGGTGGCTTTCTCGGCCCCGCCACCGCTGAACCCAGGAGATCCAATCTCCTCACCCTACGTACCTCATTTTAAAATCCTGCGCACAAGCTCCCCGTGCCCTTGCAGTAACTAAAACAGCCCAAATTGCAGAAGGAACTTCAAAGATAAAAGTCAGTAAAATATATGCCTATGAAGTCTGTTAAGTACTTTGGGGTCCATGTGGATGAAGGGCAATATATACGTATGTAAGCTTCTATTAGCATTTCTTTAGCCTAGCACTCCCTGGTGAGGAGCGCTGGCCGAACTCTCCAGTGAGCAATTTATCTGATTAATTTAACCCTCTGCTTTTCTCCTTTTTAACCATATCTGAGTTATCTCTGAAGGTCTATTGATCTCAGTGATTTATCGGTTTATGATAAAGAACCTTTATGCAATCCTGTTTCTCAGCCCATCGGCTCGCCAGGAACATGTGCCTTCACTGCTGTCTTTCCATTTTCATGTTTCATTTAAAGTGTGTCACTGGTGATCTTAATCACATGAAATTGGTTTTGATCTCTGATTAATGATCAGAGGTGACATTATGAAATCCTGTACAGAAGGGACAGCACGAGGGCAACACAGATCACCCCTCAGCTCTGTTATTTTGTCCTCCACCCTCCCGGAGCAGAACTCCTTCCAAAATGAGGCATTTCCATTCTGGGCAGTGAAAGCCCACGTCTCTCTCTCACACCGATCCTTGCTCAGAGGCACACCATCCACTCACCAGCATTTGTGCAAGGATCAACAAGCCACTTCACAAATATCTGAAGTAGCAGTAAAGGGCTACGAATGCAGCGGCATCAGAAAACCACTCAAAATTCAAGCTAACGTTCACCCTTCTCCCCTCTCCCACCATCTGCTGAGCTCTGGGCACTACGCAGGTGCTGTGCAAGTCCCCAGGTCTAGGAGTACGCGCCAGGCTCAGCTGGGACTTCACACCTGGCAGATCCTCTTAATGGCATTTCTGCCCCGGAGCAGGCTGCCCGCCGCGGCCCAAGGTCCCCGGGTGCTTGTCCTTGCTCTCTGCTCCTGATCAGCAAACTTGGCAACTCTTCCTGCCTACCCGCTCCGTTCAAGGCCATGCTTAATTGCTGCATTATTGCACGGCTAAACTAATGATGCTGCAATTAAAAACATTTAGGGTTATTGCCGGATTCGTAAAATTGATTAAAAAATGTTCGCTAAGGAACATGACGAAAGAGGTGAAATAAGCAAACAGGCAGAAAGATGAAAATAAAAATGAGAAAATGTCCTCTGGTCAGGCAAGATGGTTCTGTGGAGAGGGCCACAGTGACCCTGAAAAGGGGCGTACGTCTTCCTCCTCGATCTGACCTGCAAGAAGAGCCCCTTTAGCTCTCCAAGACCCAGGCTACAAACAGACCTTTTCATCTGACCCACCTAAAAGGAAAATTACAGAAAACTTATCGCAAAGGTGGAGATTAGGGGGAATCTTCTTTTTAACTAAACTTACTATAATGAAGAAATGGCCTTTCTTCAGCACTTGCCTGGAAAGGTTTCCAGAGCTGTGGTGTCCCCTGCGGACCCCTGCCTCCGAGCAGAACTTCTGCAAGTCTGGGTGGCAGCAGAAGGCAGGGATCCGCGGGGAGCTGCACCCCCCGGGGCAGAGCAGAGATGCTCGCACAGACCCCGCAAGCAGACGTGCTCCGTGACCGTGTCCCAGCTAATAAGTGCTGCCTGTTAACAGAGCTCATTAGCTACGATGCAGCCCTGCGCAGACGCAGCTACTCTGGTGCCTGGGCTGCCCCAGCCTCTCTGTCCCCACATGTCCCTTACCTTCTAAGGAGCCCAAAAGCCCAAAGACCGCTGCAACAAGCCCCCACCAGCCAGAGAGAGGGTCCCTCGCTGTCCAACGGAAAAGAATGTGGTTGGTCCCCTGTGGTCCCCGTGCTCGAGATCAAGGGCAGTACGTATCCAGGACTGCTCCCTAAAGGGCCCCCATCCTCAGCTGTGTCACCCCCTGACGGCACGCGCTGGCTGGCAAGCGGCACCTCGAAACCTCGAGCCTGGGAACCGTCTGGGAGCTCAGCGCGTCTCCCTGCTCCGCTCCACCGTCTCGCACGTCCCCAGAGGTGAGCCTGACTGTGACTGGCACCCTATGGAAATACGTGCTGCTTATGAGCGTGATCTAAAAGCGTTTTCTTATGCACACACTGAACTGGCATTTTGCTAGATTTAGGGAAGTAGGCAAGACGTATTTGTCTGCGGAGGCTTTGCACCTTCGGCAATTATGTCTGCAGTCTGGAAAACAACAGCAGCAGGGTTGCAGCGGGGAGGGAAAAAAATTCTATCATGTCAGAATAATGAGATCTGTGATTTCAGCACTTACTGGGTCAGAGACACACACAGTGTGTTATCTGTAATGCTTTCCTCTGACATTCAGGGAAATTGCATTTATGCAGAGGACACGAGGCACTGAAGCACGGTGCTCTGCCATCCCCTGGCAGGGGCTGCTCTGCCCGGGCTCCACCTGCCCCGCTCCTTTGGGCTCCCTGGATTCCCACGGGCACGAGGAGGGGAGCGCGAGGCAGCGCAGCCCCTGTGCCCCCTCTGCTTTACACCCTTACTGAGGCACAACCGCCACGTTTCTGCAATGGCAGCCCCAGGGTGGGTCCCCCGGGGTCTGCTCCGCCTTCTCCGCAGGCTTTCGGGGGGTCTGGAAGCGGGACACTGCGGCTCTGCTCCTCACGCGTCGCGGGGTCAACCTTCCTCACCCCATGAGGGTGTCTCGGATGAGTTTCAGATCTAAACCCTTGGGGCTGGCGGCCCCGCCAGCGGTGGCGGGGAGCGATGGATTATCCCATCATCTCCCACGGTTTTAGATTTAACCCCGCTGCACGCGCGGTGGGTCACGAGGGGCGCAGAACACGGAGGAGGAAGGCATCTGGGATGACATCGTCCCAAGTACGGACCCAGCATCCATCCCAGCTAAGCGGCGCACGGCTGAGGAGAGGGGTAACGGGCCGAGAAGCTCGTTCCCCCCGGGGCCGCCGGCTCCGGCGCTGCCCGGCTCAGAAGAGGGCACAGCCGCAGCCTCCCCACGGCCTCCCAGGAGCGAGGAAAGGCGCCCAATGCCACCGTCGCTACTGATGCCGTGCCGTCAGCTTCGGCGGAGAGAGGGGCACCCCGGTATTGGCACCCCGGTATTGGTCCCCCCTCGAGGACAAGGGGCCTGTGTGAGTTTAGCACGGCCGAGCACACAAAATAAAACATTAGGTGGAGCGGGTCGCCCCAGGGCCGGCTTCTCAAGGAGACAAAACAGTGTTTTCTCATAATCTGGAAAACGCTCCATAGGCATTTTTTGAGTTTTAGAGAAACAACTTAAAACCAGAGGAATTCCTTTCCCTCCCTCTCCCTTTAGATACCCAGAGTAGTGAAACTCAAAACATTTTGCTTTACCAATTAAAATCCTTGTGTTTTCATCCAAACCAGCTTATTTTCTAGCAGAAAATAAGATTCCAACAAGAATCTATGTTCCTATAAAAGCAACCAACCTTCTGAATCAGAAAGAACCGACCGGCTGCCACGAGGGAGCCCTGCCCTGGCCACGTTTGCCGTGCAACATCAGAAGAGGGTTTTCAGACTCCAGGATTGCTCACACAGCCTCTGGCGCTGGCCAAAAAGTCAATCAGAAATTCTTTTCCAAAAAAGAACATAATTTTCTACTAATGATCTGAGCCCCCAAATGATGCGAGGCCTTGGACTAGAAGCTGCAGAATAATTAACAGCGGCACTGGCTTTTTGCTTCTTACTACTTCTCCTTCGTACTTCTCATCATCCAGGGGTTTTATTACAGCTTTTTCTTTTTGTCTTCCTCCCCCTTTTTCTTTTTCTCTTTCCAGTGGAGGAAGAAAACCATGTCTAGATTAAAAAGATCTTGTTTTCCAGCTGTTTAAGATAGACTGAAACACAGGCCTGCGCCAATACCGGGGATCAAACCTCCCACTGTGGGAGAGCAAGTTCCAGCCCAAGGCCAGATCTGAATTTTGCCAATAGCTCCTATATTTACAGTTTTCCTTGAGGGCTTTCATTACAGGCCACAGAGCTTTCGCAGTCAGGATCTGGAGTTTGTCTTGGACCTGATCTGCAAAAGCGTGGGGCTGCCTCCGCAGGCTGACGTTTCTGGACAGTTCCTGCGAGAAATGCAGAGAAAGGAGGAGGAAGAGGAGGAGGAGGAGGGGGCGGGGGGGGCGGCCACAGCACTGGGGCTCCCCCTCATCCCCCTTCGCCCAGGGACGACCAGACAGGGGAGCCGGGAAAACCGCTCTGAAGCGAACCCGCCGAAAGGGCTGCCCGGCTGCGGGTGATGCCCCGCGGCCGCTGCGCAGCCTTTCAGCACCCCGGCTCAGCCCAGGCCTAAAACGACTCTTTTATTTGCAAAGTTGAAGTCGCAGGCCCTTGCTGCCTATGAAGGATGGGTCACAAAAAATCCCCAACAATGCAGCAAACACCCCCAAATGGCAAGAAGAGTGTTTCATTTCATTGCAAAAACTTCAATCAAAGCTGACTTTCTTTGGCATGACACTGCCCGCCTGGCATGCCAGGGCAGGTAGAGCCTGTCCCAGCCGCACTGATTTCAGGGTCTTTCTCTGCCCACGGAAGAGCAGGGCAGCGGGTCTGCTCCTGAAGCCCACCAGGCCTGTTCGGTGGGCTTTAGGGACCGAACAGACAGTGGTTTCTCGCCATGACCAAGGGCAGGTCTCTGCAGCTGCTTTTTACGATGATGGAATCGACTAACAGCGGTATAAAATGCTCTTGTTCGTCCGGCTGCTGATCTTTTGGGCAATTATTTGGAGTAATGAAAGTGAATGCATGACATTTAAAAAAGAAACTCTGCTGTCAGCAGGAAAGCTGCCACATTCCTCCTGCACCTCGGAGAATACGCTTAGCTTGAAATAATGTTCATTTTAGCAGAGTTGTAAATTACAAGTGTGTTAGGGTCTTGTGGGATTTATTACCATTTGGAAAGAGGTTATAGGCCTTGCGCTGTTGCTGCTGCATCTGGTGCATGCTACAGAGCAACCACAGAGCAAAATTTGGAGGCAAAAGAAAGCACCTTTTATAGCTCATCTCTGGTGGCTTGTATTGCGAACATTACACATGCACACACACATGAACTTCGGCAGTAAAGAGGAAGGATTTCAAAATCCGTTTTCCCAGTTGCTCGCTGTAATTGATCCAGCGTTATTAATAACCAACGACAAAACCTCGCGGGGCTTTGCTGCGCAGAGCACGGCCATCGGCCCCTGACCTGCGGGCTGCCGGCCGCGGGGAGCAGTGCGAGAGCTGTGCCTGGGCGCAGGGCTGCAGCCCTCCTCTGGGACGGCTGTTTAATTTTCTCAGGTTTATGTTCTTTTTTTCATTGCAGGTGTTTCATAAAAATGCAGCCATGGACCTGGCAGGAAGCAATAAGCTTCAGCTTCCTCTGCATGAACCAAAGGGATTTCTTCCTCCCTTCTGGCAAGGATGGAGTTCTGCTAATGTAAGATTAATGCTCTTCAATCCTGACCCTGCTGTCTTCAGTCTGTAAATGCTGAAGGGTCACCTTTAGTCCATGCCATTAGTGATTAATTAATCTCAGTGTTTATTTGATCCATCCCTTTCAGTGAGAATTTCTGCACTAACGAATGCTGTTTTGATCCCTTTTACATGGTGTTCCCCATCAGAGCTATTCAACGAGTGCCTTTGATATCCCGAAGGAAGCAGGACTCTCTGCTCCTGGTTCCCAGCTGCACGTCCTCTGCAACGCCCCGGGAACAAGCGAGTACCAGGAACCCAGCGCAAGTCTGCAGGGACAGCCAGAAGAAAGAGGCTGGGGAGAGAGGAGGCTTTTAAGCCCACATCAGAAAATAACAGACAAGGAAACGAACGCCATCGTAGCTGGATGCGTAAATTCCATGCCAGCTAATATAGGAGAGATTGATTTTTCAACTTTTACCAAACTAGTTTTCCCTGAAGAGGCGGGCTGTCAACTGAGGAGCGCTCGCATGGGGAGCTCTGAAAAAAAATGACTTTGAGGTACGTGGGAGCTGGGGGGGGGACAGCATGGACTCTGGGGGCCAAAGCAGGAGCACTACAGTGCTTCGTTTCTGCAAAGGGTTAGGCAGCGGCACGCCTGTCCCACAGAGCACGCCAGAGGGCTGGGGACACAGCGTGGCAGCCGGGAAGTGTCCAAGTGCAGTGGCCCTAAAGGCCGCGAGATGCTGCAGGACAGTTGCCTCCATCTCACACCACACAAAGCAGCTGCACGATCAGGTATGAACGTCCTCCGCACCGTGCGGTACAAGCCACGACAGCCGCGCCGGCCTGGGGTGGGAGCGGGTGGGGAGGCCAAGCTGGGTGGCTTTGGCACCCATGGAGCATCGATCTCCAGGACAGCTTCAGCTCCTGGTCCTGTTCCAGCTCACCAATAGTTTTCCAGTCCAGGGACAGGATTTTCTTAGATCATGAGCTCTCCCCCCCATCTGTTTATCTCTGTGAATCCCATTAATCATGTTCTGTGCCTGGACAGCTTATAACACCACATCCATCCTCTAAGAGCTGTTATCGTACACCCTGAAGATCTGTCAGATAAGTAGCCAGGTCAGCTGCAGCTGTTCCAATATCCTGAAGAAATCAGATTTATCATTTTAGATTAAAAAAACCGCACAAGCACACGCACCAGAAGAATCCCCCCCAACCCACCAGCAGGCTGGCTGGGAAGCTGTGTTTCTTGGCCCTCCGCAAGTCCTGCTGCTGCTGCCTTCCATCTGCAGCCCTGTGATAAATGGCTGCAGGGTGCCAGGTACAGTTCAATGTAGAAAAATCCCAATATGTGACTTAGGCATCTCATCGCAAGTCATTAATCTAAAAGGAGACCAGTGCCAGGACAAGGCTCTCCCTCGCTCCATCGTCATCTGGACCTGCTCGGCACAGCCGCTGCCAGAGGCAGGGAAGGAGGGAAGGGAAGGCCCCTGCCATTTTCCACTCACATGAAAAGTGCTCTCCAGGCCATTAACCCTCCCCGCAGCCCAGAACCGTGCCCTGAAGCCCCAGCCAGCTCACACGTGGCTTTGCCACCCAAGGGGAGGCTCCAGCATCAGCTCCAGAGCAGCTCTCGGTGGGCAATGCTCAGCATCTGCCCCACACAGCCCCTCGGCCACCGCGAACGCTTTCATCCGCAGGGAAAGGCTGCCTTCGTGGCACACGGCAAGGCTGCCGTGGCTCCGGGGCCTCTCCTCGGAGCAGCACCTTCCTCTTGCCTTGCAAGGGGGATAAAATCCCTGTTTGGCGCCTGTGACCTGGGGCTGCTTGGCGGGGTGGGCAGGGGAGCAATGGAGCCCGCCCCTCCGCTGCGGACGGGAGGAGAGCTGAGGGTCCTGGCCTTGGCCAGCTGCCACCAGCTGCCCGCCTTTGTCCTGGCCCCTTTCACGGCTCCAGCTTCACCAGAAGCAGCCACAACCGACCCGAGGCATGGAGCGGGGACAGCGGCTGGCGCTGGGTGGTGCGGGGGTCCCAGCCACAAGCTGCGGAGGAGCGTGGGGGGCTCCTGGAAACTGGGGGTGCAATCCTCCAACTGTCACAAAAATAGACTTTTCCTGCATGGTCTGTGTCTTGCACCATGTAGTTTTAAATAATTCACATAAAGAAGCTCCCAACACACCCCTGGAGACTTCAGGCTCCCCTGGTAGATCCTGCTCCTGGGAGACATCCTTGCCCAACCCTTCCTTTACGGGGAGGTGCCACTCCTGCCCTCGCTCGCTATTTAACGTGCCTGCAGTAACACGCCGAAGCAGGTACTTCCCTAAGTCAATCAGCACGGCCCGGGGAGCACTCCGGTCACATCACCGAAAAGCAGAGCTGTGCTGGCTCCTACCAGCCCTGCCTGGCTGTAGCAGCTCTGCGAGGGGCTGCGAGGATGCCCTTGAGTCAGAGCAGGAGACATCCCCCCAGCTACGGTGCTGCTGGTCCCTATCCCCGCCGGCGGAGCTTCCCAGCCCTGCCGCCCCGTCTGCTGCCTGCGCCTCCGGGCACTGCTGGGGCTGGGCCCTTCGGGCTTCCCCCCCCACTGTGCTCCCACCAGCCCTTTTTTTCCCCGCTGCGATTCCAGGTCCCTGGAAACCCCACTGATGCCGGCAGGAGCTCCAGCCAGACGCTCCGGCGCTGGGTCCCTCTCTGCGTGGTGGCCCGTCTCCCTGGGGACCGGCCAGGCACGGGCGATGCTCCGGCTGCCTGGTGGCACCGGGCTCTCGCCGGCGGCCCCCGTCCTGCGCTCTCGCTGGGAACCGAGCGTCCTGCCAAGGTGCCTCTCCTCCCCTCCGCACCAGTCACATCCCGAGCCGCGTGCCTGGTGCCAAATTGAGTTGTAGCCGTGAATTATTTAGAAGCATCAGTGGAATATTGTTGTATCAGTAACGCAGACTATCAGTTTGTGGCCCTGGGGCTGCCTCAGTTACACACTCCATCACTATTTTCTCTCATGAATAATGTAGGAGTGGAATTACTCTGCATGTAGAGAATTCATACCCTGAGAAAACAAGGTTGCTCCAAAATTAATTTTCCGTACTGAAAGAGCGACAGAAAATCAATTAATCGCATATTATTCTATACGGAGACAGAGTAAGGGAAACAGCGAAAATGGCTGTAGCTATACATCAGCAAATGCTGTATTGGCAGAGTGCTTTGCAGGGATGTGAGTTACAGCCAGCTACAAAGAAGGTAAATATATTCCGCCTGAGAGAGCCCTCGAACATCAGACTCTGGAGCTCACATCACAGCCAGCTGGGCGCTCTCGCTCGCCGCCGCCGCTTTCCGAGCAGGAGAGCGGAGCTCAGCAGCGTTCGTTTCGCTCTCAGCTTCTTCCTTTGTCCTGCCGCTAGCGGGCTCAGGCTCCTACCGTGGCAGCACCCAGCTAGAAGCTGGTTTTCCGGAGGTGCCCAGCCCTGGCTGCCCCACACTGAGCTGCACGGAGGCAGCCTCTGCAAGCCAGCGCCCGGGTCCCGCCGCTGCTTGGATGCAGGTGCTTAATGCACCCGGCTCCTGCGCGACTCAGGTAGGTCCAGGAACATTTGCCTCTCCATCAACGCGAACAGGAGTTTAGAAACCTCAGCTGAATGAAGTTCCTGCTCCTAAATCACGGAGCTGGAAACCAGGGGAACGGAGCTGCTGCCTCCTGAGCCCGGCGCGGCCCCGAGGCGGGTGCAGTGCAGGGGCCGACGTGGGAAGCTCCTGCGGTCAAAGCCACCAGCTCGGGAGCCCGGCTCTGCCCCTGCCTCTAGCACCAGCTCGCCGCACTGCTCTTGTCAACATTGCTTCATTTTTAGCTGTTTAACACAAATAGCAACCAGCCATTTTAGAAGGAAGCTGAGAGACTTAATATTTAAAATTGCTTTGAGTCTCACAGCGAAGCAAAGCGTCGTTACTCAAAATATTTCTCAAAAGGAATGAATGCTGTAAAACTGAATCAGACACAGATCTAGACAGTCAGAGTCAGCACAAGACCATCACAGGCAGCTGGCCAGGAGGCAGAGAAAATGTCATTTACCCTTCTCCTGGCACAGCCAAGGCCGCCTCCAGCAGCACCCGGGGAGTTTGCTCCCACCAGATGAGTGGAAGTTGCTCTATTGAGTTTGGCGCGTTCCTTCTTCTTCTAAACATTTACGAAAGACTCCACAAGCACGTGGTCACAGGTCAGCCATAGAAACACCTGTGGAAAGGCTCTAACAATACCATGACCTGCACCTATTCCACTGCCTAGTTAGTTTAGATTAATAACATTCATTGGTTTAACAAATGGTATAATAATTAAGGAATGAGAAATTACAAGGCAGACCTCAAAACAGTTGGTCAAACATCAATAGCATCTTCAGGAATAAAACTCAAAAATAAACTAATCTATAATGAAGACTGGCTATTCTTATTGCAGCTAATTATTTTTCCCCGAGCACTCAATTCTTTTGTCATCTCCTAAACCCGGTAAGTTTTAAGGGTCATTACACAGTGCAGATCATTTTTTCAGCAAGGAAAACAGAGGCTTTCAAAGTGTTCACAACAACTGCAACGGCATTTACAAGTTGCAGTCTTGGGATTTATTTCAGGGTTATTAACCAGTATGGTTTCTACACTGAGTTTACAGGGATTTTTGTTTTTCTTAGCACTATTAACAGGAAAAATTGAAGACACAATCATCTGTACCTCTACCAACGTGTCCTTTACCATCCCTAGATGTGGCTAAAAATCCGCCGCAGGAGCCGGAGGCCATCAGCAAATAAGAGAAGCTGCTAGGCGAAACCTAGCAGATCTGACACAAGAATCGCCTCTTCTTTCACTAAAATGGAGGGCAAGGTTTTCTCTCCATTTCTCCAAATCCAAAATAGTAACAAGGATGAAAATAAAACAGCGTATTTTGTTTTTCAGCCCAGCAACCGCACACTTTGGCCTAGGTATCCTCTATAACCCACATCTCTGCTCCTCACAGCAGTGTATTTTTTTCCTACCTTGGGGGACAAAAAAAGGCTTTTAGCTTTCCAGAATAGGTGCAGCCATGTGAGTGCACGAGTGTGCGCAGACACACTTGTGCCCATGTGCGCTAACATGAGACGTTAGCACCTGAGTTTACTCTGCGCCTGCACGAAAGAGCAAGGGGCTACGCGTATGCACGTACACACGCACAAATCACCCAACGACAGGCGAAACCGAGCGCTTGCAAATGCCTCTCCAAGCCCCTTTCATGCTTACAAGCCAGTCGCCCCCTCCCTGAATGATTTACCTTCTGCTCTGTAGAGGCAAAAAGTTTCCCTGCACGCGGCCCAGGCAGAGCGCGCAGGCAAGCAGAAAGCATCTCCCTGGGTATGGAAGTGTTTAAGAAGTGTCTGCAAGTCTCCCAGCCGGAGCAGACATGAAAGGGAAGATGCTGTGTGTGATTTATTGCGTGCTGAGCAATTTGACAGTCATACTGTTTGAAACCACTGTCCTCTGGCTTCATCCCGGCGAGGGGATGGCTCAGATTAATGGTGCGGGGGAGGAGGAGATTTATGGCGGTACAAAGCCAGCCGCTGCCTCGGCCGCAGATGCCTGCTCCCCTCCCAGCCCCCCGCCAGATGTGGAGCAGGGGAAGATCTGCTCCAGAGGGTGCACTTGGATCCCAAGCCCTCTACTCCGCAGATGTTTATTGACTTATAAATTCAGTCTTTCAAGAAGTTCATTAGAGTGCAGCTCTGCGGTGGCGGCTCTCCTCTCCCGGCACAGCTGGCCCTGCCCGGCAGCTCCCCCCGGGACGGGGAAAACGGCTTTTGCCCCGCGAGGGTGGAGGGCGCAGGGGCTCTCACGCCTCAGCGTATCCACAAGCAATACAGAAGGTATCGACACTGCTCACCTGCGGTTTTGCCCCTGATTTACTGTGAGTAAGCCTGCAGCCGGGAGGGCAGGCGAGGGGCACAACCAGCGAGGCTGGCGAACTCGGCTGCCTGTGCCCAGCAAGACATCCCTCTTCCCCCAAACTGGGCAGTGGCTGAAAACCATGGGAAACAAAGAGAAGTGTCTTTCTGCTGTTGCTTTCTTTGGCTTTTGGGACTCATAATTTCCCTTCAAGCGTGAAGGATGGAAACTTCCTCACACACAGAGAAAAGAAGTCAGATTTTTATGCAATAGCAGGACTCCGGGAGCTGGGATTTTTAATGACGAAATCTGTTTTGTGAGAGCTGGCTGCCCTGTGTCCAGCAGCGACCCACCACCCAACTGGAGCTGCGGCCCAGTTAGCCTCTGGAGCTCCATGCCATGCCTTGGTCCAACAGTGGCCTTTGCTGGAGACCCCAAATATCGCTTTGCCACTGTTCCTCAAGTATTGGTATAGACACTTCAAACACTGGATTATTCTGTCCACCCCCTTTAGACTAAATCTGCCTTGGAAAACAAATGACCCTATTGGGCTCAAAATGCTCCCGCAGCTGACTCCGTAATGAGCTGTTTATTATAGTTCCCATAAGTGAAATCCATTAAGTCTGACAGAAATGCAGCTAAAGTTTACATTCAGCATCCGTTTGAGGGGAGTTCTGGGTCTGAATTAAATTTGCCCCTTCCCTCCTCCACCCCAGCAAAGCTATACACGATACTTAAATGAATTTTCCATCATTATTTTCCAGAAGAATAAGGCTGAACTTTACCGGGCCCTGGATGATTTGGCAAGTTGTCCAACTTGTCTGCTATGAGTCTAAATTTTCTCCCTTCCAGTGTCAATTTTCAGTCTTGAAAACTTGAAAGGAAGAAAGGTGGTTTAGGGATGACATTGTTCTTTAAATCTTAGATGCAAGTGATTTGATTTTTTCTAGCCTCCTTTCAAGATTAATATCTGTGCAATGGTGTTACTATTATAGCTGGCTGAAAAATGGAGTTTCCATTGTATGAGAAGCTCTGAGGTTTCAAATAGAAATAATTGTCCCAAATCTAGACAGAAAGCCAGTGTCTGTTACTACGTTATAACCGAAACAATTAATCCTTTTCTTGTGTATCAATTACAATACGACCTTAATACAGAACGGTAAAGTCAAAATAAAAGATTTTGGGAATTTAAAAAGCAAAACACTTTCATAGTTTTCAAGAAAAAGTTAAACAAAACCTACAGGTTAGCATGGAACATTTTTATGCCATTGAATCATCAGTTTTCAACAGAAAAGCATTCCAGGTACATCCTTTTAATCAGGTTTCGTTACTGCTTGTAAGCACTGTCTAACAAAGCGCAGGGCTGTTGGCGTTTTCCAGCTCTCTTGACAGCAGAGAGGAAATGGGAATTGTGCGGAACAGAAAAAGGTGTGAATAGGGGCAGAAGAGAACAGACAGGACAAAATGGGCAATAGAGACGTGAGATAAAAATCTTGAATCAATAGCAAAAATCCCCTCGCCTTTAGAAGTGCTCAGGGTAGGCATCCTCACCGTGGGCTGCTGTGGCAGTGGTACCCTGCTCTGGGGGAGGGTTCCCAGAGAGCTTGTGAGATCTCCAGCATCTGCAGGAGAAGCAGCTGCTGCTTCCCTTCCCCTCTGCAGAAAAGGTCTAGACACGATGAGAGCATCACCTCGCTTCCCCCAGGAAAAGAAGATGAGTCTTTTATACACTGAACGGCTCTGCAGTCTGGAAATCGCAGTGATTATACAAACTCTGCCATGAGTGGCTGATTGACCTTGGGAAAAGCACTTCATACCTCTGCAGATTGTAATCAGGTAATATCTGTGAAGTGCTCTGAAGTCTTTGGACAGAGAACGTTGTAAGATGATCCCAAAGGCAATAAAAAAGGGAGAAATGCTGTCCAGCCATACACAGAACCGTATCCTTGAAATTACATTTCCTTCCTCCCCTCTCCTCCTCCTCCGAACGTGGCACCGATTTGTCAAGTCTGGACAGATAATCCAGAGGTGTGTGCGTCTGGTTTATCACCAGGAATGTCTGTATCACAGGAGCACTAGGTGGTGTACAGATTTTGATTAACGTAGATAAATCCAAGGGATGTTTGATGGTCATATTTCGTAAATCTAGCAAGAAAAGGATAATTTCTATACAGTTGTGTGTGGTATGTGTGCAAGCAGGAGAGACTGTCTGCATTAGCATATCAATGCATTTGAAGTGAGACAAATACTGGCGGCTTTGGCAAGCTGGATACCTCTGGAATCAGAAATGTAAACTGTTTAGAAAAGGAAACGTTTCTGTTTAAATGTAAGGAAAAGGCGGCTGTGGAAGGTAAACATCCTCCAGAGAAGTAATCACTTTCGGAACTCGTGCTGCTCATCTGTGCAGGGGGAAAGATGGATGTGCGAGTTCAGGAGCTGGCACCCGGGGCACTGGTGAGCAAACCCTCCTCTGGGTCCGCGGCGGCACGCGTGGGGAGACACGCGTGGGGAAACACGCGTGGGGAGACACGCGTGGGGAGACACGCGTGGGGAGACACGCGGGGTAACTCCTCGACACGCGGGCTGTAAGAGCAGCGATATCTGCAGAAGGATGCGTGCACAGCCGCTCCAAGCTTACTGAAAACGGATTCATCGGTATAAACTCGCATTTCAGATGGGGCTAGGTTACTCAGGATTGTAAACTCAACAAGGGCTGGGCCACTTCTTCGGTATGTGCTTGTACAATTCCCGCTGCCGAGGGCTTGCCAACTCCAAGTACAACAAAAATGACAAGAGTAATAAGGAAGCTTCAGAAGTCTTAATTAAGTAGTGACCCAAATTTCTCTCTCAGCTTGGAAAAGTTTAAGGTAGAATAAGGCCTATTCTGTAAGACAAGTTACCTCTTTAAAACCATATAAACATACTATGAAGCCAAGCAGTATGTGGGGGGAAAAAAAAAAGACAAGAAAAAAAGAATGACGGCACAGCCCTAGCGAGGCCCCAGGTCTGCACGTGAGCTCTTTGCATGCAGGCTGCGCGCTGCCAGTCGCAATGGAAGCCCAACAGACACAGCTTGTCCACTCACGCACGACCCCGCTGCAATAACACGTTTGTCCAAATAGCCAAGATTTTGTCTGTTCATCACCAGGGTTTGTTTTGGAAACAGCTGTTAGTCTGTGCGGTAAAACATAAGATGGAAAGTGTCACAGGAATGTGGTTGTCATGTGAAACCTTTCCTAGGAATGGCAAGGAGATTTATATTTTGCATTTGGTTTTAATTTGATGCATATGGCTGTAGATGTCTGCGATTGGGGAATGGCACTCTCAGCCAGGACGCATTTTTCAGGGGATGGCTTGTGGCCGAATACAGAAGGAGAGCACATTGCAACCGCGCCGCCCACCCCGCGCCGGGGAAGGACTGACCACGTCCTGTCACCCAGGATCTGCCGGCACACGGAGGTCCCCCACCGCGTCACCTCGAAGACCCACCGCCTCCCCGAGTCAGGCCCTGAGCTTTCCCTCCTGCGTCTCCCGGCACCCTGAAGCCCCCCGCACACCCACAGAGGATGCCCACCTCTTCACGCTCCCCAAAGACTGGTGATGCGCACCTGGCCATTGACAGTTTGTCATCGCTTCCTTAATAGCGTTTTTAAACTATTTTCCAACTATTTCATGACCTGGTTTGGCCAGGGGTGCAATTAGCAGGCAGCTATGTGGAATGATGAGTTTAAATGCTTTTCCCTCCCGTCCTGCTTTTCTTTTGGGAAAAAACAAGCAAAACAAACACAAACAAAACCAAACCAGATGTGGCCTGTGCACTGAAAATGGAGAGCGCTCCACTGCTTCGCGGGAATCTCACAAGTGGCCGTGGAGATAAACAAGGCTGGGCTTGTAAAATGGAGGCTGGTGTTCTGTGGGGAAGGGAAGAGGGGTGAGAAGAGGATCTCATTTTCAAAGAATTAGAAAAATGTGATGCAATTCCTTTAAAAGAAAGGGAGAGAGAGGGAGAGCAACGCAGGGAATGCCACAAAAGTCATGTAGGCAAGAGTCTGCAGCTGGCTGAATTCGAAAACAAATGATTTTAATCAGCTGCTATTCAACTACTGTCAGCTCTGATTTACTGTGTTCAGCCAATTAAGGGTTTGGGGGGTTCAAAGGTTAGGAGGTGAAAAACAAAAGCATGTTGTTTGAGGAGAGGAACACTGAAGCATGAACAGGGATGGGGCTCTCCAAGCCCTTCCCCGAGATAAACCATCGGTGTCGTATCGGACTCACCACCCGCACGGCCTGGCAGAGGGGCAGTGGGGTGGCTCTAGCTCAAACCTGGGATCCCAGATCCTCCAAATTTGTACAAAACACAACTGAAAGGCTTGGTGAAAGGAGCAGAGGAATTTAAAATTGCTGTGATTAAACGGGACACGGTCTTGAATGATGGAAGAAGCAGAACAAGCGCAATGCTCGCGATGCACCTGCAAGTTTCCTTCACAGCAAGTTTGCTGCAGCACCAGCACTCGTGACCAGCTCATCCAAATGGTTGTCCTGAAAAAGCTGTCTTTAAACTTTGTCACTCTCACACAAAGCAAATTACTTCCATAATCTAAAAATGACAAAATAACTCGAGGTATCTTTCCCCCTCTCAAATCATCACTAATGTATTCAATGCAAACAGTTCCAGTAGGGCCGTGATATGAGCTTTCCACAATTAATTAGACCAGCTAAGTACCAAGCAATGAAGAAAATTAAAAAGAAAAACTATCTTCCCAAGTACAGAGATATCTGGGTATTTGCACAACTCCCACCTTAGTGGCAGATAATAGTCTGGAGTCTTTGATCCTATAATAACTCTTAGAACTATTAGTATTGTACAAATGCTCCCAGGCTTTGGCTTACGGCAATGCCTACTCCGAGGATATGGCGTGCAGAACAAATGTCTCACTGTGTCCCACAGATTACGGTCGGTAGGTCCTGTTTACCCTGAGATCTATAGTTTCACTCATACCAGAATCGTGTCACCGTGCTGTCTTTGTTCCTCCTATTTAGCACTTTGATTTGTGCAGCTCTGCTAAGAATCTCCCTTGCAGCTTGTTGACTTATCACTCATCCCCGTGAGTTCCCATTCTCTCTTCTCCTGACAGCTTTGCCTAATGTACTTATTCATTCAATTTAAATAAATCGAACACGGGCCTATGACAGCCGATAAGTGAGTCACACAAGAACAAACAGAAAGGAAGCACTGCAAATAGTCAAATGTCAAGTAGGAATGGAAAACTGTCCCTACAGCTCCAGCGAACCTTAGATGTCTAATATTTATGGCCAATTGATGTCATTAGAAAGTAAATAAGCCCTCTTATGCTGCATTACAAAAGATTAACTGCAAGCAATGGAGTTTAAATAGCACAGATAAGTGCAGATGGAAATAAACCTGTTTAAAGCTGGAAATATTTGCTGAACCTCCTTGCTGCTTTTAAGATAATTGATCTCTGTATATCTGTATTGAATCTCACCATAAAAGCTTTGAAACGTCTTCTGGCAAAGCCGAGCTCACTTGTGACTCAACCTCTCCTTATCTCTCCAGATTGCAGAGGGTTTTTTCATTCCTCAGCATACTGGGTGGGGAGCACACGGGCCAGTGTCAGCACACTTTCCGTCCCGAGATGCTCTGGGCTGGGGTCATTCACCCTCCGATGGAGAACGGCACCAGCTCTCGCCTTCGCCCAGCCCCAGTCCAGACCTCCTGAGCGAGTGCGAATGTCTCTAACGCACTGCAATTTGCCCAGCTTCAAAGGATGTCAGAAAAATAAATAGTCTTTTAGATTATTGAAGCGTGCTCCAGCTGAGGATCTTTGGAAACAGCCCTGCATGAGAGATATTAATGAGTTACGTTTTGCTGATAAGCAAAGTAAGCGAGAGAGAAAGGCAGAAGTCATTTACTTCAGCATTTTGCTTTCTAGTGCCCACACTAATCTCTGGAGCACACTCCCACCCAGGGTGACACTTGTTCTGATGTCGAAACACGCTCGCGGCCCTGAGCCATGCCATCTGCTTGGGCCAGCCGGGAGCAGCGCCGCAGAGCCTGGGGGGCTTGGGGCTACCTGGGCCGCAGCACGGCCACGGGCCAGCGCCTGCGCGGTGGAAGCCTGGGAGAGGGGCAGAGGGGCCCGGGCGCCGCCAGTGCAGGGGTCTGCACGTGTGCAGCGGGAGGCCGAGCAACGCCGAACGCAGCTGTGCTCCGCGTACAGCGGGTATTTATGCAGTGTCTGTGCAAGTCTTGCAGTAGGTTGAGAAAGGGAGGACACGTGGCCAAGATAATAAGTCAAGCATTGAAGACAACTGCAGGACCCCACCCCTGAGGTCCCCGTGCCCTCCGCGGCTGCCCGCCGGGCACCATCTGCAGCTGGACTCCGTGCCAAGTCGGCGCTGCACCACTTTTCCACTGCAGAAACATTTATTTGATCCTACAACATTGCTTTCAAGATGATTAATCTTTGCCCGGCTGTGTGTTTAGGCTCTCCATAAAGGCAGGTGCATGTGTTCATGTGCTGCTGCTGTCAGGGCTGTTAATGTAAGCGTCTGTTTTACAGCCCAATTGACAGCCGTATTGTTCTGGCAGGGTTACAGCTCTGACATGTGGAATCAATCTTTTTAACCTGTCAATTAATCAGTGGGCAGCTGTCAGCCCAGCTGAAAGGCCTGAAGGACAGTGCCCTTTCAATGGATTATACTGGATGCTCAGTGGAGTAAAATTGAACGCTTCAGTTTCAAGAAACTCTCCCTGCATTCAGAGCAATGCTCAATCTCGCTTTTACTGCGAGAAGCAGAAACCAGGCCCTCCTGCCTGAAACCAGGCAGAGAAGGATGACAGCTAGGCTCCCTGGCTGTGTTTAGTACCTGGCTAGAGACACCTCTGAAACACAACCACAGGGCACGGCTAAACAGATCCCTGCCTCCCCCCTCCTTCAAAGAGCACGGCCAGGCTGGGGAAGGTTTGCGAGATACAAAAGCGCTTTTGGGCAGCATCACGGCGAGCAGACGGATCCCACCCCCCGTGCCTGGGACGCAGCAGCCCGGTTCTCGCTTGCAGCCCAGATTGCCTCTCCAGCCTCAGACAAGTCCCTCGGGGCTCGGCTCCGGGAGCGTGTTTGCCTGGGCTCCACCACCGCCGTCCTGCAGCAAGCTTCCCGTGCCACACTTTTAACCCAGAACAATGGGAGCCACTCCAGGTAATTTCCTCCTGCAGTTCCTGGCTAATTCCTTCAGGGTTTAGTCTCCCCCACCATTTCCTTGCTATTTCCAAGGAGCTTTCCCAAACCAATGAATAGAAAGGGTATCTGAGGGAACCGACTCTGGTCTGTAACACCATCTCCCTCTTCTTACAAGAAATTGGGATTCTCTCTATCACCTTTGGAGCAGATGTTGGGAAGGGGACAGAAAATATCCCCCCCAAAGTGACTCGGAGTGGCCAAGGTCCCCTGGCAGCGAGCAGCTCAGAGAAAACAAAAGCATAACCTTGAAAATAGCTGCATTTCCCCAGTCCCTTCAGCCTAATGTACTGTGGTGCTAGTTGAGCGGCCACTAATTTGATTCATATGAGAAGCTTGACCTTATTCCACCAAGTGTTTTCCAGCCTGGATTTCTCTAACTGGTTGTTTATAGAGAGTATATGGAGCATTTTATGTTTTTTCAGCTGCTTAGGAACTTGATTTTTTTTTAAGGCAGTCCCAAGAGAGCAGGGTACAAGTCACAGCCTCCCCTCTCAGCCATCAGGGTGCCCAAGCCACCTTCCTGCTCTGGCGCTGGGAAGTGAGAAAGGATAATTCATTTGGTGGCTGCATCATTACGTGGAGGTGACTCCAAATGCTATTATCTTTGTTTAGCACAAGCAGGGAGCAGTTAGCGCTCTCTGGATAATCTATCTTAGGATCAAAAAGCTATGAAGACACAGAAAAGCTCTTCTCAAGCCTTAATCTCTCAGAACCATCATTTTCTCGGCTGAGGATGGGCAGGGACCTGGGTGCCAATGCTGTTCGTGATGATTTTAGATGATTGATCTTCCTAAACTGCTTTTTTCCTTGCTTGCCAGAAAGACATGGATAGATTAAGCATTTATAGATTATCCCTGTGTCAGATGGCTTTGGACTATTAGTCACAAGCTAAGGAATACCCTCATGGTTTTCAGCAGGGGGAAAACATTAGGGTAATCAGGAGTTTGCAGGTCTGGATGCCAATCATGCAACAATGGATGGCAAATTCTAAGGTGGGAGACAGGCGCTGACCATTTGTATAAAATGCCACTGATGATTTGCTGCAGGGTCCTGGGGAAACCTGCATAAAAAGCAGTTTGAGATTGTCAGGACTTCGACAAAAGCACAATAGCACCTTCAGAGGAAAGTTGGATGCCAACGAGCAGCACGGAGCATGAAAGCAGGCTGTGTAGGGGAGGAGATGTGCAATGAGAGCAGGTCTAGAGACAAACCTCAGGAGGGCATTGGCTCCCAGACCTCTCCGAACAGCCTACCGTTTTCACTTGATTTATTCTCACATTGCACCGCAGGAAATAGAGAAATATTATCTCCTGTTTACCACTGCGAGCTGAGATTAAGTACCCTGTCCAAGGTCACAGAGTGAGTCTGTAGCACAGAGTAATTGAATGCGAGTTGCCCGAGCCCCACTCCTGCAGCCCGGCTGATAGTGCCTCGGGTGCTCGGAGCTGCCCCACGAGCGGACACTCACACAGCAGGGAGCTGTGCTCGGGGAGTTCCTGACAGTCCCTTGATGAAAGACACTAAAGATGAGTAAATAGTAATTGAAATATTTTCATCTAGGGCCCTGTTATAAAAAGCAGTAAGACTAAGCACCAAATGCCTCCTAATTTGCACCTGACTCGCTTTTAATCAAATTGAGCTTTCAGCCCTAATCCTAAACCATGCTTTTCAGAAGAGATTGCAAAAAGATTATTCATCAGGAGGAGTAGAAGCTCAGAGAAGTCATTAACACCTATTCTTTTGATAGAGGAAAAAAGAGGTGACCTGCTCTACAAATCAGCTCACGCCTGCTTCCTTCCCAAACCCCTTCCTCCCCATCTCTGCCAAAGCTCCCCCTACTACAATGCTCTTCATCTATGCTCAGCAGGGGCCATCGGCAGCACCTCCTTCAGTTGTGAGCAGCAGGAGGGTTTCTGGGGGATTCAGAGCCTGCCTGTGAAGGTTCAAGTGCTCGTGGGAGAGCCTGGGCCCCTTTGCTGGCCGGGCAGGGGGTGCCGGGGCAGCGCGGGCCGGCTTCTTGGAGTTAGGCACAACCGGAGCCCAGACTGAGCCTCGCAGGGTAGCCCCATCCCCCGGGGCTCCGCCGGGTACACAGGCTGCACGCCCCGGGGTTACTCAGCTCTGTCCCCTGCTGCTTTCTACCCTGAGAGACATACCCCGACGTAAAATCCTGAGTGACAACTCCCTCCTGCTATTGTGCCGCTGACTTGGATGGAGTTGTACCTACAGATAATTTAGATGCCAAACATCCTCTCCTCCAGCCACAGGAACAGGAGGATTTTAAGGTGAAATTGTCAGATCAAAGTGAGTTTACAGAGCTCCTTTAAACAAATTTTTACAATAATAATTTCTCCGTGCAGTGTCTGCAATAAAAAGACAATAGATTAGATAGCCATAGAGTGAGCCCGTGGTTGTAAATCACTCGCAGGGCCTCGGCGCTGCTTTGCAAGCATCCTGCACTCTGCCTCGCATGGTTTATGGTGTCATCCGAGTCCCAGAATCCCCAGAGTGAATTACAGCCTTGCAGGCAGCGGGTGGCCATCTATTATCCTACATGTAAACAGGTATTCAAATAGCAGCTTCAGAGCCTTCTCCTTGGCATTTAATCATGCCTGTAATCTAACCCCAGTCCTTGCCAAGGTCACAGCTCTGATTGCTCTTTCTCCAGCACTGCAGGTTTCAGCCGGCAGCAGTGACAGCCTCAGACAAGCTGATTGTCCCCCAAATTAACTCTGATGCTCTGTGCAGAATAATTCAGTAGCAACATGGTCTAATCACCAACCTGGAACCTGTCTCCATCCCCACAGCAGACGGGGAGCCTCACGGGAAAGCTGTGGTTGCTGAGAGGTGTTCAGCCTCCACGGTTAGGACAGGACATCCTCCAGATCTGCTGCAGGCTTTGCTAGTCTGGCGGGGACCTTCGGGCCTGCCTGGCACAGCCATCCCAAACCCTGATCCTGGTCCTGGATCCTAACCCTGTCAGCAAGTGACCAAACTGCAGCCCTCTGCTTCCTCCTCTGCCTCCAGCTAGAAGGAGCTGTTGCCTTGGGTGGCCAACCCCAACCTTTTAAAAATAACTTTCCCCTCCCAGCCGGTGCTCGGAGCCAGCTCCTGGAGGTGCACGGAGCACTCGGCACGAGGCTCCCTCTGCCCGTGAGAGCCCCCGCGCCCATCCTGACCTCCGGAGCTGGAGCTGGAGGTGCCCAGCTCACGTCTCTCACAAGCACCCGGGTGACTGCACCCGCAGTTTTGCCCTGGCGTTCGCTGCCGTCCCCTTCCAGCCTCTACAAGCGGCTGCGGGGCAGAGCAATGCCACCCCGCCAGTGACAGGGGCTGCGACCCGGGTGCCTCAGTTTCCCTGCGAGGACTCTGTCCCCCAGGGAGGACGACCGAGCTCCCAGGTCCAGGGAGACGCAGCCTCTGCAAAGTGTCATTCACAGCATCACACACGACAGAACAGCCCTGACACAAATACATCCAGATCCCGTCCCGTGCTGAGCTGAAGGCAATGAGATTTGAAGGTGCTCAGCAAAGCCTTTTAAAGGATCAGGTCCTTGAAGCGTAATCAATAATCAGCTCATCATCCTCCCTGCTTCTCTTTCCCCCATGATGCCTTTCTAAAAAGCAGCTGAGAAATTCCTCAGTCACTGGCCAACTAGCAGGCAGTAAATCTGCAGAATATAAAGATGATTTTCATTTCCATTGGGCTACTCTATTTTTCTCTCTAAATATTTCAGGGGAGCTCGATTCATGGCTTCTCCTTTGGCGTTAAAAGAAAATAATAATAATTTTTTATTTAAAAGGTAGAGAGCAAAGCCCCGAGCACTGGGGCCCTCTGTATTGTGTTTCAAATGGTTCCCAGCTTCATTACTAGCTCTAAGCAAGTTCTGTATACATCACCTAGTTTAATTCAGCAATATCATCAGTGTCAATGGGTATCCAGCGGCTGCCGGCTATTGGTCATCTGGACCTGACACAAACTCAATAAATACTCCATAACCCCTGACAGCCGCTAGCAGATTAGCCCGAAATGAACGATTGCACAACCAACACCTGCTGAACCAAATCACCGCGCTGACTGATGGGCCTGTACTGAGCTCTGACCACAAGTGAGATCAGGGGAAGAATGATTTTATACTTTAAGAAAAGAATTAGAGATGGTGGCTGGAGTGATTGGAAAACCTTCATGAGGCTTCTCACTCCTTCCTGCCTCCCCCTGCCATGCCGAAAGCCATCAGCCCTCCGACTGGGGCACGCTCCACGCTGTGAGCTGACCACAGGATTTCAACAACAGCAGCAGTTTTTATTATTCTATACATTATTTATGTTACCATCAGCAGCTTTATTTTATGTCCTAGCATATTATTGCTATAAATTATTATTTTAAACTCTTTGGTGAGACTTTAACCACTGCTTAAAAATAAGCACTTATTTAAAGGTAACATTTTGCAAATGGCTTCAAGAGCTATAGGTGCGCCAGACTGGGAGCCTCCACTACTGATTTCCGAGACTGACTGAAGCTCAAACCACAGCACTTACAGCGCCAGCCTTGCTTTCCTTCCAGAGAGCAATTTGGGGCTTCTGATCACGTTGCCCTAAGTCATACCTAAATGCTAAGCTAAAGGCTTTGCTGAACTCGAGCCCCATCTCCTTTCTTGAAGGCTCTCCCGTTAGCGTGTGGAGAGCTTTTCGTGGAATCAAGGGTTTCGATTAGGCACTAGACAAGGCCTTGGAAATTTGGAGGAGCTGAAACTCCTGTATTCTGTTGCTATCCTCATTGCTACTTGCCTTGGGCAAATACCCTGCAACCTTTTAAAGTTTCCAGCTCCCAAGAAAACCACGGGTGATATCTATATGCTGAACACCTGGCTAAGTGAAGCTAAATCGGAACGGCCAGGCCACGTTCAGCTTTGAGCACGTGGCTTTTACTCTTTCAGTGCCTCAGCTTCCCCATAGGCCGGTCAAGAAATTTTTCTCTCTGGTTAGGGACTTTTGATCTTTTTCTCCCAAACTAGACTTTTTTGGCTTGACTACTTCCCCCGGTCACCTCAGGAGTCATTCTGCACCAGAAGAAACAATCGGTGCAGAACTTGGACTGACTTTAAGACTTCCAGTCGTGTAGCAGATAGTCCTGCCTTTCCCCAGCCCTGCAGCTCACTTCTCTAGCGAGACGCTGAGCTCCACGCTCCCTCCAGGACCAGCCCTTGGCACGTATTTCCCAGCGCCTGGCACAACCGCAGCCCTCGCCCGAGATGGGACCTGTATGTGCTATGGCAATGCAAATGGAGGGATAATAGCCCTGCTTGTTTTATCATGTTCGTTTCTGTCTGCTCAGAATCTGTCATCGTTTTCACTACCCGGAATAGCTGTCACTCCAGTTTTGGCTCTAGGATCCTGTTTTGATTCCAGCCCTTATCGAGTTTATCTAGAATCCTTCTGCTCATTTAAAAGAAGAAAAAAAAAAAAGGGGGGGGAAAAAAAAAACACCACCCAAAAAAATCTCTTATTGAAAGTGCTTTTAGGAGTTTGTCTGAGTCGGATCCCAAGAAGCCCTGCGTGGGTTTGATGCACTCCAGCCTAATTGATGTCCCCAGTTTTGAAGAGCTGTCTAGATTAGGGGCCCGCCAAAGCCTTTCAGAGTAATGTGATTTGCTGGAGAGCCACGGCATGGGTTTGCAGAAACACTGATGCTCCCGCTGCCAGCTTAAATCAGATACCAGCCTGACCTCAGAAAGCAGTGTCTTTTCCTATAAATTTTGGCATCACATTGAGTTACATCATTCGTGCTGCATTATGTGCTGTTACAGACAAGAAGTCACGCAAGTTAATGTGGCATCTGGCTGGAATTTAAAGGCAAATGCACAAGGCTGGAAAATCCAAATCCACCTTTGCCCTCAGACACCTGTGGCTGCTCTGCTGCCTTGCCCACGGCCTGGGCGACTCTGCTCGGAGAAGGCAGGGGTGTATTTCTTTGCAGGTAGACGTCCCCACATGTACTTCTGAAAGGCTTTTCCTCCCCCTCCCCTTTCTGTTTTTGACAAGGAAGACGAGCAGTAACTCTTCATCTTGTGGAGGCAGGAGCTTGCTGACTAGAGCTCCATCTGGGGGCACCATCTGGGGATGCGACCAGGCTCCAGCAAGTGCGAGCACACGCGGGAAGGAGGCGGGGAGCCCCGCTCCGGTCACCGTCTGCCCGGCTCCCGGCCCCGGGGCTGCCGAGCGGGCAGGACCCGGCTCCGCGCCGGGGCGGGGCGAGGCCGCCAGCGCTGCCGGGCACGAACCGCGCGTGTTCGCCGCCTCTTTCGGACACGGGCTCCCGCGCAGGGCTCACGGACGGGCACATTCGCGTCCACGTGGCGCGTCACACGCTCCTACGTGTGGACACACGCTCAGGCTGTCCTCGCTAGGCCTAGATTAACCGCTACAGGCCAGCGATTGAAGCAAAGGCGTTTTCCAGCCCGCCGCCTGCCCAAGACCCCCTGGCTACCCGCACATCCCAGCGGTCCGGGCTGGCAGATGCTCGCCTGAGGCCTCAGACACGACGCTGAACACCCCGCTCCCAAATCCAGCACTTCCAGCCGCCCCTGCCTCGTATCTCAGGGAGGTGCTGGAAGTAGAGACAATTCACAAATGTCCGTGAGCAGCAAAACCTGGTCCAGCCTGAGCAGGGCTGGAGGATGCTTATTTTGGAGATTTTTTTTTTTTTAAGAGAACTGGAAGTGGCACCATCTGAGTTTTTAATTTAATCTTGCACAGTGATAAAATATTTCATATAGGTATGATAAAACTTTTTACTTTGAGTCATTTTCCTTCATTTAGTTCCAATTTTTAGGCTATGTTAAATTATTGATTTCATTATATTTTGTACAGGTTCTAGCTGCTGTCCATCTAATCTAGGGGAAAAAAAAAGAAACATTTTGGATTTTTCTTTCTGAGTGATACAGGATAGACAGGCAGAAAGAGAGATACACACATCTGTGTGCAAACCATTTCACGAATTTTCCAGAAAAGAAAATCCATTTTCTGTTCTGGTTTGAATCTAACTGATGGTACAAAACACTGCTGTTCTTCCGCAAGGGAGCTCTGCAGCCCCCTGGTATGAACACCAGTAACCAGAGAAGGCTCAAAGCAGAGCTGGACTGGACCCTGAGGCGAGCGGCCGCCAAGCTTCCGATCAGCCTCCTCTTCCCTCATCCCTTTGCCCAGCAGGAAACACAAGCGTTGGAATTGAGCAACAGGGGTTGGAGTAAGTCCCCAAAACCTTGGAAATCCTCAGTGCCACCCATGTCACTCCGTCAGCAAGACGGAGCCAGGGTTCTCCCAGGAAGAAGCTCTCTTGCGAGACGCTGCGAATACAGTGCAGGCTCCCCAGGCAGCACGACGGAGAAGGGGAGCAGCCTTTTAGCCCGGCCGCGGCAGCCCCCCTGCCCAAGAGCCGCCTTGGCTCACGTCGGGGAGGTGGGGGTGCGGGGAGCGTCCCAGCCAGGTTCAGCTCCTTCACTGCACCTCTGCCAGGAGACACCGAGGTCTGGAGACACGGTGGGATGGCGGAAGAGATGATGGGTGGGGAGGAAACAGACCATAGTATTATGAAGCACCTGGTGAAAAACTACAAATGGATGGCTACATTTTCTGTCTACCAGGCTCTGCCTTGAAAGAGTTTTTCACTATAATTGTAATTGATGTTTTCCTTCGTCCTTGTAAAATGGTTTAGTGGTTTGGAAATGATTTAAAGGAGGAATAAATATGCAAAACCAGAGCAGGTTTCTGTCAGGCTGCGACTCCTTTCTCTGCGAGGCATCTTGCGCAGATCGATACTTTTAGGGAACAAATAATTTTGTCTAGTTTACGTGACATCCTCAGAACATTTCTGATCTAACACTAACCTAGCCGAAGTATATTAAGTGTTGTGGATGTTTCATTAGATCAATTTTAGGCCAGTGCTGCTGGAAACTCATATAGAGGAGGGTTGGATTCTGTCTGCGGCTTCGGGAACAAAGCTGTCTTAATTTTCGCTACTATTTTTCTCTTAGTAGAGACAGCTAACGAATGAGTATGATTGCAGACACCCATACGGACTCAGGTTTCACCTGCATGTTTTAAAAGCTGGCTAAAACATCCCACTCTCCTCGCTGATCCAAGGGAAAGGACCTTCTGCAGAATGAACTGGAGGAGAATCTAACAATGGAGAATCTGGTTTACAGGGAATAAGGGGAACAGCGTAAGGAATAGTTTATCCAGAAAGTACCTCTGACTGCCTGCAAACGTAGCTGCAGATGGCAAAAAAAGTGCATGTTTCTAAAGAAGGCCATTTTCAGAGTTTTAGGAGTAAAGATTACTGCAGTCCTCCAGCCCATGGTATGAGGAGTTCATGAGATAAGAGCAGCAGTAGATGATGCAGAGAGCCCAGGTCCCACCAAATGAATGACTTGGGACCAGCCTTCCCGTGGGCGTCACCTCCCCCCATGCCATCCCACCACGACTGGCCGTGCTTGGGAAGATCACACAGATGGGATCCCACGAGCAGAGCCCTGGACGTTTCCCTCGAGGCCTCCACGCTCCCGAAGCCTATTTCCCACTTGGTCAGAAATAACCTGGGTTTGATGGCTTGTCAAATATGTTGCAAAAGACTGGGAAGAGTGCTTAGAAAGGCTGGAGAGTGAGCTTTCTAGATGACAGCAGGGTGGTGCCTTGCTGGCTGAGTGCCCATGGAAATGAGGATATTAATGAAGCAGCGTTTGTAATTGAATGGAATTTATTGTACAATTAACAAAGTTAAGGCACCTAGAGCCTTGGATAGGTGTCTCTGTTATTTTAAATCTAAGTAAATAACTAAATTAATGCTACCCTTAGTAGTTTTTTGTAGCATAGCCAAGGCCGAAGTAATTTACTAAAAATAATGAGACTGGCTCACTGAAGACCAGCAAGACTCGTGAGACAGCTCAAGGGGGTTATATTTACAAACAGATATCTTCCAGATGTCATGGTGATTGGTAGTGTACACGAAGCAGGAGAGGAGAGAAAATAACTTTGGAGCCCGTACCTGGCCCCAACACGGACCGTGCACAGACACGACTGTACACAAAGCACGTTGGCTTTGCGAACTCCAGAGGCTGCCTGGAAACGCCCTCTAGACACAGCACCCTTCTGTGAAACGACTTCTCAAAAAATCACAGCTAGGCCTGAGATGATGATGATGTTGTTGTTGTTATTATTATTATTATTCTTTTAAAAAGTTACTTCTGAAGACTGCTGTGCTGGTGACATTCCCTTCAAACTGCAATAACTAACCTGTCACAGCCTACAAACGCTGACAATACAGCACCGTGTGGGGTTGACTTAATAAACCTCATTTACATTCATTTTGATTCGCTCAGGCATTGAAAAACATTTCACGGGGAAAAAGAAATAAGTAGGAACCTCTCCAAGCTGACATGATGTTTGCTGATATGATACGAACGGACTTAATAGCAGCACGTATGAGAACATGCATTCCTTACAATATTTGCAAATGGGCTTCTTTTTATTTACTTGCAATTTTTTTTCTTCTTCTTCTCTTTTGTGCTGGTGCCACTTGTGCTGTGGAAGCACTGCCATGACCACGTCTCCGTGCCACCAACGTGCCTAAGTAGTCACGTCCTCCCGGCCCCTCTGCTGGAATGGCCCGTGGGGGCAGGATGGGGACCTCACCATACGGCAGATGGGTAGATCCTTGCTGCAGTTTTTAGTTTTGTTGCTCCGTAATCTGAGGCTCTACTCCCCAGTTTCCCTTTTCAGAGTTAGCTTGTGAGCTGGTCTTCCTAAACTAGGACAGTCCAACATTTCCAGCGGTGAAGGCCTGTCTGGGTCCTGTCTTTGGGACCCAGTAACTCAGCTACATGGTGCTGAGCAGCTGAGCTCAGCCCCGCTGCAGCTGGCAGACCCCACAGGCACGGTAACAGCCAGCCCTCCACACCAGAGGTGGCAAGTGGCCTTTCAGGCTGCCTTGTATAAAATGTATTTGCTGAGCTCTGAGCCATAGTTTTGAAATCTCCCCAGAGTTGCATTTTTTAATGCTTTGTATATCCCTTTCCTTAAATTTCCGGTATGCCTTGCGTCCCTTTCCTAGCCTGCATTACACCACCCGGCAGCACACGCCAGTTCCTGTTGCAAATGTGTTACTGGGAGTTGCACTACAGCCTGCGCAATGTCGGAGAAACCCTCCAGGGAAAGTCAAGAGCATGAATCATAATCGGGCTAAAAGTTTATCTTACCTTGAAGAGCGATAAACACACAAGGCATGGTGTTTTTGTTATTTCTGCTGAGCTTTTTCCCGCTGACATTGGTTTAAAATAAGTTCCTCTTGATTTACATCTGTCTAAGATCAGAATGAAACAGAACGAGTTTTAGCAGAATAGGATTCTGCAGATGAACACATGGGGCTCATTTGGTTTCTCTTATCTGATTTGCATCACACAGAGAGACAGTTTAATTTCAAGCACTGGCCCTGAGCAATTGAGAACAGGAAAAAAAATAAAACCCCAAACCCTGAAAAAGTATCACAATCAAGCAAGTCAGAGAGGTATGTGGAGCTGGGAAACTATCTGGAAAGGGGAAAACAATACCACAAGATGAAAAATAATGCCAAGTGGCAAGGTACAGAGAAAAAGATTTTTTGCAATGCATGCGATCCAATGGCACTTAAGTAAAAACTCAAACCACTGAGCTATTGGGAGTAACGCTGAGTAGCTGCAGCTTCTCCCCATCACATACCATATTTGTGTGCTGGAAGCTGGAATCCAGCGAGGGTATGTCATGCAAGATGGAAAACACGCATACTTTTGCGCTGTGATGGCACAGTGTCACCATGAGACAAGGCATGGGGTTTAAGGGACTCCCCTACGCTGCATCTCGCCAGGGCTAGATTTCTTGTAATACCTCTTCTCCTTCCACACGAGGCACCCAAGAACCCAGCTAAGTGAGGCTCCTCTCTCAGCTGAGGTTTTAGCTCCCTTTAGTTTAGGCTGTACCTTTCTGCTTTAATCAACTGTCATTGCTTCAAAGGAGGAAACCCTCTGATTCCGTGCTCTGTACCTGCCTCACAAGGAGACAAAAAAAGTGCAGAAAATGAAAACGAAGAAAAGCCCGCTCTGCCCCGTTCAAAATGACAACTCCATCAGACCTGTCCTCTTCAAAGTTGCAATTTCCGCCTGCTCCCCACAGGAGCGCAGGTTGCAAAGAAGATACAACAGGGCTGTGACAACTCCGTGCAGTTAGAGCAGCTGCCCCGATGCAACTCCCCAGCAGGCAGGCGAAGCCTCGCGGCGCAGGACGGCATGGCAGGCTTCGGGGGCAAGTCCCCGCGGACTCGCCCTCGCCTGGCGAGGCTGCAGTGGCTGCCCGTCGCCTGACTGAGCTGCACCAAGTCTGGTGGATAAAAAGGCCGCGGAGTAAAGCAGACGACGAGTCTAGCAAGAGCTTCTACGCTGCCTGCGGGGCAGGTCTCTACACTACTGCTTCCAGGACGGGAACATGCATGGGCTTGTCTTCTGTTTCAAAATAAAACTTTGCAAGAAATCACGAACAAAATCAGAATTAAAGACCTCAGAGCACAGACTCTTACAAGCTTTTGCTACCCACTGCTCCCAGCTCCGCTTGGCTCCTGCTGTCAGCAGCTGACTGTAGCCTCAGAAACCGAGTAACAGCAGCAAACACTTGTATCTGCAGCACAGACCCTGATTAAGATTCAGACGTTCCAGCATCGTCCAGGTTCAAGGGCTGCTAGCAGGTCCTTTAAAACCAAAGTGAGAGAGAGCAGGAGAAACACGAGAAAGACTGTCGGGGGGTCAGCAAAGAGATTTTAACTGTTCGAGGGCCCAGAGATTCTCTGCGGATTCTCAACATCCTCACCATCAGCTTACTATTTTTAATAAGTACATACAGCATATGCGTGTATCGGTGCCACGCGATGTTTTTGTGCTGGACTTGGTGCCAAGTGACACGTGGGCTGTTCAGCCCTTGCAGCCCACTCAGCACCAACACAGGCCATACAGAACCTGCATACGGCACAGCACGGATCCGGCCTTGCACCTGAGGTGAGCCGGCTCTTGCCAAGCCTGCTTGTCTCCCCAGCTCCGAGCCCGGCGCTAGCCTGCGGTTGGGTTGCGGCTAGGTGTTTTTCAGCTCCGAGATGTTTTCAGTCAAACACTCGGATGTGTTGTTCCCTCTCCTCCCCCTCTCCTTGCTCCTGCAGCCACCACCTTCTCCAGACTCGGGCAAATTGACAAAGCAACAGGATAGGGAAAATTGAGTTGTATCATTCCCCCTTGGGGAGTCTCACTTTGCTGCCTGTATTTGAAAGTGCTCATTTCCTACATCTCTTGATGAGAGTTCCTATCGACCAGTGACCCCTAAATGCCTATGCCGATCAATAGCCCCCAGTATCTTATTGACAGGTCTTCTGACAGCTCTCCCCGTGCAGGAGAGCCGGGGCGGCAGCCGGCCACGAGCTGGCGAGGGCTGCTTCAGGAACGGGGACGACTGAGCCAGTATTGACACCATAAATGGAGACAGTTTACTTAGCACGCAGGGAAGATGCATCTGTGAAGGCAGCCCATAGATTTCCCTATTGTTTAGCAGCAGCTGCCCGCTCGAGGCACGGCGGCAGCGTCACCCCGTAACAAACACGCAGCTGGTCCCCAGGCCCCGAGCTCAGTGCTCGGGTGAGCGGAGATGGGCAATCCCTCCCTGGCTCTGTTCACGGGCCTCTGCAACACGTTCCTGAAAGCAGCAATTATTTTTGTCAAGATCTTGTCAATAACCCACCAAGAACTCTCTCCTTTTCTGTCCCTGGCTCATCCGTGCTCTGGCCAAACCATCTCTCCTTCGCTCTCAAGTGCCTGCAAGCCCCTGGTCCTCCGTTACTCAGGCCGTAAGAGGAGACACTGCCCACAGAGCAGGATGGAAGCTTGGGAGCCCAGATTCACACCATCTCCCACCGACAACCATGGAGCCCACCCTAAAGGCATCATTGTCCTGGGCTCCTTCTCCCATCAGCAGAGAGACGCTGGCACCCCGGGAGGCGCAGGGACCCCCCGGCTCTCCCTGCCGCTCCGCGCCGGTTGCTTTGCTCTTGCACATCTCGGAGCCAGCGCCAGGCGCAGGAGCCGCGCACGGTGTGTTTACAGTAAATCCTCCCGGCACATGCCTTCATAGCCCACCACTCATCCAGGCGAGGAGCCGAGGGGAAAAAATGAAAGAATATTGAACTTCTAATGCACTGTAATTACCAAATGATCCTATCTCAGAAGCAATGGGGCCCCATGGGATTTATTGCTGTATTAACAGTGGTTTTCCATTGCATTACTTAATGAATAATGTCTAGGCTAATAGCACACCAAAAAAAAAAAAAAAAAAAGAACACAACTCCAGTGTAATTATTATTTCTTCTAATGCAGCCACTTCTTACATGAATACCCATCTCTCTTTATTGGGTTGTTGTTTAAAAAAATGTTTCCTATTAAATTGCCATCGGTGCAAAGCATATATTACCATTATTATTTTTACTTTTGCTATACCAAGTATTTCCCACTCCCCGACGCTCTCACATACCCAACTGACCACTCAGTTCCCATCCATGACCCTGGTGCCACCCTTGGCTTTGCTACCTGGGTTCTCAAAAAGCTGCACAGATCTCAGCTGTGCAAACAGCCAAGCCTCTGTTTATTTTGGTAGCCTCACAAAATATTTATGGAGAGTTATTCGAGCAGAAAGGCTGAATGGAGATCATTGCAATGTGTCAAATTAAAGAGTGCTTAATGCTGCCTAATCTCCTGGTAATTACTGTTGTGGCAGCGGATGGCATTAGAGCTGGGTAAGAAAGCTAATGATAGTCAGACAGGAGCCTGGCTGGGTGTCAGGGCAAGGCGGGGTGGAGAGCAGGCTTCTGTCATCAGGCGGCTCCAACAAGTGGGTCTTTTTCTCTATAGATACTTATCAAAGAACCCCCTCACCATTTCAGCAGCATCCTCACTCATGAGTATGATTAGTTATTTGTACAGCGGCAGTACACTGATGCCCCAAATACGGGTCTCGGTACCGGGCACTGTGCGTGCCTTCAGAGGGAGACAGCCCGTGCCCCATGGAGCTCATCATCAATTAAAACAAAGCAGACAAGGAAGCTTTATTATCACCATTGCAGAGCTGGGGAATTAGAGTACCTAGAGACTAAGAGAGCCAGCAAATAATAATAAATGCTACTTGGAACTGCTGATGCTTATCTGAACTTTGCAGAGTTTGTGTCACACTAATTACTGGGGCTGTGTCTGATTAGCTCTGCATTCACTTGAGGATTATTGTGCCTATCTGGGCATCCCACACTCAGATCACTGCTGTGGTTTGAGTGTCAAAACCGACCACCTGTGGGGCAAGTGGGACTTCAGTCCTCATGGCTTGTCTAGTTGTTGTCCTTGATGAGGTCAGCAGCGAGTAGAAAAGAAAAAAGGAGACAACTAACTGGCTTGATGGGTTTCAGAGGTGTGGCTGGACCAGTCTATTTAAAGATATGTATTTAGAAGTACCACATAGTTATTGGACACATTTCCAAGTAAACACTGATTTTGCTCCTTAAGGACTCTTCTTTCTCTGTTTAATCATAATCCTGGTTTTGCAACAGCAAACCCATTGCCCTGGCAACAAGCTGTGATGTCAGAAGATGTTGGTTCTGACATCTTCAGGGGAATAAGCAAGAGCTATAAGCAGGATGAACCCTGGAGCAAGAAAGGTTCATATTTTGATGCCAACTACCTAGTACCAGCACTGGGAAAAGAGCTCTCTGAGCTCTCCTAGATGCACAGCCCCAGGCAGAGCACAGTTTCTGGGCAGAAAAATGTGATTCAGCATTTTCCCCATCATCAGTAGCTCTACAGTACCGCAAGTACTACGGCAAATCAACCCCTTGCAAATTCGGTACGTGTGCGGATGTCTTCTCTCCTGCCACTAACTGCACGCTGGCGTCGCAGTCCAAGATTGTGGCAAACATCGACCATCCCAGGAACTCACCGGGAGCCTTAGGACTCTCCACCCTCCACCGCCCGTAGGACAGGACCTGGGGAGAAGCCTCGCAGTTCAGGGTGGAAGGCAGCGGGGAGGGATGCAGGGAAGGGCTCCACAAGGGGAGGAGGGATGAACCGGTCTGTTCCAGTTACGGAGCTCAGCAAGCGAGAGGTTCATCATTAACTGTCAAACAGCGGTTTTAATCAGCCCTGCTCCTCGGTGGAAGATAGATTTAATATCAAGGCACATTTTCAGAGCCATTAGTTTAATTATGACAGGTGTCTGCAAACTGGATGGCTCCGCTTTCAAGCTATGAATGACAGCGTTTAATTCTCTGGGCCCACAGGGGCCACTAGGGTACTTTACAAAAATGAGCTTCCATTAAAGCGTAAGTGTTTCTTTCTTTCTTCCTCCCTTTCTTCTTTTTTTAATATATATATAAATATATATTACTCCCCTTTTGCTCTCTCTCTTCTCTGCATGCTTCAAAATGAGAGCTGATCAGAAAATTGCCCTTTAGTAGAAGGCAAAATAATTTTCCTTGCCCATTAGGCCTTATATTACAGGTTAGGAAGGCTGTGCCCCAGGTTCTCTGGCCAGGCAGAAGCACAGCAATTTGCTGCCTAACCTTTCCATTATCCATCTTCAGTGTTTTCCCAATAAATAGGTAAATAAACAATAACAACAAATACTGGAAGCTCTGGATGCCTACAGGGTGCTGCTTACCCGCAGCAGAGACTAAAGCCAGGTTATTCCGTGCCCTTTCAGGTCTGCTGGTGCAGCTTCAGCATCCAGCTTGGGCTACGATGTGTGCTGCACAGCTCCCACCTCCGTAACCAGCGCCGTGTCAGATGAGGAAGGCACATGTGGTGTTCATCCTCCTTCAGTGTTCAGCTTATACAGGCTTCCTAGGTTAGAGCACTTCATACGCACCTATTTTAGGCACCAAAAAGCCTTCCCCTCCTCCTTGTTCCCTAAAAAAGGAGAGGTTTTACATGGGGCAGGGAGGGGTCAACCTATTGGGACTTCTGCACCTTTTGGGAAGTTTGGATTAACTTTGATAATGGCAACGTAGGGGGACAGCAGAGCTACAGGCTTCAAAGATCATTAAGTTTTAAGAAAAGTAACAGATGAGAAGAAAGACAAGGTATGAATGTCCTGGCAGAAAGGGTAATAGTGTAAGCCTGTGTATTAAGAGACACCAAAGACTCAGCACAAAAAGAATCCCAGTCAGGGCAAAAAGTTCAGATGAGGCTTGTAAAACATCCCCAAACCCCTAATCAACAGAAGAGTCAACAAGACAATTTTTTTTTTCAGTCCTGGTACCCAGAAAACTAGTTGTTTTAGACCACTCTTCAGACAGAAGAGGCCAAGATTTCTATTGCCCTTCCCATGGTTATCAGATGGCCTTTGTCTGCTGTGGTCCCTCACATGTGAGCTGCTCCAGCCTGACAGCATTAGATTTCCAGAGGATTCAGGTCTTTCAACATCTCCTGCCAGACAGCCAGAAACACTCAATCTCCAAGACATACCCCACAGGCTGAGCTCATTTTCAGGACTAGGTTATTTTGTAAACCTAACTCCAGCCAGCCTTATTATTTAGCACTCAGCTTTTGGAAGTGTTTCTTAAAAGCAGGACTCCAGGATGGCTGCAATAAAGTGAGGCAGCAAAGTAACACTCAGTCTCACCTCCTGTGCCCAGGCTGGGCTCAAGTGGCTGGACTCGGGGTGGGAAGCTCCTTGCTGGCTGACTTGGCTTGTTTCTTGGATGGTGGCAGGTGGGGTTACTGGTACCAGGTGGAGCTTACATTTACAATTTAAGAAAACTGAAGTACTTGGTGATCCTCCAGGCACAAACAACATTATAGTCCAGCTTACAAAGGCAGAAAGAGAGGTGAAGAGAGGGGGGAAGGCTTGTCCTACCTCTCAGGGTGAGAGTAGCATGCCTGGCTTGCCAGCTGCCCGTCTCCACCCTGCATTTTTTTGAATACACAGTACAGCTCCGAGAAGCCCCTACTGCAGTGCCTCAAGCGTTGCCCTGTGCTTTCACCCCAGCCCTGGCAGTTCATCACCCCACGGCTGACAGCGCCTGTCACATGCCCCGTTTTCCCTGGCAGAGCTACGCCTTTCGCTCACATTTCCCCAGAGGTGGATGGACGTCGTCTCCCTAGTCAGCTCCCGTTGTCCCATCATATCCCGCTGGGGATGTGTCCCTGGACGGCACATGGGTGAGGAGAGGAGAGGAGAGGGAGCCAGACTGAGCCTTGCACGTTGCCCAGGGAGCAGCGTGCGGCCCCGCGTCCTGCGGCTATCCTGGCTGTACAGTGACCTCTGCTGCGGAGCAAAGCAGCTACCAGCCAGCTCGCCTCTCTGCGGGAAGGGAGCAGCTCACACTCTAGACACTACCTCAGTCTGCTGCAAGACTCTTCTGGCCTTTTTTTCAACATCCTCAGGTCCTGTTGTGCCTGCCTGTAACCTCCTTGCCTTGTTCTTGGGTCCGGCGAGGGCAGACCCATCATATGTCAGCTCCCCAATTCCTGCTGGGAAGCCCAGAGAGCAGCAGAGAAAATTAAAGGCTACAGTGATGACTGCTGTGCTCAGCCTGCCTGGGATAAGCTGCAAATAGGTTCTCAGCAAGAGAAGCATCTCTCCAGCTCTCCCAAGGCAAAATTCATCTAGACCAGGTTACCTCAGAGTTTTGCCCCAGCATCCGAGTCTTGCCCTGCTGCTCTGCCATCTGTTAGTGTCACCGCCTTTGCGGTGCAGCTCTGCAATGAAACTAGCTTGAAATTTCCCAGGCAACACTCCTCCGTAGGAAAAGGCCAGCCTGGCACGCCGCAGTGCTCCCTGGTTTCAGTGAGGTGCTGACGCAGCAGCGGCCGGGGATGGAGCAGAGCCTGCCAGCTCTCCAGCCTGGCTTGGCTGCCCCAGGAGCCCGGGCTGCCTGGCTGCGAGGTCTCTCAGCAAGAGAGACCCTAGACCGGGGTTTGTCAGCACGAGGAGCCCCCACGGCCCTAACTTCCAGCCTCTGTGCAGTCTGGAGTCTCTCAGAGCATTTCTAAAAGGTCAAAAGGAAATATCACTTCTACTTTTCCCCAAGTCTGATTTTGAAACATTTAAGTCTCCAGCCAGCCCTAAATGCTGCTATTTCTTACTCCTAATTCACAGGGTCCCTTGTTATCCCCACATGTCCGTGACCTTTCTGTCATGCGTTTAGGAGCTGATGAATGGTAGTTAAGATATGCCAAACTCGTTCCACTTGTGAGACAAACCACACCAGTCCCAAAAGGCATCAGGGAAATCACTTCTTATCCAGCCCTTCTAGCCCTGCTCTAAGCACAAGAGACATCATTTTAGTTCTCCCCTGCTATAAACCAGCAGAGCTCCAGGTAGAGCCCACTGAACTATGCTGATTTATGCTAGCTCAGTATCTAGCAGAGACTCCTGGAGACCTGTCTTGAGCACTGACAGAATGTTAAAACTAGCTTGAAATAATGTTTTTTGTTTTTTTTTTTGTTTTTTTTTTTTTTGCATCCATTTATACAATGAACTTGTTTAAGTGATGTTGCCAAACGCATGCATGCAAAACTGGTCTAGATAGACACTGGCATTCAATACTTAAAGAGGCTTATAGACTTGTAGAGGAATTTTAAAAAAGCATCTAGGTGATGGAAGCACCCAGCATGAACTGTTTTTAAATAGAAATCAGATGCATAATGTGTTTCGGAGTTTCTGTATAGCCCTGTAGCATCCAGTCACCTCTTACGTCCACAACTGCTTTGTAAATGTGGCCTGTGGGTGCTAAACTCCAGAAAGCCACTGGGATTTCATCGGAAAGAGACATTTTCAAGATCTATGACCAAAGTTAACAGAAAAGTTGATTAAATTTCTGCACGACTTTCCAATTCCTTAAAAAAAAAACCAACAACCCCAAAACACAGAACAATGTGTTTCTCAAGAACACAGTCCTCCCCCTGTTCCTTTTCATCCTGTTTGGAAGTGCCTCTGCCTTTGTTCCTCCCCAGAAGGGGTCTGGCAGGTTCTAGCACAGGAGGAATCTGGGAGAAACAGCAGAAGTTATTTAAGTCCAAACACATAAAATTACACATATTCAAAACAAAGAGCATGGGAACTTGGCAGAAGGAAAGGGTGTCTAAGTTACCAAAGCAGCCATAACTCAAGAGCTGACAAATGATGTGGGTTTGAAATGAGTATTTATTCTGGTATTTAATAATACAAATCCAGAATGTGGAAACTACTATACTGGTACATCACATTGTCTTTAGTGCCTCCAAGTCACTGAGTGCTATAAGGACCAAGCACTGCTGTGGTTTATATAATTCAATGCCTTTCTTACAATGTTTTACTGCAGAAAAATCCATCATGAGCAGGGAAAGGGATTCCCCTGCTAGTTTCTAGACTAGCATTGTTTCTGAAACTTTGGAGCTCAGAGAGGCATTTGAATAGCGCAGGGGAACTTATGTCAGAGAAAGCCTACCAGCTCCCAATCAATCTTTCTGCCTCCGTGTTGAAAGTTACATCTCCAAAACTTCTCAGCTTTAGAGTAAATCTGACTCGAGTTAGCGGCACCGAGTATTTTCTCAGCATGTGGCGGCATCTCACCAGCAATCCAGCTGCGCAGAGCCGCAAACGGCACATGGGCTGGTACGGGATGGAGAAGGGCATGCTCGGTTATGCAAGCTCCTTACTTAATCCCACTGAGGAAGAGAGTAACAATGCTGAGCTTCCACTGCAAAAGGCCTAAAAACGGATGGTCAAAAGCTCAGCAGAAGAGATCTCTGTGTTTCTTTTTCCTATTATTATAGCAATGAACCTGAGCTGGGGAGTTTGGGTCTAGATTCAGTCCAATTTTTATTTCATTTGTTGGTCCTTAATGGGTCTCTGAAACTTATATTGAGCAACATTTCCCCAGCTGAGCAGCAGTTTGGTTAGACTCGCCCCAGGATGCTGGGTGCTCTCACTACTGAGATCTTCCTTGAATCATCTTTGAATGCACAGGATGCACCAGTGACCTTCAGGAAAGTTTGGATTCTTGAGAGATTCTGGCCTGATTTTGTAGAACTAAGAAGTGGGGGTTTAAGGCCAAATCATCATATCAGGTGTTTATTGCAGTCTCTGCTACCCCACAAAATCTGCTGAGAAGAGCATGTTCTGCCCTAGACCCAGGCAGAGACATTATTTCAGGTTACCCTGGGATTAGGCAAATGTAAAACAACAGCCTATGTTCCTGCCTGCTTTTTTCTGTGTGTTCAGTAGGCTTTTTGTATTTTATTTTAAATGCAAACCAAATTAAAGACTAGCATATTTCTGTTTTTCTAGTGAATACTGTTGTAATGACTAATTGCTAGAGGAATTCACTTCTTAGTCTAATAAACCCAGCCCAAGTGAATGCAGAAAGGAATCTCTTGTTTTAGATGTGTAATAATGGGGAAAGGGGTTTTAGGACTCTCCATGACCTTTAAAAGGAAGCTCAGAAAGCGGCTGGACAAAGCAAACAGCAGGATTCCTAGGAAGAAGCTGTCTGCAGTGGATGCCTTTCCTATGAGATGGATTTTTTTAAAATTCAGGTAGAGATTCTCATATCCACTACATGGGAAACATCCCAATGGGGGCAGACGGAGCACCAGCCATTTCAAAAGAAAGTGTGTTTACTGGTTGCTGCAGGCTAATAGTAGCTTTGGTTTAACTTCAAATTAAATATACAATGAAGAACACCCAAATCAATGTGGTTTGACTTTGTTTTAGAGAAGAAATGATGGATTCAGTTTCCTTTCCTTAACCCATCCTCAAGCCTTATAGTACTGTTGGTAGGCAACGGAGCCCAACAGACCAACCCCACTCATTCAGTATTAATCCACACACGGGGTTAGTTTGGGGGGAGTAATAAATATGGTTGGGTCGGAACTGACATGTAAAGCAGGACTCAAAAGGCTTACAAATGGCCAGACATTTAGAACGTCCCAGCACCCAACAACCCCAGCAGTTCACACCACATCTGAACGGCCTGCGTAGGCAACCAGACCGCAGCTAGCGCTGCAGGTGCAACCCCCCGACCAGGCGCAGCAAAGAATACCTGAAAACACGCCTTTTGGAGTCCTGTGGTCACAGCACGGTGCTGCCCTTCCGACAAGGCTCCTGCACCGGGGAAGGGAGGCCAGGAGCCGGGAATGGCCAGGAGCCACCAGACATGTCCCTCCTACCTCGGAACGCCTGCTGCTGGCTGCAGTCAAAGGCCCAGAGCGGGAATTGCACGTAGCTCACCCAAATTCAACGGTCATCAGTAAGAGAGAATACACTTGCTCCCAGCAAGTGATGAAATCATTGAAGTTATACCCCTTCATGTTGAGTGCTGGCAACAGACAAGTGTACCGCATTCGTCAGAGCCTTCGGCAAATGCTCCGAGTAAACGGCAGGGAATCCAGAGCCGCTTCCCTGCCACTGACACTGCCAAGTACCCACAGGGCATTTGAAGGTGCCTGCAAGCAAGACTCCGTCGTCCCCAAAGCCAGGCTGATGCCAATGAACATCCTCACTGTGTCGCGATCCACCACCTCAGCCCCTGGCGCGAGTCCAGGAATCAGTCTGTGCCTCCCGAAAAGCACAGCAAAACTGCTGACATTCACAGCTGCCATTGAGGCATCCGAGCTTCAATAACGCAGGTCTGAAGTCCTTAGACACAGGAGTTAGCTGGCTTACACCGGGTAAAATTAACACAAGGCTTAGGCACCACACAACTCTCACTCGAGCCCTCCAGAACCAGTAAGGAGATCCCTGAACCTCGTGTTTGCTTTTGCCATGGAGGTGAACTTCACCCCCAGCAAGGAGTTCGTGCTGCTTGACAGCCAGCTGGGTACTTACTGCCACAGCTAAACAAAAGTAAATAAAACAAAGCAAAAAAAGGTTGTCACATCGCAAAGTGGTATTAACCATCCAGTGTAGAAACCACTAAATGCTTTTGCGGAGAGCCACTGAAAGAACACATCAATGTGGTTTTTCGTTTCCTTCACCTTAAATGCTATGAAGAATCAAGTGAGGAACAGCGTTTGGACTATCCAGTCTTCACATGCATTACCAAAAGCATTAATGCTCTGAGCATTATGACTTTTTGGCTGGGAAAGCTGCTTAAGCGCACGAAAGGTCTATACTTGAACATTCAGCCTGCAACAAGGGATATTCCAGAACATTCGTGAATCAGCTTTTCTAAGGCTGCAGCCCTTCTTCCCTTCCTCTTCTCCATTAAGAAAACACATAGCAAAACTACAAAAGTTATCAGCGAAGCCATGAAAAAGCATCTTCCCAAGATTATGCAAGGATTACAGCAAACGCTAGCAAATGAAACTGTGCTGGAGAAATACAATTACATCAAGATCAAGAAGATGAGGAATCAGTATGGATGAGATACAGGTGGTCAGACAGACTGGTGCTAATCCTTGAGCCACTCGCCACCAGAAGCCCCACTTACCACTCTGGAAATTACTTAAACAGAGTTTTATAACGGCTTTGTGTAGCGTGAGGTTTCTCTGCACTGGATGCATGGCACTCTAGGGGATGCTCACCACCCAGCTTGGATGTTGAAGTTAGGGCAGTTGCTTCTCAGGTAGGTGCTGCCCATGGTGGGAGAGGTTTTCCTTCTGGAGAAGGATGCAAGGAAGCCACAGCGGCCTGTGGAGGCCCCTCTCTCCCTGCTGTGGTTGCAGGGAGAGCCTGGGGAGAACCAGACACACCTAAGGGTCTCTGCAGCCTCTCATCTGTGGTCAGACACCTGGGCCACAGGCACCTCCAACGCACTCAGGTAAAATAAACTGAGGGCTGTCACAAAGAAGAAACCGGCAGAACAAAGCTTGAAAAATCCCTAAAGGCTCCAAGCAAATACAGCCCCATATTACTATTTCTGTAGTATCTCATTATTTAAGCCAAAACACATGATTTTAAGAAAGCTGACTCAGGGCTTCTAATGCTTGGGGTTGCCAACACTCTATATGCACAAATGCTTTTCAGAGGTTCTGATCACCTGCAATTCACACCAAATTGTGGGTAGCTAGCACTTAAAACAGCAAGCCTGTAATTTTATATGCAGTTGCTGTTTTATTTCCTGCTTTCTGTTCTGACCTTGATTTTTTTGTGGTCCCAGAAAGATACAGCAAACGGCAAAAACCACCATTTTGCTCCCATGCAAAGCTGTTTCATCTCAGAAGAGGTGGTGAATTTTTATGCCTGGTGGCAAATACACAACCCATAATCCCAAGTAAAAAGCATTACCTGTGGCAAACAGGCTTCTGCAGCAGCACAGGGACACGTTCCCTCGGAGAAACTGGCAGGAATTTTCTTAAGGTCAAGCTCTGACTCCAGGAGGGACAATACCAGATTTTACAGGCTGGCAACCAGTCACCTTGTTGCTATTCAGAGCAGTATGAGTTTGTTCATTTGTCTTTCACTGTAGTTAAAAAAGAAAATAATAAAGAAAAGAAAAAAAGACACATCAACACAACTACAAAGATCAGCTCTCCAGAAAGCAAGCTACAATATATAGGTTACAGTTTCCTGCTAAAACAACCCCCCTCATAGTATGATTTCATAGGCCATGCTAATTATTTTTAGGGCAAGCATAATAAAACCCAGGTGATTTGCCTTTAGCAATTTCTTCTTATCTTCACACAGCTCCGGATCATTTACCCACATGGCAAGCAATTACAATGAGCCCTGCAGTTCTTAACAGACATCTTTTGTCGAAACCCGGCAAGAGTACACAAAGGTTAATATGCTTTTGCACTACAAAAATCTGGGCATTGTCTTGTGTATTGTAAGACGTGCTTGTGACATGCTGAATTCAGCTGATTTACAAGATCAGCAAAACAGAAGGTTTTCCCACTGGGAGCCTTTTTCTAACTGTTTCCTCATCAGGATGTTGGCGTGCAGCGGTCTCCGATTTGCCATGCGAAAGCGAGGAGCGCGGCGCGGCGCGGCGTTTCCAGCCAGGCGTACCTCCCTCCCCTCGCCCTCTCGCACGCTCCGTCGTGCCCCGTGCCGCCGGCCAGGCTGCCATTGCTTTGCTTCAGCTGGAGAGGCGGATTCCTAAAGCAGCAGTGGTGACAACGCAGAAAAACAAAAGCTGCCCTCCGCTTCCCATACATAACAAGGGACGTTCATTCCGGCCTGTTTGGGATAAGCTGGGACTGTCACTGTCACTGTCACGGCTGGGCTGAGCCCTCCTCTGACCTCAGGAGACGGGGGGTGAGTGGGAAGGGATGTATGAGCCTTGCCTGACTGCTCTGAACTCGAGAGAGGAACGTCTCAAACCCCTGCCACACTGCTGGATATGAAGGGCAGGTTGCAACAAGAGAGTCCCAAGCCCGCTCTTTTCTGGGGAGCTAGGATATCTCAGATTCAGGCCCTCAAGCATAAACCTGCTCCTACGTTGCATACCATGGGCCCCCAGCTAGGAAAAGCACATTTCGTTGGACTAGGTTGAGCCCCTGGGTTCATATTTACATCTTATCAGCCCTAGCAATGGGCGCAAATGTAGGTAGGGGAAAGTAAAGCTCGGTTTAAAATGTAGAAAATCCGCAGAATTCCAGAGCTTTCCCATGGTTCCTACTTGTAAATGCAGTATCATTAGAGAGGTTTCACGTTCTCGGGTCCAGCCTCCGCCGGGTTCACTGTCCAGTCAGCCTTCTGCTGCTGAGCCGCGTTTGCTGTCACCAGACTCGGGCAGCGCTGAGCACTGCTCTGGGCAGACGCGTTGCCTTTTGTTCGCCACAGGTGATGCAGCCTGGGCCGGCAGAGCAAAGCTCCCGAGGGATCTGCTTTCCGACACGTCCTTGTCACACCTGCACTGCTGTCCAACGGACAGAGCAGTGGAGAAGTCTCCTGGACCTGGAGGGACGTCAGGGCCGGCCTTCTCACCTTTGGGGACTACAGCCAGTGTCTCCCGATGGCAGGACGTACCCAGCAAGGAAGATCCAGGCCACGGAGAAGCTGCTGAGACCTGGCTGACTGTTCTCCCTCTTCTGCTCCACCTCTGCTCAAAGCATCTGGTGCATGTTCCAAAGCTTGTCTTAGGTCCCAGTCATTGACAGTGAAACGTAAGCGGGACATCACGTGAGGGGGAAACATGGGAAAAGGAGAGAAGTTTATTTATTCTGTAGTGCAGGGCACTTGTGGCTGCTTTTATTAAATTGCATGTCTCTCTGTAGGGTATTAAATGTACATTTAAGCTAACTCTGGGGTGCCTAAAGAGTAAAGACAGAAGATCTTTCCTCAGTATTTATTTATATCAAAATATATATTTGTATTGATGAAGTATCGGCTGTCAGGCTACCAACAGAAAATCACTCTTGATGCAATAAAACTCACAGCCTGTTCAGCTCTGCTAACAGTCCCCCCACCCCAGCATTTAATTACAATTTCCAGACTGAGAAAACCAATACAGCTTGATAGGAAGGGAAAATATCCACCAGCGCCATAGGATCCTACACCACAGGGATGGTACTTGGTCCCAACAAGTCCCTGAACAAGCCATTTACAGGAGGAGAAGCCTGTCGTATGGCGTAAAAAAATAATTAAAAAAACCTTCAGAAGGGTTGGCAGCATAAAAATTTCTGGCTCTGTCGTCTCTCTGTTTCTGTGAGCAGCAAAAGATCCATAATTCTCACACTTAATGTAATTCCAAGGCATCTAAAGTGATTTACAGTCAGTTTACTCAATACTTTCAGCTTTATTTAATGTAACAGTTATGGCACATAAAAAGTTTATTGAAAATCCTTTGGGAGTATGATTGAGTAAGAAACAGTCATTGCTAATACCATTACGAGAGCTGAAGAGAAGGATCCCAGCATGTTCTCTCAGTGACCTTTGAGGCTCTGCGATCCCGGGTTACACCAGGAAACCCTGCCCTGCGCTGGGAGGGGAATGGTGCCAGGCTGCTCCTTCCCTCCTGGGGAGCAAACAGCTCGGGAGGCTCCTCTCTGCCGCGGGGAGCCCGGGGCGGCCCTGCCTCGCCAGCGGGGTGGGAAGGAAGGGGAAGTTCGGGGAAGGAATTTCCCTCCTGCCAAACTCACTCCTTCATGCAGTTATTTATTTCCATATTTGCCATTTGCAAGCAGCGCTGAAGCTCTCCTCTAAAGGGCAGAGGAGTTGTTTTGGGTGGGGTTGGGATGAAAATAGGGCTGCAGTAGAGTGAAATTGCACGGATCCTTCCCGGCTTAGCTCCCTGCGGTGCCATTAACTCTTTCAGCATCACCAGTCTGTTAAGCTTCTCCCCAAATGTGAAATTGCAAAAGCTGTTAATTTGCCTTAGCAATTAACAAACATTACTTTTACTACCATTATAGCAATAACTGTAATTTAATAATTGCCAACACTGTTAGTGATAACATCCACAGTGGTGAGCGTATCTCAACATCAATTTTTGTTGGATATTCTTGCAGTGCTGGCAGCCCACCAAGGTTGCTTGAAATAACAGAAGATTCACATGTATCTTAAAAGGGTGGAAGGTGAGCAAATTATTACTGGCAGCACCTAGAAGCTCCAGTCACAGACCAAACCCAGTCTGTCCACTGGCATAAACATAAAATGCTACAATCCCTCCTGAGGAACCGGAGGGACACTCACTCTCCCCATCCCTTGTGCCACGGCTGAATGCAGGCTTCAAAGGAAGACTCCTGCGTGGTGAGCGCCGAGCCCCACGTGCAATCTCTGATCTTCAGCGAGATACGGGCAGAAAGTGCAACCTTTCCTTCAGCTGGGATATTTCCAAGATCTCTTTTCTCCAACATGCTTTCACACACAGTCACTGCTTGTCTGCAAGCGACCCGTATTTTCCAGGAATCAGAGGTGAAAGGTGTGTCATGTGAAGGTGGGAAGAGCCAGCAAAACCAGTACAAAATAAAAAATAAAAGTGCACTGAATAAACTGGAATAAATAGACAGTAAAAGAAAAACATGTTCCACATGTGCATGTTCCATAAACATAAAAAAGGTTACATTTTTTAGATAAGGCAACTGTGATGGATTGTTTAGCTGTATTTGTCAATCAAGTATTAAGACTTGCAGAATTAAAATCAGTGCAGTTCAGAGATGTATTCCAAGCTCTCCAAAACATCAGGTTTGGCATTTAGATAGCTATCAAGCTATCATCTCTAGACAGACAAACAGATAGATGGATGGATGATTTGGAGAAAAAGATGGAGACATTCTTTCAAGACTTTTTTTTTTCCAAGATATGATTTGCTTGTGCCAAGAATTCAGCCTGGGGAAAAGTCCAAATGTAGCATTTCCTCTAGCTTAAACTGAGGCTTGGCCCGAACCAAGCTTTGGCTCCAAAGACCTGCTCTCAGCAGGGACACGGAGAACAGGATTTGGTGCCTCTAGCCCACCCCTGTGTTAGCAGAACANCAGGCTACCCTGCCCCAGAAAGAAACGGGTTGGAAATGCAAAGTCCTGCACCTCGGGAGGAACAACCCCATGCACCAGGATATGCTGGGGCCACCCAGCTGGAAAGCAGCTCGGCAGGGAAGGACCTGGGCGTCCTGGTGGACACCAAGCGGAACCAGCAACGAGCCAGCAACGTGCCCTTGCCACAACGGCGGCTGTGGCTACGCCGGGCTGCGTTCGGCAAGGCACTGCCAGCGGGCCCAGGGAGCGATCCTTCCCCTCTGCTCAGCCTGGAGTAGTGTCCAGTTCAGGCTCCCCATTACAAGAGACATGGAGATACTGGAGAGAGTCCAACAAAGGACCACGAAGATGATTACGGGACTGGAGCATCTCACGTTATGAGGAAAGGCTGAGAGAGCTGGGACTGTTCAGCCTGGAGAAGGCTCAGGGGGATCTTATTAACGTGTATAAATATCTGAAGGGAGGGTGCACAGGAGACAGAGCCAGGCTCTTTTCAGTGATGCCCAATTCCCGGACAAGAGGCAATGGGCACCAATTGAAACACAGGAGGCATCGTCTGAACATCAGGAAACACTTTTTTTACTGTAAGCGTGTCTGGGCACTGGCACAGGTTGCCCACAGAGGTTGTGGAGTGTCCCTCCTTGGTGATATTCCAAAGCCATCTGGACAGGGTCCGTGCACCCAGCTCTAGGTGGCCCTGCCTGAGAGGGGGGTTGGACACNATTTGTCAATCAAGTATTAAGACTTGCAGAATTAAAATCAGTGCAGTTCAGAGATGTATTCCAAGCTCTCCAAAACATCAGGTTTGGCATTTAGATAGCTATCAAGCTATCATCTCTAGACAGACAAACAGATAGATGGATGGATGATTTGGAGAAAAAGATGGAGACATTCTTTCAAGACTTTTTTTTTTCCAAGATATGATTTGCTTGTGCCAAGAATTCAGCCTGGGGAAAAGTCCAAATGTAGCATTTCCTCTAGCTTAAACTGAGGCTTGGCCCGAACCAAGCTTTGGCTCCAAAGACCTGCTCTCAGCAGGGACACGGAGAACAGGATTTGGTGCCTCTAGCCCACCCCTGTGTTAGCAGAACAGAGATGTGCATCGTTAGAGCAATGGACACCTGCCTTTGCCCCCAGAAACACCATTTACAGGTGCCCAAATGTTAATGCTGAACAGATGGGTGGGAGAAAAGCAGCATTTCATGCTGGAACTGGCAAAGCAGACTCCAACAAGTCCACTATTGTTAGACAGAAATTCCTAGAAACAGATGCAGCAAATTCAGCGCTTCAGAGCCAGTTCTGGAGTTTGGGGTCTGCTGGGAGAAGACTGTGTAGCTTATGGATTAATGTACTATTATTACATTACTCTTTAAGCTTCAAAGGTCTGCCAGGAAACCTAAGCCTACTATCTATTGAATGACATTTTAAGAACAAATAATACATTAATATATTTAATTTGAGAATAAACACATACATTATAGGAAGGGATTTTGTCTATGCTGATAAGTCAGTGCCTGACCTTTCCGTTGCAATCCCTGGGTGCTGAGCCATAGAGGACCTCTTCCAGGAACCTTTGCTATCGGCTGCGAGGCGAGAGCCTTAACACTGGTCCTGCCGGCTCGAAACTGCAGCTGACACGCTGTTTGGAAATGGGAGCTTAGCCGTAATTATCCCTTCGACACTAATCTACAGCTACACTAAATCTTGTTGCCTCAAATTAGTTAATCAATTAAGTGTCAAACCACAAAATGTTAGTGATTGTGGCCTGAATTCATTGCCTTGGCACATGCTTCCATCTGCTGCCTCTCTCCTTTACTCAGGTTCTGCTGCTGGAAAACTTTGGGGCAGGCGCCTCCCCCTTCTCATTAGGGAAGGGTTAATGAGGCCAGGCTACCCTGCCCCAGAAAGAAACGGGTTGGAAATGCAAAGTCCTGCACCTCGGGAGGAACAACCCCATGCACCAGGATATGCTGGGGCCACCCAGCTGGAAAGCAGCTCGGCAGGGAAGGACCTGGGCGTCCTGGTGGACACCAAGCGGAACCAGCAACGAGCCAGCAACGTGCCCTTGCCACAACGGCGGCTGTGGCTACGCCGGGCTGCGTTCGGCAAGGCACTGCCAGCGGGCCCAGGGAGCGATCCTTCCCCTCTGCTCAGCCTGGAGTAGTGTCCAGTTCAGGCTCCCCATTACAAGAGACATGGAGATACTGGAGAGAGTCCAACAAAGGACCACGAAGATGATTACGGGACTGGAGCATCTCACGTTATGAGGAAAGGCTGAGAGAGCTGGGACTGTTCAGCCTGGAGAAGGCTCAGGGGGATCTTATTAACGTGTATAAATATCTGAAGGGAGGGTGCACAGGAGACAGAGCCAGGCTCTTTTCAGTGATGCCCAATTCCCGGACAAGAGGCAATGGGCACCAATTGAAACACAGGAGGCATCGTCTGAACATCAGGAAACACTTTTTTTACTGTAAGCGTGTCTGGGCACTGGCACAGGTTGCCCACAGAGGTTGTGGAGTGTCCCTCCTTGGTGATATTCCAAAGCCGTCTGGACAGGGTCCGTGCACCCAGCTCTAGGTGGCCCTGCCTGAGAGGGGGGTTGGACACGGGGACCTCCAGAGGCCCCTTCCAGCCTCAACCAGTCTGTGGTGCCTGAGCCTGAATCCTAACTCCTCATGTGCTTCACATGGGTTGTTATGATCACGGCAAGTCAGAAAGTCCTGTTATTCGCACAGGATAGCTTGGAAAATTTTAGAAGCTGATCAGTTTTGCTGGAAGTCTTTTCAGCTTCAGAGAGGGTTTTTTTTAGAATTTCAATGAAAAGATAAAACTGATAACTGAAACATTTAGCTTTTTCAGAAATCGTGAAAATATTCAGTTTTGGAAAACATTTCTGGTCAAAAAATAAAATAGTCTGTTTTCTTGGAAACAGTTTCAAAAATAAATGTCAGCCTTTTAAGTGTATATTTGAAAAAAAGAAACCTTTTATAAAAAGAGTTTTTTAGGTTTTTTGTTGTTATTGAAAAACAACAACAAAAAAGACTTTTCAATGGAAATTTCAGTTCTCAGTGAAAAGCTATTTTTCATTCAAATGATGTTTAGAAGAAAAATATTCACCCAGTTCTAGTCCCCAGGGCTAATGTCTGCAAGAACTGTGTGGCCAGGGGTCATCTTCTCCCCATTTACAACTCCTGGGGCCAAAGCAAAAAGAGAAGGAGATGAGTATTCAATTCTCGGGGTCCCCAAGTGAGATGAGTGATGCTGGGCCAGTTATTGCCACACTGGGAGCAAATGAAAGCATCCTGCTCGTCGACACTGTCATTGTCCTACTTCTGATGATCAGTTAAAAATGTAAATACAAAGGCTAGACTTTGGGAAAGCCAGCACAGGATGAAGGGGGGAAAAATTGCAAAAGCGAGGTTTATTGATCCCCAGTCGAGATTGATGGCACAATAAGAGCAGGAGGCGAAGAGTGATTTTGCTTTTGAAAACGTTGATGAATAAGCACTCACGGGCAACAAATAGCTGGACTCACTGAATGATGGACGGCAGCAGGCGAACAAGATGCATTTTTATAAATGGGTGAAAGGAGAGGAGGACTTATTAAAAAAAATGAATGACCACATGTGGCAGGGATATGCCACTGGGGAGAAGCCAGCCATTGATTTATGTGCGCTACTGGCATTTGAAAATTCAATAATAACATTGACAAATGAGAGGCAAAGCTGGCCAGAGGACAGCAGAGAACTTGGAGTGGAGAAAGAAAATGCCAAGGTCAGGATGAAGGAACAGAAAAACATGCTTATGTTGGAAAGGGTTTGAGTTAACTCATCTATATAAAGACATTAAGAAAAATCACTCCGGGATCAGAGCTCACCATCCTGACTCTGTGGCATGAACTGGGGAGAAGTAAATGGAGGAGTCGCGGCATCCAGCAGACCTCTCTCTGGGGATATCTACTTCCTGACATGGGGAGCAGGGATCATGTAATCTTCTCCGCCTGCTTTTGATAAGCTGGTGCCTAGCGCTCCCTGGCACCTTTAAAATTAAATACCCTGCAATTTCTACGGACTGTTGGCAAAACACCCCCGTGCACGAGCATTGCACCGCTAAGCCCAGGCAACTCATTGCAGAGGCTGGCAGGTTTGCCCGCTGCATCGCTGGCTGGGGATACAGCAGAGGCACAGCGGGGGCTGGCGAAGCCCGAGCCCCGTTCACAAACGGCGCTGAGGGTAAGCCAGGCCCAGCAAAACACGGCGCAGAAAAACAACAAGATGCAACGAGTGTGAGAAAAAAAGAGACGCAGAGGAGCGGGGCGGGAAGGCAACCCGGGCAGGCTGAGCACACAAGGCAGGGGCTCGCCAGCCCTGGGCGGAACAAGATCAACTGCTGTCAGCAGTTTGCAGCAAGTGGCCAAACCGCTCACGTAAAGGGCATCTTCAGCAGAGACCATCACTTCAAACCATCCCGTAAGGGCCAGTTAGAGAAGGGGGTACGGTGACACGGGGGAAGAAACGCAGTGCAGCCCAGTTGGAGAGCGGGGGCTGCTGGAGATGTTTTTCTAACTGCACTTAGGTTACGGCTGGGCAGTAAACGAGAGGAATATGCTGCTGGCGAAGCATCATGTCACAGCACCCGCAGATTCTCACATCCCAAAGAGGCAGAGAAGGGGAGCTGCCAGCTTTTCTGCATTGGGCAAGTCTTACCAGGACTCAGAAGTGGAGTGTTTGTCTTTTCTTTCACTTGTTCAGGGAAGGATGGTAGAAAAGCCCTGTTGCAACAACCTCTCCTGAATCACAGAGACCTAGATCTTACAGGCTTATGGAAAAAAGCAGTAATTGAACTCATCAAAGCCATCTCTGGCTACCGCTTGAATACCTTGCCCTCACCACCTTGCAGAATATAGTGTGGCACATAATGTTACCTTAACATTTGATCTACTTAATAAGCCCCCCATTTTTTCTCCTCCTTGTCTTCTGGCTCTGTTACAAATGGCAGTAAAAGAGTACGACCGGCAGGAGAGACTGCGAAGAGAGCACTAGCGAGAATGTGGCAGAAATGTACTTTGCTCTTTCTCACCATTCCTGGCCTCCCTCCGGGCTTGTATTCATCTATGAAGATGTCTTTTCTAAATGCTGGAAGGTCAGAGGTGTGGCTGGAACATAATTCTGTGCATCGGTGTGCTTGGCTCTGTCGAAGGAGCACTTATTCAGTGCCGGAGAGAGATTTCTGCAAGGACTATACAAAGCCCTGGCATGGCTCACCGAGGCCAGTGGAAAGGACTGCAGGAGCGTGGGTCGAGGCCTTATCCCTGGGAAACCACGGGGTTTGGTGCTTGGTGGTTTTGAACACTTAGAGGGCTCAGCACAAGACTCTCCTGTTGAATGACGCAAAAGTGTGTAGCGATCTGCAGTATTAGGATAGCATTCATCCTAGTAGAGACTGGCTTGATCGTGGGAGCAGGTCAAGCCCTCAAAATAGGACTTTTGACACTGTATGTTTGGGTTTTTCCCTGCCTTTTTTGCAAAGCAGTTAATTTCCATCTTCAGCAAAGGAGCTGAAACTCCTGTTCATGGTGCTTTACTCAGTTTTTCAGCCTGGTAAATCTCACTGCCAGAGCCAGCTTTATTTTTAAATATCATCTAATATCACATCATTGAATAGCTGACCTGCAACACTGGCCTATGTATTTTAGCATGTGTCCCTAAACAAGTTCCAAGCCAACTAATCCTTCCATACCAGGCAAAGTCATCCCTTGTATCCACTCTACTCCAGCCAGAGCAATCTTTGGCCAGGTGATTTTAGGGAGATTCCTAAATGTGAGGCCAAAACGCTCAGCCATATGGGAGGTGGATACAGACAAACCTCATTCTTTTGTGCTACCCTGGCAGAAGAGTCAACAGAAGGATTATCCGTAATCTCATTAAAATTTACATTGCTGAGAATGGAGTTTGTATTTCTGTTATATGTTCTCTATATTTAGATTCCATGTTGCTATTGCCACTCAGCTCCTCTATATCCAGAATTAGTATCCTTAACAATAACGAGGCACACATACACAAACACACATACTTTTTGCTCAGTGTGTAAAAGCTCTGAAAACAAACAAGATCACCTTGTGTTTCCTTAATCTGAGGATCTCAAAGCAGCTCATGTAGGTAAAGTATCTTCTACAGGAAGGTAAAGTGAATTACAGAGAATTTGTTGGATTCACCCAGGTTTTACAGTGAGTCTGTGGATGAAAATAGACTGAAACTCTGTTGCGGAGATGGCTGGAGCCCCTTCCAGTTACTGGCAGCGCGTCTCCCTGCAGATGTAGCTTTACCCCTCTGAAAATCTCTCAGTAAGAGTTTTATACAAATAATTAAGGTTGGCAAGGAGTGCCTAACTCTTTCTGGTTGCTGAAAAAATCCTCTGCTCAAGTTTGACATAGCCGAAATAATTAACGAGGGGAAAAAAGTTGAAGAGCCGATAAAATCTCTGAAAGCCCACCCGTCCGCCTGTCCTGGGTAATGTTACGCTGATAGCTGTCTGTGTCAGCAACAGGGTTTTGCAATCGAATTTGAAACAGTGCAGCTGAGGACAGCATTAATTTAGAGTTTGGAGCCAGTGCTGCAGAAATACTACAGGCCCAATCCACAGCTGGCATAAGCTGGTGTAATTCTGCTGCTGTGAGGCTTGTGAACAGCAACTGAGGATCTGGCCATATCATCTTACCCCCTCTCCCCCAGAAGGGCTGGAGCAGCTCCTCAGAATCGCTCTAGAGCCCATTAAAACAAAAGTAAGATACCTCCAATCATTATTACTCATTTTTATGGCCACGTTGTTCACAAATGACTGAATTTAGCTGTCAAATGTATAGAAAAGAAAAATAAAATCAAAGCATCAGCCATCTGCGCCCCAGAAAATGTTTATATTTTCATCGGTTGTTTACGGTGAAGTCTCAGCTCCTTTGTTCCACATCATATTAGTTATTGCATGGGAAATGAGTGTTTTTCACTTCACCATTTATAAGGCTTTTGCATTCTCTCTCGTGCATGCTCGCTCTCTCCCTTATATGTATTTTTAGTCCATATGTCTCGGATTGACACATGGAATTGTGTTTGTTTTACTGGTTCTGTCTCTCTAATAGTTTTTCATTGCAAAGGGGATCCAATGTTTGTTATTTACTCTGCTTTCTTCCAGTGCCATTACTGCGAGCGCTCGGTTCAATCAATCCAATTGCCTGGTAGCTCTGAGGTTCCCTGACCTATTTGAGTGTGAAGGGAGCAGGGAGAGCTTTGAAACCCTGCCTGGGCTCATCTCAGAGATGGTTGTGGAGGCCCGGCTCTTTGAAAGCTCTCACACTTATTTGTGCTGTGGGTCAGGTCCTCAGCTGAACCACCTGGCATCGCACCACGGAGCAGTACGCAGAGCCGCTGCAGCATCCCGCAGCTGAGGAGGTGGCCTCGCAGGCTAAGATTTATCCTGGACCAGGGCTGGGATTTCCAGGAGCACTTTGTGACCGGAGGGAGGAATCCACTCTCTTAATCATCTACCTTGAGGCATCTTAGCAGCCGTTCAGGTTTCCAGCAAAGTTTAGTGCCTGTGCTCAGAAACTTGGGCTCTTTCAGGGCCTCTCTTAAGCGGAGTGCCCCAAATCCAGTAGCCACTTAAGAAAGTCTTGGCCAAAAGGCATCAAGAATGAGGCACAGTTGTTGCAAGTAAGAGTTCCACTTCATCGGATCACGTAAACACATATTTAGCTCTAAGTGGATAAATAATCCCTCTGAAAGCCACGCACATGGAACACTTTTCTAGATCTGGCACTGTGTTTTGGGTGAGCATCGTATTTTTCCTCTTTCAAACTCCCCAAAGGAAAGTGCAAGCAGAAGTTAAAATCCCAGTGACTGCCTCCACTTTCATCCCTGGCCTGATCTCGTATTCTCTAACCTTACCTGGGAAAGTGCTGTAAACAGTGGGAGTGTAAATCTGCTGAGGTTACTCGGGCAAAGTAATATATGGTGCACGAGGGAGGCCTCCTCTGAAACACAGAGCACTGTTGTGGCCCCCATGTTATTAGATAGATGCTGCAGAAGGAAAGGAGAAATAAAGGGCATCCGAGGACCAGGCAGCTGCCTGAGCTCTGCAGATGCACTGGTCTCCGCATCTCTCCAGAACGAGACCATAAGTTTCAGAGGGGACATATTTACATACTCTTGCTACGCAGCACAGGGGTGTCGTCTCGGATGGTAAGTGGCCTGTGGTTTGCAGTAACTCTAACAGGGATTTACAGCAGCCCACGTTTCCCCCTGTCTCACCCACCTGACAGCCCCGTTTCAGAGCTGAGAGCACACCTGGGAGCACGGGCGGGAGCAAAGGGGGACTGCAGGGCACTGCCGAATTGCAGTTTGGGGCTGCCAGAAGATACTTGGTCTCATGTTTCAGGCCTTCAGAAGCTAACGCTGTCCCGTCTGGAAGGTGTTTTGATAGCTCTAACAAAATCTTTCCACAAAACACCCCCAAAACCCTGAAGACCTGTGCGCTGGGACACTTCTATAACCAAGGTCTGAGGAGAGCATCGCCCGCCCTGCGGCAGGACACGGGAAAGGGAGCGGAGCCTTAGCGGAAGGTAAGGATCCGCTGTCAGGAAGAGGGGATGTCACCGACACACGAGGATGGTGTCACCAGCAACACCAAGGAGATCCAAAGGGCTATCCCCGCTCTTACACCAAGCCAGGGGCAGCCTGCATGTGGTCGTCAGCCGCAGTAATGCGGAATGAGAAATCCCTAGAAAAGCAAGTGAGGAAATGAATTCCAGGCAAGCGGCTCGAGCAGGGGGAGGGAAAGGGGGAATGAGCGTCTCTCTCTTCAAGGCAGCTGGGCTTATTTTAATGGGCAAGGTCAGCGAAGAAATGACCAGGAAGAGAAATCGCTGCCATTACAAATCAGTCGCGATCTTGTATCAATTATTCCCTGCGCAGTTCCCTTGCCTTGGGCTGAAGCAAACACGGCCTAATCAGTTTTACATCTACGTTTAATTTTATTGGAAAGAGGAGCCAGCAATGCATCATGGGGCTGCTGTGTGACATGAAAGGTGACCCCTGCCAACTTAATGACACAATACATAACCCTTAATGAAGTCACTATCTTGTCCTTTTTTTGCTGTCTCAGCCTGATGATTTATGATGGCATCATTTTGCTTTGCCCTCTTTTCATTTCAGCTTGACAAAGTGGATGAAACAATTATCTTCGTTATCGGCCAGAGCAGTAGAAATGTGATAGTTGAGGATTTCTGCCGGTGGAGGGCCTCGGCTATGGATCAAGTGAATGGAAAAATACGCTTAGGAATTTTGGGGTTCCCCCTTCTTTTCTCTCTCTCTGATTGTGGCCTCCTGAAGATGGTCAGAGGATCCCAAGAAGCCTTGCAAGCCCTATATCACTGAGGCTAGAAGTAATTTCAAGAGAAAGATCTCTGGAGCCCCAGATAGAAGAAAGCTGGAAGGTGTCAATACATTGCCTTTTTCAGCTTTTTTCCCTCTCCTCTCCACACCCACCTGTACTGGTACGATGTGTACCCACGAATATGCCTGACAAAGGTTATTAGGCGTGTATGCAGCTATCTAAAGGTATCCAGTGCTAACGATGACTCTGTGTGTGTTCGTGCCTCCACATATCCAGATGTATGTGTGTGTTTGTACTTGATTTTATGTATAATTAAAATCAGCATAAGCTTGTATGTAATCCTTCAGAGCTGAGGCTACCTCTCCATGGTCACAACGCTTTCTGCCTGCAAGTGCATTGTAAACCTGCTGTTACTAATTGTAGCTTGATGCTTTGATGAAAATCACAGCCCTGCTTTTTTACGAGTTTTTAGAGAAAATGGGTACCTTTTTCCCTTGGTACCTACAGAGGTTGTATGATGGAAGCCTTCCTCCATTGACAGAGATGCAGATGGAAGCTGACGGCACAGTATTTCAGTCCTGCTAGGCAGAGATGACAAAGTGCCCTCGCTAGCCATATGCTTGATGGCACTTGGAACTGCCACAGCAATATTTTTTGGCTGGTGCCGCTCAGGGTCTAATGTGGCTGTTGCTGTTTACTTAGTTTCTCCTCTACACCGAGATGATTCAGGATGACTGTGAGCAGACCTTCGTAGCAGTACTTAGGCACATGAACAAATTGCTGCAATTCCTCACTGATTTTAAGAGATAAAAAAGACAGACTCAGCTATTCCTATCACGTCCTTTGCCTGCACAGGGCTGTTCCTTGCAGTGCCTTTCCCGCGTCCCAAGCACGACCATTCCTCTAGTCCACAAGCTGATGGAAGCCTGCCTTCCACATTTCGCCAGCAAGGTTGAGCCTAAGACTTTTCTGCTCTTTCTTACACTACTCAGGTACCTCATGTCCCCAGTCGTGAGCTGCTGGAGAACCCTCTGTCAGCAGAGCTGGAACTAAAATGTCGTTCCAACACTTGAACACAGCACTCTGCCAACTCGGTCACACTGCCCTGCTCCTGGCTATGGATTTACATATTCGAAGGACTACCTTTTCTAAGCCACATTTTTGATGGTTTTGGAAATAGCAGTCAGAAGCCTTCCAGGATTTTATAACCACCACTTCAGCCTTCCAGTGTTCTTACATGCACCCTTGTAGGTCAAGACCTCTGTACAGTGAACCAGTTAGACTACCTCTAATTAAGTTATTCTGCCTCATTCCTGACTAATATAAAACATGCTTATCAACCCAGATTCTGCATTAAGGCTCCATCCTCCTCCTCACAAGGAAGGCTTTCTCTCCATGCTGTGACCTGAGCAGGGTTTCTCAGAGAGGGTGGGGAAGGAATGAGAAGATAAATGTAGTTGGGCAGGACATTAAGGGAAACCACAATATTGCCTTGTAATGCAGCTCCTATCTGATCAGCAGAGTCAAATGTGGTGCCGCAGTTATGTCTCATAGGAAGTGGAACCAGCCGCCCCCGTCAAACTGATTGCCGAGATCTTCCCCGAGATACTCCTTCTGTCTGTCAGAGATACCAGCTGCTGAGGAATTCTCAGCATGTGCTGCAAGTGACCCCAACCCAGCTAACGCAGACCCCTTTCCCATCCCCATCCCTCAGGCTCCGCTCCCTCCCTCCAGCCTCCTCCCGGGGGCTGCAGCCACACTGCGGGAGCGGGGACGGCCTCATCGCACCGACGCGCACGCTGGGCTTTCGTAGCATGTCAGGAAAACACGGCTGGCCTTATTTTGGTGAGCAGAGGATATGGGAGGGGGACATGACTACTGCTTTCTCTTACAGTGAAAGAAAAAGCTGCAGCTCGAATTGCTCCTTTAATTTCCTAACACCTTCCTTCTGCCCTCGCAGGAGGCATTTCCTGCTCCTCTTGTCAGTTTGGACAGCGTCCTAGGAATTCATTCACATGGAAGGTGGGAAATGTGACGCGTTGGCAGAAAACACAGGCAGCAGTAGTCTCTAGTACTTTCAGAATAAACTGCAAAAATTTAACTAATTAAATCTCAGAGCCATCCTGTAAATCAGGTAGGTATGAAGGCTATTGAAAAGGGGAAGGCCGAGGTCACCGAGAGCCAGAGCCCCCCGCAGCAACGGGGCGCTGATGTGGCCAAGCCCAGCGGTTCCTCCTTCAGCACGCAGCTACAGACCTGCAAATCCTGGTTAGGTTCAAATACATCGGAGAGAAGAAGAGGCTCTCTGGAGTGACTCCTCTACCGTCAGGATAATTGCAGCCGAGATTAGAGCCGGCTGGAAAATAGGAGCATTTTACAAATGAAGGAACAACTAACTGTAGGGTAGTTTAATCATAATTAATGGGAAGACACCGCTCAATGAGTAGCTGCATTCAGGCCTGGTCGTGGTTCAAGCAGCCGAGTGTGATGTATAGTGGCTGTTTTCTAATCCCCTCTCTTTATATGCTCATTCTTTCTTATGTCCTTGCTTTAAGAGGCTTTACAGGTTTTACATCTTGGTCCTTGCTATGGTATCCAAGGGTATTTAACTGCCACAGTTTGATACGTAGGCTCTGGATTTGGGAACAAAGAGCAGCGAACCCTTCTCAGGGAAAGGTGTGCTTTTTCTGACGGACCAAGTGCTCTAAGGGTTAACGCATCCTTCCGCTTTGCTTGCCTTTAGTCCCACTGCCAAAAACCCTGCTCGTTAGTCTGCTGCGCTTCCTCCGCGTGTCAGCAAAGGAAATCCGTAATCTCCCAGCTACAGATTTGGGGAACTTTGACATCCCCTAATGAGGTAAACACATTACTGTCATGTACAAACAAACAGCAACAAATTAGCAGCTGACACGTGAGGAAGCCACGGCACAGCAACATGCGGCACTCTTTACAGGCAATTAAGGCTGCCTGTGCCGACTGCTGACGTGCCAGCCGGGTCTCGTCCCGCGCTCCCTGCCCCAGCCCGTGGCCTTTCTGGCCATTCTCCATCTGCCGTCTCATGGGGTTTCTTCCTCCTCTGCCAGCTGAGCACCCTGTGGGCAATTGGGTGTGATACCGGGCACGGTCAGGCGCAACACCAGAAGCTGCTGGTAGAACTGGGAAAAATGACCTCAATATTGTGGCTGCCGACTGCAAGGAGCTGGCAGGGAATGCTGCATGTTTTGCTACGACTTCTCTGAGCATCCAGGATGGGCTGCTACCAGAGACAGGATGCTGAGCTGGTGGGACCCTCGGCTTGACCCTGTGGGGTTGCTTTTATTCTCCAAATGGGAATGTGTCTGACCCTGGGAGGAAGGATTACAGCAGCCTGGCAGAGAAGGTTCTTTACATTAGATCTCGTTCAGAAATCACTTTCTTGCAGTATCACCCGTAAAGATCCCGGGGTCTTTATTTCTAGTCCCTGGCTTGAGGCCCTATCCCAGGAAAAGGGCTCAGTAGCTTAAACGAGATAGGAAGGGTAGAGAGACAGATATTTGACTTTTATTCTAGAAAAAGGCATCTCTATTAAGCGAGAGCCAGGGCAATAGGCCCATGGTCAAAGGGCTTTATTATTATAATTGCTTTGCAAGGGTGAAAGCCTGTGGATAGGAATCCAAATCAGTCATCACTCAGAATAATAATCATGAAAAAAGATAAATAAATAAAGGTAGGATCCAGCCAAAAAAGGAGCTCACATTATCAGCCAATAAACCAATAATCCATTAGTGACCAAGGTTGCTGAATAATATAGTACTTTCACAGTACCCATAATTTATACTGCAGACTAGAGAATAGACACGATTATTAGAGTGAGGGCTACTGGATGACACATGATGCATGACCGCGCGGCATTGATCTTCACACAACAGGAAGGTGTCTAGACTGGGAGATGTATGGCCGTGCGATTCAGAGCAGGGCATATTTCATGCGGGGCCTAATGGAGTAGTGGAGGCCGTGATGGATGACTTGCCTAGTTTCAGTAGCAGCGCAGTTATAGCAGTGCTAATGCGTGACCTCTCCCGCTCCCTGCGTCCTTCATTCAGTCAGGGTGACCTCATTTAAAGGGATGGAAAACGAGAGGCGCAGAGTACGAGGGGGAGGGAAGAAGGGGGAGAGAGGGGAGGAGAAGAAGAGAGAATAAGAAAAATAAAAGATAAGGAGAGGGCGTGATGTAAATGAACAATCTCTCCTGAGCTTGAGGCTCACTCCAGCACTGCAGTGGCACTGGGTATTATGGGACTGATTCTGCTCCTATTTGGACAGGGTTACTCCTGATTTCCAGAGGTGCTACTGAGAGCACGGTAAGGCCCCTGTGGTGCAAGTCTCAGCCTTGCCCAGGCTCCCAGAGCTCGTGGGACTGGGCCAGCAGACCCCATCTCGTGATGGGGCGCGTTGCTCCTGGCTCCAGCAGGGCCAGGCAGCACCCGCAAACCTCCCGCGACCCGGCGAGTTACCGGCGCAGCGGTTCTTGCTGCAAGGTGCCCACCCGGCCTCTTGCCAGAACCTGTCCCCAGAGCTAGGAAGGGCTGTGAAAGAGCTCCTGGCCGTCAGCGGTTTGCAGCCCAGGGCAACAAAACAACCCAAAACTAGTACCGTATTCAGTCTTGTGGCAGGCCTCGTTCCTTGTTGCACGATAACAGGTGATAAATAGATTCAGAGAGTGGGAGTCTAGTCCCCTAATGAAGGCCCTCCACCTTTGCATTGGAACCCCCATCTCCTCTTCAGCAACTCTCCCTCCATCTGTTCTTCCCTCCATCCGACACTCAGCCACCAACCTCCGCTTCCAGGCAGAGGCAGGGGAAACTGAGCAAGCAACGTGGAGCACCTGAAAAATCCCAGATGTAAAATAAATGTAAAATATGCAAGTGGGATCAAAATTAATAAATGGCAGTAACCCTAAAAAAACTGAAGCAAATTAAAACAGCACCCCACTGTGAATTTTTAAAATGGATCAGATTTGTTTTTAAGTGCAGCACTCAAACTTAGCCACAAAGCATAGCACACTGCTGTCAAACACGTTACAGATACGGCACAGCCACTTGGCAAAGCTCACAAGGACTGATGGAAGCCAGAGCACCTGCTGACCTGCCCAGAAAAGGGCTGGGTTTTGCTCAGTGCACTCCAGGACGGAGGAGGAGGGAAGGAAAATGTGACTCTGGGCAGAGCTGGAACAACATTTTGCTTTCTCTCAGGACGATTGCGAAGGACTGTTACAATGCTGGTCTGAGGCCCCTGTCTGTTTAGAAAGGTTATTGCAGCCACTCCAGTGTGCCTAACCTGGAGGAATTTTGTTGTGAAACCAGTACGTCTTATTAGCTGGGGAGACGACCAGCAGTGGCGGGACCCGGCCATTCAGGTGCTCCACACCGACTGCTGGGACCTGGCTTCCAGAGAACCCTGTATGGATCATCACAAGAATGTGGGGTTTTTTGTTGGTTTTTGGTTTTAAACTTCCAGGAGTTTCTTTAAGGAAAACAGAAACCCAGGTATTTTTATGGCATTTTGTCATATTTTCACATCTAACAATACCACTTCTTGATGGAGACTACTATATTCACTTTTTCGGTAAGAAAGATACCCAGACTGATAAAACAACATACCCAAGAGCTCTAAACTGATTTGTCTCAGGAAATGGACGGCAGAAGGCGGCGCGGAGCCCAGCAAGCCTGCTCTGCCACGTGCAGCACAACCTTGGCCTGCAGCTAAACCTGACTACAGCAGGAATATATCAGCCATCTCCCTTCCTTCACCCTTAGCTGGATGCTCACGGCTTCTTCTGTGATGAATTCTGTGCTTTGGTAATGAATCCTACAGGGTCCCTAAAGGTTAAATAAAATGATCTGCTAAAGTTAAAAAGTGAATTGATAAAAAGGAACTGTTTGCTTTCTCCCTACTATTTTCATTCTACTCTCCTTATCTCTTGTTCATTGTTTCAGTTATCCTGGATTAGTGCCCAGGACTGTCTGCACAGACAAGAGACAGTCTCCGCCCCAAAGAACTTGCAAGCTTAATAGCGAAGCCAGATGGATAAAAGGCAAGATTATTATTGCTCTTCAGAAGTAGGAAACTAAAGCACATAGAGCATACATCACCGCTTGCAGTCACAAGGGAAAGGCCAGAGCAGAAGCAGGAGCTAAGCCTCAGGCTCTCGGGGCTTTAAACACAAGAGCATCCTTCCTCTTCTGAATGGCCAGCACTTAAACTCGCCATGCAGGAGGTTACTGTATGGGCAGATGGAAATGGCTGTTTGTTGGTCCTTGGAGGGACTTTCATGTGACTCTTCCTGTGTCTGTCCTCAGCCCCAAACTGCCTGAATCCCGTGTCAGCACACACCCTTCTAGGATCACTGCAGCTCCTGTAACGCTGTCTCACTGCCCACCACAGCAGCTCTGCGGCTCCCTTCCCCAAAACCACGTACGAATCCATACACACCCCCTGCTACGTTTCTTCCCCTCCATGTAAGGGCTCTAACTCCCCAAGCTGCCCGGAAAGAAAAAGAGAATGGCCATTTTCTGTGTTTCCTTTACCATCTGGGCTTATTAAAAACTGCACAGCAAATTAAAAATAGGTGGGAACAAAGATGGGGGAATGACATAAAGGGTTGCATAAAATTCTCTGTGTACTTTTAAAAGCTGGAATTGCCATATGGACTGGCAGAAAGACATGTTTTACATTTCCACTGGTACATGACTGACATCATTTAGCATTAACTTCTATTTGAATAAAATGGTAGTAGACATTTAGGTAATATTACAGGGCAATAAATGTTTTAAAGAGCCTTGGGGGGATGCTCTTGAAACACAGTCCAGACCAGAACTCTAAAAATATGTCTTTATATATATTAACCTCTTTTAGGACTTCTGGCTCTCAAACAAATAATGGAGGATAGAGGATTTTTTTTCCCCTTCCCCTTTTACTCTCTGAATTAAGAGGCCCCAGCTATATTTTTTCCCTTTTTCCTCTTTAGCTGTGCTGGGAAGAACATGAGGAAATGTAGTTAAAATTCAAAAAGGTTCCCCTTTATCATTACCATGAATCAACACAATAAATGAGCCCCTTCAGAGCACGGTAATAAGAATTTGATAAATCATCAGCCAAAAATTAACTAGATGTCAAAACAATCTTTGGGAAGTGTGATGGATTAGGGGCGATAGTGGCAATTAATCTCCCAGCATGAGTTCACAGGAGAGACTGAACGCTGGGAGATGGATAGGGGGGAGACCAAGGCCTCACAAGGTCAGGACACTGCAGAAAGGAACGAGAGAGGGAGAGAGAGAGACGGAGAAAAGAAGAAAAAAATTCCACTGAGTCGGCAATACCCAGGCCCCCGGCAGCCGAGGTAGAGGTCAGTCACATGCCTTTGAAAACCTTTCTGTCTCCAGCTGCTCTCTGTGATGAGGCAAGCACTTTTCTGCTCCTGCTAATAAATGCCACAAGCCAGCTCATGGGGTACAACACATGGCTGGAGAGCCGGAGAGCAAGGCAGGCTTCATTCGCAGGGCTGTGCTCCCTCGTCACAATAACAGGGGCGGCTGGAGGTGGCAGGATGCCGGAGGGGGAGCGCAGGGAGACAAATCCTTCTCTAACGTGTGAATTCATCCATACAAGGCCTGGCAGTGGGTGCGCGTGGCTTGACTAATTCCGCCTGAGCACGGGAGGGGAGAGTGCGGGAGGAAAGTGCCGTTGCAGTCATAAATCCCCCTCCAGCTGGCAAAACCACTTCCTCAGTCTTCCACCTCACAAGAAGGTTTCCAGCCCTGTCCAAAGCAGCAGAGGCAGCTGCGGGCTGGGGCAGCGCTCCCTGCCCCGGCACCAGTCCAGCCCCATCTCCCACTGCCGGGCTGGGGTCCGCAAGACCCCTCTGACCACAGCACGGAGAGCCGCGAGCAGGGAAGGGTTTGCAGAGCAGCAGAGCTGGGCTGCTCTGCCTGGTCCCTGCCGGGCTTCCTCGGTGGAGGGGGTAAATAGCAGGTTCCACAGCTCCTGGCGTGCAGGCACTAGGAAGAAACCGTTCGCTGGACAGGTGGAGGTGAAGGGGAGCGATTCTGCTGCCTACCTCCACCTCCTGCGACGCAGCAGGCGAGCCAGGCCAGCGCAGGCGTCAGCTACCACAGCCTCACGTGCCTCCACTGAGCGGTGGTGGGTCCCTCCAGAGGGGTTAGCCACAAACCGAACCACAGAGCTTCATGCTGGACAGAGACCAATTCACACGGGTGCAAAAATTTCAAATAAGGGACGTACAAAAACTGCAAGGTTCAGACTGGCCTTCCAGAGCTGCCAGAAAGGACTGTACATTGATGTTATGCATAAAACATTGTCATAATCTGTGATCTTTTTGCAGCCTCAAAGAAAACCTCACAAACAGCAATGGTCTGTAAGCCTTTTCACAGCACCTACATGATGGCTTGGGCTGGGGATGAAGCAACAGGAACGGGTGAAAGGAGTTCAAGCTCTGCTCCTCCAGCACAGCCTTTGGCGCACAGGATGGCTGCGACGAAGCAGACCATCTCAGTATGCCTCAGTTTCCCTTGGTTTGCAGCGCAGGCGATTATTTCAATGCGGCAGTTTGCCACTGCATGAAGTTTAATCTGTCAGGGTTGGGAAGCATCGTGGGACACCCAGAGGAAAAGGGGAGAGGATTATATACCGTGTTAACAAAATAAGCCTTGCAGAGATGCACTGAGGGTGTTTCTCCCCCACAGCTTCCAGGATTCATTTCTTAAAGTCCTATACACCCCTCCTTCCCCTCTGGGTAAGTGATTGTCTTTACCTGTGCTAGTTACCTTTGCATCTTATATCCTAACAGCAGCACAGGCTCCCAGCTCAAGCGAAGCATTGTACAAACGACAATATCTACCATGAGTCAGCCACTGCTTCGCTATTTTGCTGCCCTAGGCAATTGCTTGCTCTGCTGGTGTTGCACAGCTAACCTAGCGCAGCAGCTACTCCCTGCTCTCCTTTCCCATTATGTCCAGCCCTTGGTAATTACGCGTACAACAGCATCTCTGCTCTGAACATGGATCTGTGCTGGCAGGACTTTTTGACCAGCGTCAGCTGGGCCAGGTCCAGCAATTATGTGCACAAGGGGTGGTGGCATACACTGCCAGTCTTGCCCGATTTATGCTCTTCCTTCTTTGCACAAAATCTGTCACCAGGAATCCTTTGCAATCCAAACAGGAAAAAAAAAAAAATGGGCAATGAAAGAAAAGAAAAAGTCAGGCAATCGCCTGGCAGGGCTTCTGCTGACTTCTCACACTTTGCACTGGGCCTCAGGGCATGGAGCTCCCAGTGACATTTCTCCCAGCAAACGCAGAGCCTGACACATACCCAGGATGGCACCAGCCAGTCAGGGTGACACTGGGGGCATGGACAGCCTGCAGCTGGCTTTTCTAGGAGTGACAGTGACAACAAGAAAATAAATAATTGGCCTAGATCCTCTGCAGCCACACTGCTGCAGTTCTCCTTTCATCACTCTGAGGCTTGCAATCCTTCCCTGAGCTATTTAGCATCTCTCCTCACATTTTCACTGCTGGAGCACCGTTGGCTTTGATACACACTGTGCTCTTCCCCTCAAGCGACAAGGAACAAATGTTCATGCAACACAGAAAGCGCCCATGGGGTGAAGGAGAGCTGAAGACTTACTGAAAACATCTGCGGCTGTTCTGTCACCACTGGCTATCTTCCCACTCCAAGCAGGGTAAGAGGACCAGGAAGCAGCAGCCAGGGACAACGTCTTGGCTCACCAAAGGTTCCTCTCCTCTACCATCACCCTGGCTCACACTGACACCAGCTGAGAGAAAGGATAGACGGGCTTTGCTGCTGACAACCCAAGGGCCTCCAAAGATAAGGAATGCAAGAGCTGGGCAAAGCATCTGGCAGCAGGGAGGAGCTCTGCATAGTCCCGATAGCTCTAGTCATGACCTGAAAGCCTCTCAAACGGGACAGTAGCACATGCAAGTGATATTTTGAACTAGAGTTGTAAAAGTGGATCTTGGAAGTAGAAGTGGTTGTGAAGTGAAACCAGAAGTGGGAACACCAGCGAAGTAAAATCTGACAGGCAGTGTGAGCTGTGCTCCAGCAAGCTGTTAGCTCTCCCGTCTCATCTGACTAGAGGTGCTGTTTATGGACTGAGAAGATAAAGACTCAAGATGCAGCTGTGGCAATATTGCTGTCAAACTTCGTCTGTTTGCATTGGCGTGGCACGCAGAGATTCAGTTATGCTGGAGACTCCACTGCAGTGGATACTCGAGACCACAATGCAAGATACGTTCCTTTTCCTGAAGCAACTGAAGTCCGCAGCAGGCTGCAAACATTGGCAATGGCAATTTTTATTCTTTGGTTAGATGCCTCAGGGCCAAATACTGTTGCCACTACTGTAGGCTATGGGGTCAACCCACTGAAGTAGAGAGAATTAATTCAGATTTACGCATTTCAAATAAATGGGTTGCTAGCGTCTTGAAACAGAGGTGGACGGCAACCCAGCTTAGACAGAGCGTCACTCCTTGCTTGCAATGCACAACATGCTCTGCAGCTGTCTCAGGGTTGTTGCAATGAGAAAGTCATTGGCTTCTCCATTAAGATAAAGCAAAGTATTTGCTGTGGTCACCCAAATGCGCATATCCAGCTCAGTAATGTCTGCCACTATAATCTGATAGTCATTTATTTACTGAAGCAATGTTAGCTCAGAAGCATCGTGTAGTTTTCCCTTCCCTACCTCATTTTGCTGCTATGTTAATAGAAACTCAGTTATAGAACAGGACTTGTTCATTATTACTCGTTGTTAGAGGCTAAGGATCAGCCTCCATTAGCTCTGATTGCTTTGCTCCTGCGTATTCATACTGTTGATAACACCTTTCTTAAATATTTGTATCCTTAAGAAGCAGCCTTTTTTTTTTTTAATCTTATTGCATCTTTCATGATTTTCCTTGGGTTGCTCGTACAATTTTGTGTAAGAGACAAATGTCTGGCAAATGTTCGGATACTGCTAGCTGCTTGGCGCATATCAGTGTCAGAAAGATTTTGGCGGGGGGTGGGGGGAAGAAGAAAAAACCCACCCAGCTGGAACACTTTCCTAGAATGCCTGTCTCTTCTCAAGACAGACAAGGCTTGGATAGAACAGATGTTTCCACCCAAAAGCAGATGTGAAGATGTTACTTTCCCAGGGAGGAAATGTGGTGGGGTTTATTATTAACCAACAGTCCCCATATGACAGCTTCCCTTGACCAACAGTTGGAAAATCTGGAAAAAACCATAGCCCTCCAATCCAAGTGGTGGCAGGAAACAGCCAGCCCTGACGGACTCCGTTCATTTATTTTTATTAATTACAACCTGGAAATGACCAACAACATCTGGGAGAGCCAAATGTGGAAGAGAAAGCAAGCTAGAGCAAAGGGGCCAAATTTTTTATTCCATGATGGCCTTAGCATACTGCTAAACTTCAGGAAAAGCAGCTGCAAATTCAGTCTGAGCAGCCTCTAAGAGAGCAGAAAGAAAGGTCCAGTGGCCAACAGAGCAAGGGGGAGCTACACAGGGAGAAGCAATCCTGTGCCACACGTGGAGTATAAACCTGTACCGCACACGGAGTATAACGTGGAGCAAGTGACAGCCCTAAAACCAGAAGCACTGGAGTTGTACCAGCACAATGCTGAGCCTCCAAATAAATGGTGCCTGTTAAAGACAGACTGGAGCTGTGTCACACCGAGGGCCCGAACCAGTCCCCCCAGCACTAAATGGCACCGTGCGCGTAGAGCCGAGCGGGGCAGCAGATTCCCGCAGCACCGCGGCTGCACGACACTAACGCGCTGGAAATCAACTGATGGAAAACAGGCAATAAGAGAAGAAAGTTCAGACCAAACCAAACGCAGCAAATAAGAACAGAAATCCACGTGAGGCACAATAGCAAAGTATTTCAACAAAAGAACAGAAAGCAAAATAGATTTTCAAAACGTAAAACATTTGAGAAATGACCAAATCTCTAGTGAGGGGAAGGTACAACAGACAGCGCTGTAACCAGGTCCAGAAAGCTTAATGGCGTGTGGTTACCAGTTTGGAACTGGAACAAAATAAACCAACACTTCACAGAAGGCTGATCAAAAGCAAGTGAGTCTGTGACAGGTAACAAACAGATGTGTGCAAGTTGGTTTGCAGTCGCATGGAGAGAGGAATCGTGAACGGAGTATTTAAAGCATCAGTGGGCCTCCACGAGCCACGTGTCAGCATGGGAGCAGCATCACCGGTTCCTTAGCCTGCCGCTCCCGCTGGTATAACCAGTTTGGGTCTTTCGTTTGCTGCCCTGCCCGAGGTGGCTGCAGACACTGCACTGGTCTGCTCTGAGAGCACCGTGCTCTGGGCCTGACACCAGCTCGTGGGCGTGAAGGGGAGCCGTGATCGTTATTTGAGCAAACAGGGTATCCAGCTACTCAAGGTTTGGCAGGTGCACACATATTTTGCTGAACTGAGAGGCTGGTTCAGCTTTACTAAAAGCTTTGGATTTCTTTAGTCCTTTTACTCTATAGAACCTATACACGGCCAGATTTTAAAACAAACATTGAATCAACTGTTACCACTGCTAGTGTAAAATAAGACATTCTCTGCTTCTCTGTTGACAGCCCCACCTAAGGACACATGGACTCTTTCCCATCAGGTACTGGAGAGCGCAGGCTCCCCGACATGCACACACGCCAGCTGTGGTTAACCCACAACCTGAGAGCTTGTAAAACATCTGTTTATATTTTCAGAGCAGTATTAACATTGTCAGACCATGGCAAATCTGCTTAATTTTAATAGACATATGTATAATACACAAGCCAAAATACACTTAAAATGGGACATGTCAGAAAATAAACAACTATTAACTAATGAAATATAAAGGAAGTCGGTTCTTGCACTTTCTCTCTCCCACACACATCCCCTGCAGTCACAGTTCAGTCATCTCCTCCTCGTGACTCCCCACTGCAGCCTCATAGGCAAGAACTTCTGCAGGAAAAGACAGACGCCTCCTCTAAGCGTGCTGAGATAGCCTGGGAGGGAGCGCAGAGAAACGGCGAGCCCTCTGCCTGCGTTTGTGTTTTCAGCGTCAGGGTAGCACTGCTCTAATGGCCAAGACATCAGTCCCTTTCTAAGAAAGCTTTAAAAAACCCCCACGATGTTCATGTGAAAAACCAGCTTCACAAAAACACTTACAGAACAGTTCTGGCTCAGAGACAACAGAGCAGCACTTCGGACACAGGGGCTGGAGGGGGCATGAAAAGGCCCAATTTTCAGTTGCGCCGTGTGTGCTAGTTATGCTGAGAAAGCTGAAACGGGAGGACTGGAACCTGGGTTCACTTTAAAGCTCCTTTCATGTTAGAATAGGGCAAAGGGGCTTTGAGTACCAGGACCAACATCTCCCGTCTCTGAACGTGCCACAGGACAAGTTTTCAAGTTCTATAGCAAAAAAGACACGCTCAATTCTTTCCAAGTGTCATGTGTGACTGCCGCAATCCCAGCACGGACGTGGCCTGGTTGTGCCAGCCGCTATCTCCGTGCCGAATCCAGCTCCGCTCAGCTGGCAGCACATTTATCTTCAAAAGGCCCCCTGAGGCGGGAGGTGCTGCTTCAAGGTGGGGAGGAGGCAGGTCCTTTTGGACTGGGAACACACGTGGTTTGTGTTTCCCCAATCCTATCCTTCCATCTTACCATGGAGCACGCTTCTCCCTGGGGGAGACACTGCTAATCTCTACTTTAGCATCTTCCAGCAAAACACCACCTCTCAGCTTCCCGGCACGGCAATAGTCCCTTGCACTGCACTTTCAGAAACTCTCAGTGAAAAAACTGTCTGATGTTAAGGATGACTGCATTTTCTTTGGAGGTTTTAAAGTTCATTCTTAAAGGGGAGTGACAGTCCCATCCTTAGCTTCACCATACCCTCTCTAATTCTACAGCTTCAATTTCTACAAATATATCTGAACGGGTTATTTCCACCCCTGCCCTTTTCCTTAATTTATTTTGTAAGGTATATACTGCAAAAACCAACTGCACGGAGGTGAAGAGAAGTGCCCCATAATTGAGAACAATATCTCCAAAGGGCTTTTCCAATGAGGTGCAGATTTCTCTGGCATACATTTTCAGAGCTGAAGTCAGTATAATGAAGTCCAGAACTTTTAGGTTTCCCCTTTAATATATCCATCATGTCTAGATCCATTATTGACATGTTGACTTTCTTGTTTCTGATTTAAGCTGCCAGACTCAGTAAAATTGCCTTGACAGCTTTAGCATTTGTGGCAGAACACTGACATGATGTTACTTACAGCTAATTAAAGTTGAGAGCATAATAAACAATCTTGGGATCCTAGCAACCTAATTTCCTCGGGTATTGAGTTTGCTGGATCTTGACCAGAGTTCTTTGAAGCTCCAGCAAATTCTGAGACTGACCTCCCTGCTCTGTGGGTGCTGGCTTTGGACGTCAGGGTGCCTTTTGTCCCAGCTGGGTAACACCAAGAACACACAGGCCCAGCCTGTCCGGGGAAACGGTGAGTGGTGAGGAGAGACAGGGATGAGTAACTGGCGAGGAAACGGGAAACTGAGATGCTGGAAGTGGGTTTCTAAGGCCATTTCACTGAGCAGAAATGGGCCAATGGGTTATAGCTAATTAGCAATGGGAGGAAAGCGAGCAAAGGAGAATTTAGACTGATTACCAGGAAATCTTTCCTACTGGTGAGCTCTGTTAGACTGCAAAATACTCTCTCAAGGGAAGCAGTGCAAACCACATCTCTCGAGTCATTTAAAAGTGGCTGGACAAAGCACTGCAGTACAGAGTGCTGGGAAAGGCAGGCATTGGGGTAGGAGAGCCAGTGTGAACAAGGTGACCTCACAGAAGGAGATTTTCTATTACTAGTTCATAAGGTCTTGGAAATTCAACTGCATCAGTTCAATTCTCCTTTCCTCTCCCATGCCATCTCAAACCCAGCTTGTTTTACACAGAAGTGCCTATCACAGAGGGAAATTACATACTCACAAAATAGAAAGATCAGTTCAGTCAAGGGCAACATCGCACCTTTTCTTCTGATGAAGATGTTTTTGTTATTTATTTTGTTTTAACAAGAAAAGAATAAAGCCTGCCATACCCAAATCAGATTCTCAGAGCTGACTCAGCCAGCAAAATCAGCATTTTTTTCTTGTCTGCAGTGAATAAAAAAAATCACTACTCACTTGTGCAGAATCAACTGAAATTTGAGGTGAATTAAATCCAAAAATCTCCCTCTGTTCCTACAAGTGACTGACATGCCTTCTTTATTGCCAGTTTCTTGAGTGCTATTGGACTGATTTCTCCCTCTTCCACTGTATCTCCTCATTCTGCAAAGTAGGGCAACAACAACATTTCACACCTCTTTTGCAAAGACTTAAAAGCAACGCAAGTGACACCCTCACTGTGAGTGGAGCCACTGTAAGTCATTAGAGCAAACAAAAGTTAAGTTGTATTACGCTAAATCTCAATGAGAAATGTTCTAGTTCAAGCATGTTAACTTGCATTTGTGCATATGAAGAAGAGCAACTGCTGAAGTCACAGTAAGATGATGATGCATCTGACATGTCAATAGATAATTTTTAACTGATTTAGTAAACCAGTACAAAGGCTGTGCTGGTGCTTTTAATCTCTTAATTCAGCTAAAAATACCCTGAAACTGAACCTCATGTTGACACAATGGTTTACTGCATTTAGCGTGGTTTCAGGACCACTGTTCTTAAAAAGACAAAACTTCTGGGCACAGACAAGGCCCTAGAGGTGAACCAAAGCACGCGTATGTTGTAAGAGAAAGGATCTTTGAGTCCAAGCCATTGCTTGCAGGTACGCTGGTGCACATGCAGTAGCTCCAGGGATGCCAAGAACTTAATTAATCTCTAGGGAACTGCTCCAAGTTTGCACCCATAGGACAAAAATAGTATTTTACACTTTGGAGGATGCTGAACCATCTCTGGATTTTGCAGATCACCTCTGTTCTTCACTTCCACACTGCCTCTGCAGGGCAGGTTTACTGCAGCATGCCCTCCTGCGGGCTACACCTGAGCACAGCGGGTAGGAGAGCCACACTGCTGATCCCGCGTTTCTGGCCTGGGGCGTCAGACGGGAGGCTTGGAGGATGAAGTTTGTAAGAGCAAGAGAGTAAATAGCCCCCACCTTAGGTCCACCCCTAAAGGTTATTTACCAGAAAGGAGTCTGCATTGAGCACCACAGCTGGGTTTCTGGGCAGAGCCATGCACGGGAAGAAAGCAGAGAGTAATTACTGACCAAGTAAGTGGAGAGCTTGGGGGTTAATATGTCACAAGGCAGAACATCTCCTTGGGCTTCTTGTGAAGACCAATGACACCACCACCGAGCACTGCTCGCTTGCGTGTTCCTTCATTGCTTGGGAGGGAGTCGAATTAGTAACACGGGGCTGGATGTCCTGCCTCCTCCTGACCGGTGCTGGCACGAAGCAGGGAGGGGAGCTTAACTACCTGAGAAATGGCTTGAAGCAGCCACTGCTGTGAAAGCAATGCAGGGGGAAGCCTTTCTCAAAGGTGGCAGTGGGACCTAGGAAGAAAAGGTACTGCAGGAGGAATGCCTCTGCTCCTGGAAAATGAGGTGCGGATCCAAGCCTCCCACCCTGTCCTTTCCCAGGAGCCAGGGAAGGCAGCGTGGGCTGGGCCTGAGTCTAGAGATACAGACTAGACAACTGCTCACAGCATTCGCTCCCTTTCAGGTTTCATTTCCCACTTTAGTCCTCCCCATTTCCCAGTGTTTCATAACACTGGGCTTCATTTCAGTTTGCAGGCTGCACACCGTCCTTTCTAGCAGGCGCGTATAGACAGAACGGATGGTAGGGGGACAGCAAAGGAAAAGGAGCATTCACATTTCCCGAATCCTATGCCAAAATTTCCCAAATCCTCACGGGCTGCACCCTTCTGTCTCCAGAGCCGTTAATGCAGCAACTCTACTGAATTCACTAGTGGGGGGGGAACCCAACCAAAAAACCCAACCCTTGGATGAAGGACGCCTGCAAAAGCAGCATTTCCTCCCTTTTGTCTTGGCTGGGGCTGTTTTCAGTTCCTGATTGCTCAGACTCTTTATTCCTCACTTTCAGACTCTTGTTCACTTCCAGCTGGGCTGTATGTGTGCTTCAGAGATCCAGTGGGAAAGGTGGTGCGCGGTGACCCCCAGTCATTAATCAAGCTGCCTGAGCCGGGGCCTTTTCACAGCCAGAGCCTGATTATTGGCTCTTGGGAGCTGCGTAATAAAACGACAAGGGGAGTGAGTCTATTTCCTGCCGCCAAACTGCTGACATTAATTCACACCGGGGGCTCGGGGAGGCAGCGGGAGGGGGGAGCCGGGAGAGAGAATCTATCTGTGCAAGTAAACACTGCAGGGTCTGTGCGCTGCTGCCCAGCTGCTGCGCGCATGTGTGTGAACAGATGTGTAACGGCACAGATATGTTCACGTATGCACTAACTGTCCTATGTAGCGCAGTATAGCAGTTCGGAGAAAAATATGGTTTTACAAAATACTAGGTAAAATCTTGGACCAAAACCAGGATCCAACCCTTGATCCTCCATTACTTCAGAGGTCCAGATCCGGTCTGCAGCTGCTTGCTTTATCTAGACTAATATTCACACTACTGCATGTAACAAGCTCATTTTTTTTTTCAGTGGTAGCTGTTTTTACAGCAAGAAAATTAGGTCAACACTTATAAAAGTTTACACTACAACTTCAGCTCAGATTCCCAGACTGTAGTCCAATCTAAGAAAACCCCAAACAAAATAACTGCCACCACACCCATTTTGACTTCAGACTAGCGGGGTGACAGGTTTACCTCTCTTGGCAATGAACTGCGGCTGCAGAAAGCCACGTTGCCAAATACCTGCCATGCTTCTAGGGATGATAGGAATCCATCCTACCAGCTAGGAAAACACAAACCAAAGCCCCACACAGCTACCACAAGATCAACACTGGAAGCATTTATAACCGAGATCCTAGAGTCCTGGTGTGTAGGAGAACTGGGTGATTGCATCCTGACATTCCTACTGCTGAGGAACAAACTGGATGGTAAGTACAACTGGTAACAATTTTCTGAAATTGCAGAAATTTCTTGTTCTTTTCTTAGTTAATAGTTCTTTTGTCCTGACTCTAGACATGTTGCTAATCAGTTTATATCATATGGGAGCTATCAGCAGAGACAGTCAAGCCTGGGGATATGTAAAACCTTTCCATTGCCTGAAGAATCCAAGGAGACCTTTGACACTCACCAAATTCCCTTGCAAGGGAAGGGTAAGGGAATAAAGTCAGAGCCAAAATCTGCAAAGTCATTTTTTCATTAGCCTTCAAATACAATCTTAAAACTTTCCTCTGTTGATACCACATTTTTATGGGACAACAGCTGGGGAACTGTTTTGTTAAGACCACTTCTTTTCATACTGTTGGCTCTGTCTCTCGCACACTAGTCACCCGTAGGCCAGCCTGACCATCAGGCCCCCCAGCTTACTCACGGACGGCTGCTGAAGAGCCAAGCGTGTGGAAGTTCAGGATCTGTTGCAACCCGCCAGGCCAGCTGCTGGGATGTGAGCAGGCAACATGGCGCGGGATCAACAGCAAAGCCAGAAACACCTCTGCTAGAGTCCTGGTGGTTTTCTGGAGCACGTCCTCTGAGACAACGTCATCAGAGCACTAGTTGCACATGTAGAACGCTCTTAGAGCCTGACTGATCTTCAACATGATCCTTACAGTCAGTAACAACCTTGCTAAGGAGAAAATACCCTCACGTTTCCCTCAGTGTAGCACAGTACAAAATGGTCCCAACAAGGGCTGCAGCGGTGTAAATGTCTGCGTGAGGCATTGGGGAATCAGGTCTAAATTCTTTCCTGAAACATCCCATTAAGGATTGGAAATGTAAATCTAATGTTGTCCTTGCCACCAAAGCAAAAGCAACCTTCTGGTTTAAGCAGAACCTGAATATACATATTCCTCCATCCTCTAGTCACCCGGGGGAGAAAAACCAAAACCAAACCCAACCAAACAAAAAATACCCCACCACATATGAAACCATGAGGAGCTGACAGGAGGTACCACAGAAGCCTCTGCTCCACAGTCCAACCTGTCTTTTTCCTTTTCTATTGAAATAAATGGAACACGGAAACTGGGGAAACTGAACAAAGTCAATTGAAAGCAACAGACCAGAACCCCACCACTATACACTGGTAGAGTTGAATTGGCTTTGATGGAGTCCACCACTCTGCAGCATCAAAGAACCTAGTGCGTCACTGACTATCAAGTATATTGATCCTCAGAGAGTACGTAACTGAGCCCAGGATTTAGTCCCCAGAACTGCAACGCAATGGTTGCACCAGCAAACGCCCAGCAGCCAGTGCTGCTAGCATCGGGCACAGGGCTGGTACAGAAAGCAGCCAGTAAATCAAGGTGTGCGAAGCAAATAGTATCATTAATTCTCACATGTGCATCTGAGCAAGAAGTGCCTGATAAAAAAAGACCCATTTGCCATTGCAACTATATCAAACCTTCTACAAAAAGTCACTTTGAGGTCACTGTTTTTGTCCAGTATTTCAATACATTAAATGCAATTACTTCATTGTTGATTTACCTGTCATTAGAGGCATGTGTTTGAACATGATTTATTGAGTGAGTTTTGTGCCAGTTGACTTGCAATAGATTGCACAATATTCAAAAAGGCTCATTTGCTTGGCATTACATTAGAAGCAGGGTGATTGCAACACAAAGCAATGTAAATGAGTTCTGAGAGGCTCCATCATTCATGTTGTCATGTACTGAATCCTATTATTATTTATTACCATAATTGTACTGTGTTTCCTGGGGCGATAAATTAGGACTGATGGGTCCCGCTGACAGCCAAGGACTGGACTCGCTCTATATAATTTAATAGGGATACTGTTGGATCTCTGCTTGGAGGAGACTTAGGGAGGAATTTAGTAACTAAGCAAAATCTTTTCTTAAAAAAAATTAAAAATAAACTAAAAGCAGTGAGGTCCCCCCCCACCCCGCTTCTCCCTTGGCAGCAATTTAAGTCTTGATAAAAGCTGCAAAGGAAATGGGAGCACTCTGTCTTTCATAATAGGATTGTTAAAAAAATCACTGCCCTGTGTCACAATCTGTTTTATGCTCCCTGCTGACAGGCAGCCTCACAACGGCTGGGAACAGAGGGACAGAGGATGACTTAAAGGGATAGCAGTGACAGCTTCTGACCTCTAGCATACCAGCTCAAATCCAACCCACAACTGCAAGTAAGAGTTGTTCTTAACTGATGGCTGTGGGGAATGAGTGAGGTTATCACTACATCTCGCACACAAGCATTCACAAAATGTCATCGAAACCAGCTTTTCCTGAAGTCTCACAAAAGAGGTTGCCGACCAGCTTGACAGATTTCACTTCTCAGGAGGGCCTCTTTCAAACGCCGTGCAGTCTCTGAAAGACCACCGCTTCTTTGGTTTGCACACCCATCGCCCTCTTTCCGATGGCTTTGCAGGCAGAGGTACTTGTTTGTTTGGGGAGTTTCCGTATTTCAGATCCTGGGGATGTTTTAGGCATAAGTTTGATAATGACCTAAAACAAGCTGAAGCCTGTTCTTTCTGCTTAACACTTCTTCCCATGCAATTGAAATCTCAAGCCCCGAGGGGCCCGTGCAGGACTCTCAAACAGCCCAGAGAGCAAACGTAGCACAAAGGAGGGACCACAACTCCAAGCATATTTTGCAGCCACTACCTGTTGAAACCAAGCAGTTTGCTCCTTCTAACTTCAGGTGCTTCAGGGTGCAAAACACAAGGAGTCACAAAACTTAGCTCTTATTTTTAATTCAACCACCAAAAGATTTCTGAGTGGGACGACTACAGCGACAATAGCAAAGCCAGGACAGGGTTAGCCTGGGTTTGCTGGTGTGTTAGTGCGTGCTGTGGCGCTGCCGGGAGCCGCATAACCGTTTTATTCTTGGCCCAGCTGGGACACACCTTCCCCTGTTACTTAAATGAAAAACCAAACACTTTTATATAACTGCTGATGAATGAAAACTGACCTTTCCCTCTTCTATTTGAGCTCGCAATCAGAAAGTAACAGTAAAACCAAGACAAGGGGTTTTTTCCCCATCCCACATGCCAGAGGACTGGATTTCAAAGCACATAGGATACACACAGTCACGACAAGATTTTCACTAGTCTTCAACTCACTGCCAGGTACGTACAGGACAGCCTCTAACAAAGCACAGCATCTAACAGGCAAGCAATGCTTTGAGAACTTTGCCTCTGCATGCTGCAAAACCCTCTGCTCTCCATTAGTGCAGAGAACCAGAAAAAACCATCGTGTGGCTCAAGTTTTACTAAAGCCCTCAGAGTAGAATGGAAGCAGATCTTCAGCAAAACGTAGGCCCAAATTTTAGTCTGTAACCTCCAAAAATCCCATTCTCCCTTTATGCTATTTTGAGACCAATATTATTCTGCTGACATAGCCAGCGTAATTCTGGATTTACAGCGGGGTAGGTAGATCGGAACCGGGGCCCTTTCAATTGGCTTTCATTTCTCAGCAATCCCACCCTGATGGGAAACTGCAGTGTTAGCCTTTGTGGTCATTTCTTTAGCGTGCAATACCTGGGAACTTCGGAAACTCGCTGGTCATGCAGCAGCTACCTGATTCTTCTTTTTCACGCCTAATGTGACAGGAGACAGCATCCTGTTCACTCTGGGAACAGTTTACTCTGTAAACTAGGAACTTTTCTTATAGGTTCTTTGGATTTTTGATACTATTTTGTTTGCGACCATGTTAACATGAAGAGTTAACCCACAAAGTGTCTTTTTACCATGATAAAATCCCTAGTTATGCTTTGTTCTTAAAGTTGAGAAACATGAGAGTAAACGATTTCTGGCCTTGAACTGGAGGTTTGAATGTTGCTTCTGGGAACTGATCAAACCTTTCTGTGCCATGGTCATTCCCCAGCTATAATAATGCTTATTCACCTTATAGGATTGTGATTGATATTCGTTAGCCAAATTAGGAAGTTATTAAGGCCAAGAAGATGAAAGTGCTGTATTAGTATTGCTGTTTTTAATGAATGCACCCTTGCTTAAAACAAAGAGAATGAACTGCCTAAACCACTGCAGCAATGTTCTACCCTTAGAGCTAACGGACAAAGTCGCAGCTGCTGAAGATGAGCAGCATGAGCAGATTAGCCATTAAAAAGAAGCAAAAGCTTGCACGTCTGGAACAAAAAAACCATGAGGAGCACTGCAAGAGTGCTGTTTGCTAATCTAGCTAAAGGATCCTATAAGGAGGATAGGGGAAATAGGGAAAGCATGTCTCAGGTTCTGGTATCCAGATTAAGATTCAACAACAAAATTCTTCTTCTTTCCATGCTTTTAAACACCACCGATCCTCAATCTTTCTACTACACTTCTTGTAAAGAGACTCAGAGCTGCTGAACCTCAGAACTGTTGGACTAGAACAGGTTAATGGTCCCTACAGTCCTGTATGTTGTATTTGTGAGCAACTAAAGGTCCATAAATCCTCCTAGTGGACAATTTTATGGAATAATCAACACATCAGGGATATTTCCTTCTAACCTTCCCTGAGTTAGTGACTGGCTTATGCCCTGAGGCATGAGAGCTTATTGACTGGGTCCATCTCTTGTTCAAGTCAATAGGTGTCTGTCAATTCAGGTCAATTCAAATGAGATTTTATCGACAGGAGAAGCTACACAAAATGTTGCCAAAGTGTGAGAAAATGACAGCACACCCCTACCTTCCTGGAGCCATCTGTCAGAGAGAGATAAAACCTGCACTGTTTTTACAGAGAGACTTACTTGCAGCTTCATCAAATAGAAATTGTCCTTGATTTAGCTTCATTGACTTAATTGAGCTGAGCTATGCTAAGCATAAACAAGATCCATCCTGTTTCTCTATGGACACCATCAGAAGTAGCATGAGTGCATTAAAAGGCTGAGGTTGTAAACCCATAATTATGTTAGAAATAGGGCAATATAGATATCCTTCTGCCAAAGAGCACTAAGCAGTGTCCACAGACACAGAACAACGCGGCGGAGCCTGCACCTACAGCTGTTGGACTATCAGCATCCCTGTGTCCCCCTCCCTGCTGACTGCTGCTCCAGCTCATATTCTCTCTACCCCACGCAGACATATGAAACTTGTCACTCAGACATCAAAGGCGCTTTTCGCTCACCCTTTCGCAGCGGTGACACATTTTTGGCCAAGCACATCACATTAATAGAACTTGCTGTCAAACAAGAAGGCTTTCAAACAATGGAAGGATTGTACACTGTGCGGCACCGCTGATGGGCAGATCACCAGGTAATGTGATGCAAGAGCTATAAAATATCTCAAAGACACAAGCAAAAAACACAGAGCCTAGTTTTGACGAGAGACTTGCGGTTTGTAGAGGTTTTTTTTTGGTATAAATTTTGGAACAGACCCTGGCATCAGACTTGACTGGGTTTCCAAACCCAGCTTTAGTTTAACACGCACATTTCCTTAAGCGGTGCAGTGTTTCTTGTCTTCTCCAGTGCCTCCTTCCCTAGCACCCCCCCCCATCCTTCACTTCATTACTTGAAACAAATTACGGGCCAAGTTCAGCTGGCCTCATAGAATCAGCGAAAGTATTTAAAACTCACCATGTTGCACTGTAACCTGCGCAGAAACAGTCTGCTGCTCACTAAGACTTTTCACTGTGAAACAAAAAAGGCTCTGCTTTGCATGACACTATTCACGTTGTGGTTGAGCCGCAGAAGGAATAACAGGGACAGAGAACTGGCACTCTGCAGTAGAGGCAGGGTGAGCGCAGGGCTGTCCGTGGGGATATGCCCCAGAGACCTTTCCCAAAAGAGGCCTTCAGTGCTCTAGGTGATGATTAATGAGAGCTTGGGGTTGGAGCATAGTAATTGTGACGAGTCTTTCATATAAACTACCGGTAAGCTAACAAATACCAAGAAATAGTATAAGGAGGCAGGAGAGAAGGAGAAAGAAGACTATGCACTTGACTAACCCCCAACTCAATCCAGCAACTAGCCAGGTAAGTGGCCCCAAAGGGTTTTATTTTTTCCTCTGAAAAGGCCAGCGGCTCTCGCAGCTGCGGTGGGGATTGCCTGGGCAGCACGTGCGGCCAGGGCTGGGCCAGCAGCACTCGGGGCACTGCAAGAAATTCCTACAGCGATGTGAAGCCTCTGGGAAAATTATCCTACTGTTGTGGGGCCTTTGGTGAGCGCTCATAATCTACACATCCTTCCACGCATCTCCAGGAATATTACTGTGATACAAAGTATGACTGACTAGAGAAATGAAGATATTAAGCATGTGTCTTTGTCAGTTATGGCCATTATCATTAGCAGACTAGCTACTATTCCCTATATATTCCTTTTAGAACCGTTTACAGCTGAAACATTTTTAATGGCTCGATGAATATGAATGCAACATTTATAACCATTTACACATATGAGACTTTGGGGCACATCCATCTTTCATTGCAGGCACGTAACCTCCCATTACCACACTGTCACACTGAAGAGTGAGTGGGGAGAAGAGGACCCCACTCTGTAGTGAAAGATGAGGACATTATTTCTGCCTGTTTTGTAAAACACATGTTCAGAAATCTCCCTTATTGTCATCACAGACTTCTCTCCCCAGTCATGCACTTATTTAGACTCTTTATACTTTCATTAACAATAGAAAAATGCAGGCTGTTACATCTGTTAGCAGACATAATTTTAGACAAATACAACTTCTTATCAAATAAGCCTGCAATAAATGTTTCATGAACAGAACCCTTCAATAGAACTCCCAACACTAATTTAATGAGAAGTATCAAATGAATTTTTTTTTTATTCTGATATCTCCCCTGAGACAAATGATACTTTGCAGGCCTATTTTTAACAAATGAATTATTGACTTAAACTGGCACAATTAATCACAATATAATGGGATCAGGGGATGTTAGAGGCTCATTCAGCACGGCAGATGATGAGTACTGACTCTTCCAAGAAATGAGGCTCTTTAATCACTCCCAGATTAACAGCTACATGCTTTCAAATTTCAATCACAGGGAACTGGCAGTGTGGAATGAAAAGGGCCCACTCCAGCAAGAAGGAAGAAAGCGGGAGGATTTCTTACCCCATGAGAACCCCAGTGCTCGTTGTCTCAGAAACAGGTACTCAACTTCCCTCGGGAAAGGACAAGATCTAAATCATGCTGCATTTCCAAGAGTTCCTGCTTCCAGTCTTTATCAGGTAAAGACTCTGGTTTCAGGAGGACAGAGCATGCTCCCAACCCATCAGGCTGTTTAACACCTGCCCTTAAGGTAAAATCTTCAGGACTTAATAGAAAAAGCCTCTTACCCTAATAAGGAGGGGATTAGTTAACTGTTCTCTAAAGTTTCTTCACCTTCCTGCAAAAGGTGCTACTACATTGCATGCCATGTATACTAAAGGTGTTGGTTTGGAGTTATTTTTTTCTTTTCTTATTTTCTTTGGTCAGCTCCATAGGCTTATAAAGACATTTCTACAGATTACAAGGCTTCCCCCCCTACCTGCAACTCCAGAGCCAGGTTCTTTATGCCCCCAGTCCTGCACCCCAGAACATCCAAATTCGGCAGGCAGTGGGGCCACAAGCAGATGAAGCACTCTCTCTTTGCACTCGCTATAGCTCATAAAGTAAGGATCTGTCCCATCTATTTAATGAAGGCCTCGGATTCTGAGCTAACAAAGCACTTGGGACACTCTATTCAGCATAGATTATATATTCTCTGGTAATGCTGAGGACCCTTGTACTCTGCAGAACAGTAACCTGAATATTTATCTTTTTCTGCCCTCAAAGGCAGAAGGTTCCATTTTTCCCTGACCCAGAGCACAAAGCTTTCTGCACTCCTGAGGCGCATCAATCCCCACAAAGAGCACGGAGAAGAGCAGACTCCCTACGGTGCCTCTGCGGCTAAGCAGCTGCTCCCAGCGCTGGTACTACCCAACCCCAAATGGCAGCCTCCAAGTAAGGCCTCGTACAGTGAATCAAAGAGCTCTTATAACTTATAACTCTTAGAACTCTGGTCTCAGCATCACCCAACCCAGGTGCACAAGAACAAGCCTGGGTCTTAATCCCCTATAGGGCTTACCAACTCATTGTGGGAAAGAGAAGCGCCAGGTAATCCTATTGAAGCATTTGCAGAATGGGCTTATGTGTTCTGTGCACCAGCACCCTGCAAAAGATATTGCAAAAGCTCCGTTTTAGGCCCCCAGTGTAAAATGCATTGCTGATTTATCACCTTGGCCAGACTCTGAACTCTTGCAATTGCCCAGATACAGATCACAGCAAGAGCATTCCTCACACCAGGGATTTGATGCAATTGTCTTGCCATGATTGGGACTGGAAATTCTTTCAGCTCCCCAGACAACATTTGACCCAATTAAAGAGTAATTCAGAAGCTTTTGTGACAAACGATAACAAAATAATAAGTGTACAGATTAACTTTTAAAGACAGAAATGGCAAAGAAAATGAAACAAAATTAACATCAAGGCAAATGAATGCATGCTGAAACTACATAGAAAGTCAAATACTGTGTCTGCTTTACTTTCTAGTCTTGAGTTTAGGGTTCTGTCTTTTCTCAGCAACAGTTAGTGACATCTCAAACACCTCGAGCAGAGCTTTTTCCTTCAGCCTGCGCTGCTTGAGGTGCCTGGAATACCCTCACAGGGAAAAATTCTTAATTTACAAAAGACTTGGCAAGTAAATAACAGGTAAATAGATTGCCAGCAGCTGAGCTTCAGAACAAACGTGCATTTTTGTAATTTGCACTTTTAAACTTTTTTTTTATTAAACAATTTTAAAAATTAGCTCCTTTCTAAATTGGAGAAAGGAAACAATTTCCAGGGTGGATCACGTGCATCATCTGGCCTTATATTCTGCCTTTGACAGTGACCTGCATCAAATGCTTCAGCAAAAGAATTCGAGAAACTTCATAGCAGGATGTTCAAGAAACAAAAGGAACTCCCCAAACACAAGAATCACACAACCCACATGGCTATCTCTTCCTGACCACTTAAAGTTATAAACAAATGCAAACCCTGAAACACATGTTTTAGCATTCTTTCAATACACATTTGATTACTGTTTAGTGTTATACCTCTACATATTAACATTATCTAGATAAATATACAATCTCCCTTTGATCCATGTGCAGAAAAATAAACAAACAAACTTCCTGGCTAAGGGCTGAGGAAGGAAATAATAGGCTAACTCTGAAATCATTGTCCAGAGGTGAATTTCATTGACACTGAAGCCAACGCCAATATTTGGGTTAAGGGCTATCGGAAAGAAAGTCTGATTTTTCTCAGGTTGAGGTTCTGTGTTGGAGCTGGTAGCAGGAAGAAATACTGAAGATGGCTTTCCCTCTGTGCAGGAGCCTTTTGCTCTCTCTATACCACAAGGTATTTGCCAAGAGTGTTATGATGTTGCACGGTTGCTTCCTAAGAAAATCTCTTAGCAATCTTTGCCTACTCCATGTACAATATCAGACTTTCCAACAAACCAAAACAGGTAATACTAACAGCACAATACATTTTAAATTGTCAATATGGTAAAAATTAACCCTTTTCTCTTCCCTCAAGTTCAGATTTTACCTGAGAGCGCATAACAGTCTCCACTAGGATTTCACTGCAAGAAAAGCATCCAGATTATTTTCTTGATATTCAACTACTGCCAAATATTTTGACAGGGAGAGGTGCCAGTTTTCTGTCCACTTCAGTCCTGATTCTTGTTGAAGCTGATTGAGAGGGTTCCTCAAAATGGGTTTGCTGTATTCACCACGTGGCTTTAACAGCTGCACATCCTCAAGCAAGGAGGAAACATTGCAGCTCCCATTATCCCAAAATTCACACAGAAAAGGGGAACAGCTATTTGCAATGGAAAACCAGTGGGAAAGAGACTGGGAAATGTGGCAGATACACCGAGCTGTGCCAGACTTTTTCAACATGTCTCATTGTCTGCAAGGCAGAGCGCAGAAATGGGAAACAGCAAGTGAAACCCGTTTGTGCTTAAACGTGCCTAAGCTTTCTTAGCATCAGGGCCACTCTCAGAAATGGGGGCCAGCTCCTGGGTCTCCAGTGGAGGTCTGGTAGCCAAGAAACATTCTCTTTTTTATTTTAATTTATAGGCCTGTCAGAAAGTTAGAATTGATTGGGAAGAGGTCTTGTTTTACCTATGGAGGGAGGAAATCAAGTGATGTTAGCAGCAACGCTGGGCACATTATCATCTGCTGGTTCCATTTAACAACTTCTCACAACATATGCAGTTTACATTATGGTATCCTGCACATGTAGTCTTTGGCTGAAAATATCCTCCAGAGCTCTGAATTTATGGTCATGCAAATACTCAGAGAGGCAAGAAACAGGCGTGCCAAAGAATGAAAAAGGAAAGCCTTCTTTGTTTCTGCTTCTAGATCACGTTAACTCTAACCCTGCCATGCTGCAACACAACAAGGGATGCTGGTGTTTCACCCGCACGCCCTCATCTTATGCGATGGCAATTCCTCAAATACCATCATGTCGCACAGATTTACTTGGCTTCCATGGGCAGCTGGAGCTGGGCCTCTGAGAAAAGATCTGCTTTCAGCCAAGCTGTCTTTTTCTCTCTCTGCAGGCCTGGCACAACAACAGGCCTCGTTCTGCCATTACTGCTACCGGTTCTGCATCCCCTGGGGAGTCTCCCAAGTCCCAGCAGTGCCAGCACAGACTCTCAGGGCAGCAAATTAACCACTGCAGTTGAAAGTACACAAGCACAAAATAAGGAGTTTGTTCCTTATTGTTGCTATCCTTTCTCCTATCTTTTTTCTGACATAGAAGTTCAGTGTGACATAAGAAGATTGAACAGAACCTCTTTGTCCATCCTTTCAGCATAACTAACTTCACTTTCCAGCAATGATCCAGTAAGCTGCTCTGTTACTGTGCAATGCCAGTCAGAGATACCAGCCTGGATCCCAAGGTCACTACAGATACATGGTGAGAATCCTGAGCTTATTAGCCCTTCTTGCCCCGTTGATTAGCTTGGGCACAATTATGCTGATTCTGGAGTTGTGGCCTCAACACTAGTGTGGTGTCTTTGCACGGCGCTAGCCAGTGGCTGTAATTTTTGTCATAGTGGAATTGCAGGCTTAATGAAAGAAAAGAAAAACAAAAAGACATTGTTCAAAGACCTCCATTTCACGTTAGGGCACAAACAATATATACACAACCAATGCAGCAATCTGTCACCTGTCAGCTGTCGGCAAAAGCTTTGTGGGAAATTAATTTTCAAGTGCAATTTCAGTAGCCTGTTGATCTAACACTGTGCAACAGCGGGAACGGATCAAACGGGAAGTGGACCTGTATGTTTCCTTTCTGCATGCTTTTCACAGCAAAGATGCAGCCCACTACAAAAGAAAAATGTATCTAAGAAATTTTACCTTCTTTGGAACTTTTTCCTATGCTAGGCTGGATTGCCAGTCCATGTAAATGAATATAGTTCCATGAACATAGGAGGAGTAATCTCATTTTATACCCAAAGGTAACATGACCCTCTGTTCTGAGGAGTGGCAACTTGGAACGGGAGGGTTAAAGCAGCAAAAAGTCACCAGGATTAAGTTACTAGGATTACCATAAAAATGATAGCGTCTCTCACCGACAGCCATATCCAGAGAGTATTTTTCCTTGCAAGTCCAGCGAACCCATCCACCACTGATGGTGGCACAAAGCCCTGAGCATGGCTGAGTTCCTTGCTGTACTACAGAATAAGAACAGTAAATACAGCTATTTCCAGTCCTGACTTCTGACTAACCCACACCATAAATTAGACCGTCCCTTTTGGCCACACGTATGTTAACTACAGTGCAGTTTGGTTACAACTACTGTACAGTTCTATTTTTTGACAGATATAATTACTCCTAATTTATATCAGGCAGAGCTGCACTTAATATGTGAAGTACTTAGCACTGGCACTTTAATGTCATACTTAATACACGTTTTTAGAGCTCTGGTCATTAACTACACAATAGATTTGAACCCTGGATTTACTATACAGTGCTGCAAGGCCTCACTTGGCTTTTGGAGGATGTTGCAGCAGTGTTGCCTCACGTACAATGTATACTCTGTATATATGACATATACCCCATTTCTCAATTTTGGTATCACCAGGGAACAGCAGAGACCTCTAGGTGTGACACAGGGTTTATTTTTAAAGAGAGATTCTCAGCTTCAAAGGCCTGCAAGCTTTCAGCCAATATAAATCAGTGTGCTAAGAAATGAAAGCAAGTTTATGCTTCTTGGGAATGTTTATTATTGTGAGAGTTCAAAAATGAAATCATGTATTTGTGAGAAAAAATATGGTTGAAGTTGTTCCTTCATGGATAAAAATGACCCATATTCCTAATTTCCTCTTAATTTTTTAATAAGCCGATTCATTCACTGCATAATATCACTACATGTTCATATCTTTATCAAAAACATTAATAAAACATTCACTTGTATTTGTTTATCAAAAATGCCTTTTGTGGAGATGAAATATTTCTAAAATCTCATCATTTATGTTTTTCACTGAGCAATATATTAAAAAAACAAAACATAATTTGTGTTGGTGAAACAAAGAATTTTGACAGCAGCAAAAATTTGTTTTGTGAAAACTGTTTTTGATGGGGAAAAAAAAGCAACTCTATCAAATTCCACAATTTTTTTTTTTTTTTGAAAACACAACCTGCTTCTGTGTTTGCTCATTGCTGAACACTATGTGTCCTTGATGCCATCTGAGGCATTTGAACACTGTAGAAACATAAATATAAATGAACACACTAAATGGTGATTGCCAAGCACTCTAGCCCATCATCCTAAAATGGCCATTTAGGACAAATTCCTTGAAACTCATGAATGCAATTCTTTTCCTTTCAAAGGTCTTGCCTACAGGGTACATTGAGGAAAGTTGAGACAAATGAAGCCGAAGTATGAAGTTAATGTGCAGACATCAAAGCTCTGTGGTTAGATGAAACTGCAGCAAACTACAGACGTGTTATTCTGAAGCAGAGCAACCACATGGCGGTTTAACAGCCTTGAACTTCTGTTTGTAATCTCATACAATTAGTTACTCCTCATGGCTCCCCACACAGACAGGCCCCAAGCACACTTAGGAGCTTATGGGTTGCATGAGTTGTTGCTATACAACCGAGTTGTTTCTGTAGCACTTCAGTTCACTGGAGCTGCTCAAGGCATCTGAGATGCCCAGGATAGTGCCCTGTATTCTTTGGTCTCGGGCCTCAAGATGGGCACGTGGGATCCCACTGACCTGTTTCTGCTGCTGCGGCAGGACCTGGGTCTGTTCCTCTCCATTTCAGAGCAGCTCCAGTGACACAGCTACCACAGATGGATGGTACTTCAAGTGAGACCGGAGTGAGGTAGAACAGCTAATTTTCTGGGCTTTCTACAAAGTGCATCTGTTCCATCATGCCCTTTTCTGATAGCAGTAAGTAGGACAGAGAAAGTTTTGCTACAGAAACTGCAATTACTCGTAGTGTGTGTTACTCATCTTTTGATTATTTATGAGAACATAGTAACAGAACAACTGAGCAAATAAAGCCCCCCTTCCTCTACCCCTTCTCCTCCAAACCAATGTAAGCAAGCAGACTGTGCTTACGAGCACAAGTTGGCTTTTACAAACATACAGCCACTACCTAAAAACCTGGGGAGAAATCACACCTTTTCTGATTGACAGGTGCCCCAGTGATCAATAAGGGCAAAGAAAACAATCTGAAATCACTGTTCCAAGTGGTTGTTACACAATTTTGGCAAACAAAGGAAAGTCTCCACTGTCAGTACTGAGCGACACCGGCATTGTCTCACGTTAATCAATACCACCCCGCACATACCCTGTTCTTCCCGGGAACCGGCTGTCCCTCCAGGGGAAGCTGCACATGACTGGAGGGGGACGCAGCTGAGAAGAGATCAGTGAAGAATCAGGCATGGGGGAACTCAAATTCATCTCCAAGCAGGTGTTAAGTGAATTCCTCCAAAAGAACAAGATTAATTCTTTTGCTGGCTTTGGGATGAATTAGCATGAATTCATAATCCATAAATCCTGGTGGCAGCAGAACAGCATCCCTCCTGTTGTTATTTATTTTGAGATTTTCACTGGGGCAATAGCTTTACTTTTGACATTTATATAGGTCACAGTGAGCTAATAGCCATCTGCCATCTGGGGACTTTTATAATGAACATTGCAGAAGACTATGAAACAATCTCTGGCATTTCCGATTTGAACATAAGCTGAAATAGGGTTGATCTTTACAATATGCTCTGCTGTCTCTCTTCAGGTTTGCATTAGTCATTTGCCTGGCCTTGCTACACACACACGCACGCTTGCACATATGGGAAGTGGTGGGCTTCAGCATTTAATACTATCAGTTAATCACCACGCACCCAATACCTTGCACAGCTATAAAAGGCCCCCATTCACCTGAAAATTCTCAATACATTTCAGAAATATTAATGACTCCCCATCCCTCCTCCCCTGCAGGGCAGGCACAGGAGACTCAGCTACAGTACTAGATTAACTGTGGTACCTAGATGTGAAATCACTCCTGCAAGGTCACACAGTCTTCCCTTAGCGCAACCGCCTTGCCCTGTTCATCCAAAATACATACCAGGCTGAACAACGACAGGTAAGAATGTGCAGAGGTGGAGAGTCCCCAGGAAAAGTACCACGGATGCAGGAGCTGAGGTATAGTAGATAACACCACTTCATCTCACCCTCGGGTCACAGTAGCCACCTGGACCAACCCCGACTATTTATCAGTTGCCTGAGGCATTCAGCCAAGTGCACCCGTGATTGAAATCAGCTGAGCCACCTCCACAGGGGAAGGCTGGGGCAGGGTGGGTCATGCCCTCACCTCAACAAGCAGCAGAGACCTGCAGTGAAAAATCCCTCCCAGGGATTTTTAGTGCCATGAAACACCTCTAGTGTCACCTCTTGATCATCTGCGCCTATACTAAAAGCCTCCCAGCTGGTCCGCTGCAGACAGCAGGGAGCTGATGGTACCCCACTTCTGTCCCCCGCTGACGTACCAGTGCCCACGGGCATAACCAGCAGCTCCCTGCCCGGGCAGGGGAGTCACTGCCGCCTCCCTCCTACTCCCTGGGACGATGCACACAGGAACACGTGTACTTCCTAGCACCTGGGTGCACTGTGCTACTATCATCAGTTCTTGCAGATGGGGAATTGATAGAGGAAAAGATTAAATCACTTGCTGAATTGCAGAAGCCACCTACAAGAGTTGTGAGTGAACCCAGGTGTCCTGAATTTCAGGTCAGCACTTTAACTGCAAGGCCGCCCATTCTCCCAGTACCTACATGCTGTTTATTTTATGATACAAATGTGTGAAAGGACCGAACGTGCTCAGACAGATGAGAATATCCCATCTCAATTAGTCACTCTCCAAAAAGCCTCCTAGGGGGCCAGGCCTCCTTAATGCTGCATGTTCCTCCTGAGTTCCCCAAGCCTCAGCAGGCCTCAGGGTAATAAATTACATTTGTCTCTGCCTTAGCAGCAGCAGCCTGGCCGAATCCTCCTTTCCATGACTCAACTCCTGATGAAATGCCTATTTCCTGGTGCTGAGATCTGTGAAAATTGGTCTTTTCAGCCTCCCTCCTGAGGGACATGCCTCAGCGAAGCGGCTGGGGGCATCTTTGATCAGATGTGCTTTTCTCCCTTCCCTTTGCCCCCGATACAGACGCCTGGTCCTGGGGTGTCACTTATTTGTATTATGTCTTTCAAGAACGACACACAGAGTGCGCTGAAATCCAACCCCCTCTCGTGGGGCTGTGGGGACGGGAAGTCAGGGAGATGCCTGAACACTGACCAGGCTTTGACCTGGTCCTACAAGGACTCAAGTTACAATAATCGCTGTGCTGGCTCCGATAAGCATAAATCTTTTGGGCTGCAACTTTTGCAAAGTTCAGCAGGTGACAGCTTAAACAACTTAATGCTCAGCTGCTGCCTACTAAAGCTGGTAGGCAGCGGGGCAGGGCAGGCTGGAGGGTGGCCTGGGAAGCCCACCTTCCCCACTGCCACCACTGCCCTGCTGTCGTCTGTTCCCACAGCGTGCTCTGGCTTTCTGTCCAGGTACGGGGGGTAGCTTTAGTGCGGTGCAGCAGCCTTTTTGGACTGTGAGACTTCAGCTGACTGCACGTGCTACAGCGTGACTTCCCGAAGCCTTGCAGCCCCTCCTGGCTCCAGCATCAGCTGAGTTATGACTTGCCTTTCACTGGCCTCAGTCTAATGGAGTTACTTTGCACTGATGCTGCTGCAAACAGGCACAGCTTTGCCTGTGTCACTGACTCCCTTTCACAGATATCACTGCAGACTCTGGTCCACATGAGAGCAGTTTCGTTACAATGGAAGGCATGAAAAGATAAATGCTGTAACAGCCTTATCTCTGCCTCTTCTACCACACGCATGCTCCCTTCCCCACAACACAGGATATGCAACGATACACAGCCAAGGCTGTGCCGTTAAACAGTGCTCACTCTTCTCGGCACCGGTGGTAATACATAACACAGCTCAGCCTGGGGAGTGCTTCTGGTATTGTTATTAATGTCCAAGTCATAACTGCTTCCATAGGATTTCCATTACACCCAGGGCTCATAGTGTGCAGAAGGTGCCAGGAGCTCAGCCCAGGCCTGTTTTCCCCCAGCAGGATGTAAGACAACTCTCTTTGAATTACAAAGGGAGCAGGAGAGAGAGTGAAGTTTCACATTGTTTCAGTTAAGGGGGGGATCACCAAACGGTGCAGAAGAGAAATGAAAGCAAAGGGGTCATTCCTGTTGCTGGGAATACGCTTTTGAACCAGCTACATTAGGTAAATTTACTTTTGCTTTGCTGCTTGGCGTTTTCCTGCGTTCCTGTCCTGCTTCGTACCTCACCTGCAGCATCAGCCCCTTCATTCGCTCTCTGCACCCTGTCCCACTCAGCTCTTCCTGGCAGCCTCTGAGGACCTGCCTTGTCCCATCTCCGCGCTCTGCACTCCCTTCAAGCACCGACTCCTGCAATCTGATGTCAATCACAGCTATTTCAGTGTGCTAACTTTCTAAATCCACACTTGTGCTTACTTAACAATATGCTGCTTTGATCAGTGTAATACAAGCAAAACTAACAAAAACGAGCCCCTCGCCTCCCCTCCCCTCTCCTGAAGCAAGCCTCACAGGCCTCAGGCTTGTAAAACTAAAGCAATTGCAATCTTTAATTTTATTTCCTTTATTTTCAGGCTGTTAGGTGCTGGTTCTGATTAGGGACATTCTGAGCAGGAATAAAGCAATTTTAAGTAAAAAACATGTTAAGCTTTAGGGGGAAAAAAGCACAACCTTATCAATTTAGAAGAAATGTCTTTTCAACCAGCGTTGTGGACAAGGCTGTGTTATGCCAGGCGACTTGGGAAGCAACCTTTCTTGTTAGTCACATTGCTTTTATGATTTAGAGATCAGAAGGACGTCATTTGTGGGTAGAGCGCATGGACTTCACCGTGGAATTCAAGAGGAGAAGGGCTCCAAGCATTTTCAGGAAATGCAGTTTCAGGAGCACATTCAGAGATAGCTTCTTACCTACTTCTGAGCCTCACAAAACCAAAATGAGATTTCACTTAGACCTCACTTGGGTAAATATGAAGTCACTACCTTGATTTCAATAGAGTGCAACTGAATGTGTATTTCACACCCTGGTAAAGCTGAAGTTGCTGCACTGGAACAACTCTACAGCCACCTAATTCACTGAGGCTGATACAATTACGCTAATCTGTGCTGCTGAACAAACAAGCTGGTGTTCGCAGTAGAGTTGCTTTGGACTGCTGCTGCTGCTGCAAACGAAATCAAATATGGCCCAGTGGCTGGATTTACACCGATGTAACTAAAAACGTCATCATGCCCTCAGAGCATGGGTCTGGCAAACCTGATCCTCACAGCACAGCTCCCTAAATTGACTTCAGAACAACAGTGCCACTTTTAAACAAGCTGCCTAGATGTAATACATAGGAAATATGTGCCGCATACCCACGGCTTTGTGATACTGCACAGGATTTTATGGTAGGGTCAGGGGAAAACTCAGGACCAACCATTTAATCCCATTCAATTTGAGCATGAAATCTGCCAACCCCAGCATCCTGACTGCATTTTCCCCTTCAAAGCAGCTCCTGCCTACTCTGGTGACTCTGGGTAGCAGAACCTTATCTTTATTTTCATCTGTCTGTCATTCTTGATTTTTACCTCTTTGGCTATGTGCACTCTCCTCCTACCCCCGCAGATCCTATGACTTCAAGGTCCTTCACCATTCAGTGCCAAAATCATGTCAGAGCTGAGCTTCTGCTCCTCAGAAAGGAGTTACTGGGACCTTTCATGGGTCAGGGTTCAGATTAAGTTAAAGAGGCAGGGAGATAAAAGCCGGAGCAGGCCCTTGTGGAAGAGTTCATGGACGGCTGCCGTACCGCAATACAAGTGGCTTGACTTAAAGTGTGCTGAAGCCAGCAGAAAGTGTTTTGAATGCACCAAAATGCTTTACATGGGTTTAGTTTTATTCATTATTTTTACCCTGCTTAAAGACAGAGAGTGAAATGGCTGTATTAGGACTAAGACTAAATGCTCAATGATGAGACTTTATATATACCTTAAGGTGTGCTTTTTAAGACTGAAAAGACTGATCACAGTAAAACGTTCTAGAAACTGATTTGGGGTGAAGTACACTTACCCCGGTACAGGAATTGATCCCTTTTAAGTGACTAGCTCTGTTCTGGTAATAGCTATTATTATATTATTATTAGAATGGGAAGAAGCTCCTCCGCAGACCAGGGCTCCACTGTGCTAACAGCTCAATGTGAAAGAAGAAAAGGCTATTATCCCAAAGGCTTGGCAAGGCACATGTGGTTCTGAAACTTGCTGCTAGCCCTGGCCTTAAAAAACTGCCTCTGGCACAACCCGTTTCAAAGTCTTTTTCTCACTCAAAATTTTGCAGTATAACATGATTTCATTAAGCAGATGCTAGACAGATAACGTGACATCTTCAAGAACGGGGTGTTTCCTAAGTGCTTAGGAGTTTGCTGCATGACTCTGATGTCAATACAAAAACTCAGGCAGACATCAGAGGAGTTTGAATCAAACCCTTTTCTTTCCCTAAGCCATGCTTCTGTTGTAAACAATATTTTCACTAGTCATTCTGTGATAGGTACAGGCGGCCTGGCAACACCTGCAGGGAAGCTTTGTGGGACTGAAACACACCATCATGTGGCCCTGAGCGTTAGTCCTCCTGGACCAGGACCTCATTACTCCAAGTGCTGAACAAGCGCTGGCGAACCACATTGCCCCAGAGTGCTGAACAGAAAGTGCAACAGAGCAGTGCAGTTGCATGCACTTCAAAATGCTAATTTATTTTCCCAATAAAGTTAGTTTTATGATATCAGCATTTTGTACTTGAAAAGGTAAGGGTTCCTTTCCAGTATAGGGAAGGTCAGCATACTCTGAAGTGAACGCGGGTTCCTCTTGTCGGCATGCCAAGCCAGGGCCCCAGATAGCCAAAGGCAGGTGCTCAGCTTTCAGCAAAGACCTGGCCCCTTTCCAGTGCTCCCAGGTGGCCAACCCCAAAAGTGAAGGCATCTCGAGACAAATCACTTTGAAATTCTTTCACTAGGACTGGCAAATCCCCTCTAAATCTGCCTTTGCGTTAGTCGTTGTGTACTCGTGGGGAATTTGCAGAACCAGTCAATGCACTCCACTTTGAGAGGGGACGTGGGCCCCACGTTGCCACGAGTGCTATTGTACCCCTCCTGGCAGTTGCTGCATTACTATGACAGCTGCAAACCCCGATGAGTGAATAACCTAATCGAGCCATTAAAAGAAACAGAAGCCCTCTGCCCTGTTTGATTTCTCTCTATAATGATGTAAAGTGCACTTTAATGGAGTCAAAGTGGTCCTGGGCCATTCTTGTTAAGGCCATTTGATGCAGTGCTATTGAGTCCCACTGCTAGCGTTCATTACCTCCCTTCAGCACTCTCCCCTGCTGCATTGTAGTTCAGACTTCCCAGCACAGTTTCTCTGCTGCTACAGCCCCTTGCCTGCATTTTGTCTACATAAATTAGACCTTGTGCAGCATATTGGCCTGTCAGGGGACTAGGAAGAAACTGTATATTGTTTCTGGCATTCCCGGGCCCTTCTGCCCCTGACATCTGCTGTGTTTGTGACAGGGAATACATTCCTGACTCATTATCCGGGCAAGCGGAATCCCTCCCTGACAGCACCATTAATCAGAATCAAGCAGTCCGGCAAATAAAAAAAAAAGGGAGAGAGAAGAAGAAAAAGAAAGCAAGGAAAGAAAAGAGACAGTTTCTAACTTTCACTTTTGTGTCATTCCAGTGTCTGGACAAGTAGCAATCTATCTTTCTAAGTGACAGCTCTGATGGATGGCATTATTTATGCTTTTGTGTATTAAAAGACAGTTCTGGCACTGGCTTGTCACTCTACCAGAGATTTGAAAAAAGTTGAAATTTAATTTGAAGGAAAAGAGGGCAAAGATCATAGGATTCTAGCTAGGAAGTGTTGCCTGGGAGGGACAGAGATTACAGTGGGAGTCAGTAACTGGAAGAGGTGTAGAAACGATGCATAAATAAGTAATTGCCTCTACAGGTATAGAGATTTTTATTTTTCACTGTGTATCAATGTTAGTATCTTCCTGGGCTGGAGAGGTCTGTTTGTTGACACAAATAGGTTTGATGTTGCTTGGAGGGATGCATCGTTTTAGGGTGAGACAGGCATATGCTCTATTTTCTGTACATAATTTGTGTGTGTTTGTGTATACAAACATTATTATATATGCACATATATATGTGACTAAAAGTGTATATATAACAGGGTGCCTTTACATGCACATGTGTATTTACACAAATTAATTTTAAATATAGGCTTTTTGTTCTAGCATACACATCTTCAACATACAAAACACATACCTAAATATCTACACACACATGAAGACAGTCACATGGATACATCCCAAGATGAACAATACATCCATATTTTTAATTTCTTCCTTTTAAAAAATGTTTACTTACTACACTATTTGTAAGCAAATTTAAGTACAAACAAAGGACAATATTCTTTAAATCTAAAGTATCTTTACTTGTTTAAAGTTTTGGGGAAAAAATTGCATTACACTTCATCTGAAAAGTGAAGTTTGACTGTTAGTATAGTTTTATGTCTTTTTCTTTATATTTATCCACACACAGGCTAGTTGACTGTTGAATGCAGATACTGTTGAATGAAGATTTAGATGCCCACACTTCCATTTGTACCATCTCCTGCCTGTAGAAAAGGCTGGTAATTGCATGTGAAGTGCCGGGCTGGGGAGCTGTCTCATACTGACCCATTTTTAAACGCAGAATTTCAAGGAGTGTAAATCTGTATCTTTGTTTAACTGTGCTGATTTATGTGCTGGCAATTGAACCATAGGTATTTATAAAGCATATGCCACACCATATATAAATACTAGAACACAGTCAAAGTATGTTTGTGTGGGGATATTATACATAGCGGTACAAGAGGAAATAAGCAGGCCACATTCACTTCAAGAGCAAACAGGTACATCTTTCTGAAAAATGCTGATTATGTGTATTTATGCCAGCAGTGAATTTGGCTCTAAACATATTTATGTTTCTGCAGCCCTGATGATAGGAAGAGCCTCTCAGGACCTGCTATTCCATGTTCAGAGTGAACAGCGACAACTTACCTGATCTGGAGACCATAGTTAAATTATTAAAGGACATTATATGAATAAGGCACCCCAAACTTAGGTGTCAACATAAATTAAAAGCAGGAATCTTACCTGGAAAAACTGAATTTATTCAGAAAGTTTGGATCACAGATGGATGCACATCTCTTTCTTCATCCCCCTCTGATATAACCTGGGACTGAATGGAGGGAACTGCCTGTACTCTGTTGTGCTGGCTCCAGTGAAGGATGGAGATCCGCAGAGGTGCTAGCGCCATTCAAAAACATGCATCTGTGTGAGTATAAAATTGAAGAGAGAGATTTGGTCATGGGTGGAGCAAGGCTACCTGCCTCTGCCTGCAAAAACGTTCCCTTACTGTAAATGTCTGTTCAGCAGGCTGTGGCGGCCCATGTAATGCCACACACAGGTTTCTAACTGCACAGTGGTTTGGGTTTATGGGTCAGATACATAGAAATGATGGCACATAGTTCCCTATAGCATAACAACACAAGATGTTTCACTTTATGATATTTCCAACACTGAATCACACATGGTTTTGACCTGAGAAAACATGAAATAACAAGAAACATAGTTTCTATTATTTATAACTTTTGCTTTCAGATGACCCATCTCTTGGCTATTTTGACAAACATCTGCTTTGGAACCCATTAGCCAACATACAGCATTTGCTTCTAATTAATACAAATCTGTTTCATTCCCAAGTCTCAGCAGGTTTCACTTCCCCTCTCCTAGACAACTGGCATCAGCAGCAGTCACCCTACCACACCTAGCAAATCTTGACAACGGCCACTCTTGAGACTATAGATCCAGGGCAAAATCCCAAGCACTTCAGAAACTGCCAGAGTTCTTGGCTAAATCCAGGAATGGTGTTGACTTGCAGGCCCAGCTGGATTGTTACTATCATCCTCTTGGACTCTTTTTTCCTTCCTGAGGATAGTGTATCTCCTCTTCTTATCCACAGGGATCCTTCAGCTCGGTCTCATTACAACACTCAGAAGTAACACTGTACTTCCAGCATATTGACTGAGCACTATGGATGGACAGACAGGGAACTGCTGTTACTCAAGAGCATTTGAAAACCCACCAGGCCAGGATCACACCACCGGTGTTGTGATCGAGATGGAGGTCACAAGAAGGCCTAGGACTGTGCACTGACTTAATCTGAAAAAGTTCCCCGAAGGGATGACATCACAGCAATCCCAGGCACTGAGCTGTCCTTTCAGGGTGTGAAGTTGTGGAATAAACCTATTCTTTCAAGACCCAGAGCTTAAATTTCAAAGTAAGATGTGTACGTAATTCCCTCAGGCTCCTCTGAAACCCCAGCCAGTGTTTTGAGAAGGAACTGGTCATTTTTCTACTCCCAGTCTCAGTATGGTAGACTGTGGATTGGCTTTTTTAAAATGTTGATACCATGAAATTGAAATTGGCTGGGATGTAGGGCAGGCTGCAGTTAGTGGAGAAATATGTGGAGGGGTTTCTCTTCACTGGCTTTCAGAGGTATAAGTTGGGCTGGTCAGTAACTGCTCCAGAAGGAAACACAATAATAATAACTTATAATAGCTAGGCACAGAAGAAAAGGAGAGTCTATCTTATTTGTCAGTCCTACTGTATCTATCTTCTTGGAATTGTGCTGTGAAATAAAGACATCCAAGATTGTACCTCAGCTGGGGTAAATGGTATAAATTTTTGTCGCTCCAGTGAAGACAATTTATACCTGCTAAAGATCTGCCCCTTGATCTCCAAAGCCAAAGGAACATACGCTATTGCGTTTTAAGCGTGGTAGTTGGAATGTTTAATTCTATTCTGTCGTCTGTCAGAACAGCAGGCAGAGGGAAGGAATGTATTGGTGTCATATGGAAACCACGGTTTGATGACGGACAAAATTAAATCCTTGCATTTGGACATAAACCATGGTAACACAAAATATGCAGCAAGTCAGGCTTGGTTTTCAATACTGAAAACACAAGGCCCCACTTGGCAGGCTGAGGAGGGGATATTAGTCAGATTTAGACATGGTTTTCTTTGTTTTATTGAAGGATAAATAATTATGTGCTGAGATATTCCAGATTCATGTTAACACAGTTGTGTGTGAACCACAGCAGAGGATGCTGTGAGAATAGGGAGGACTGAAGGTCCTTTACCCTACAAAGTATCTGGGAATCCTGGAAAAGTTTTGGGGTTTACTTCTGGAAAACAATCCCAAAGTTTCCTCAAAATATATCTGACATGCTAAATCTCCATAATTTAAACCTTCCAAGCATTTGCTTTCTTGACATTCTTAGGTTAACATATTGATTCAGTATATACCATGTCTCCCTACAGCGTCTGCTCGGCGTTCCTGCTGCTGCTGCAGCCGGGGCGCGCTCTGCGCAGCTGGCTGAGCCCCCAGCTCCCACCCCACCGTGCTCTGTAGCTGAGCACAGGGCCGCTGGGAATGGAGGGACCGCCACACTCGCAGCATTAAGGCAGCTCTTCTTCCCTTTTAAAGCTTTTTACTAGTTGAAGCCCAGAGAACACCTCTCATGTAAGAGAAAAATTAGTGAACAGAGGGTGTAGTCCTCTCAGGCAAGTGGCTAGTTCCAGATCACACATAGAGATGTCGGGAAAGTTTCATTTTGACTTGGTAGCGTTTCTTATTTGATTGAAACAAATGTCTGTGCAGAACAACAGATAAAAATACTTTAACTTGTAACAACACTTTTCTTTCTAAGTGTAAGAATTCTGACATGGATTTATTGAATAGACCCAAATCAGCTGAATAGCTCAAAGTGATACTCAGGAAATGAATGTTCTGCCTCACGCTGTTTGTTCCACGATCTCCCAAGGGGTGCTGCTACTTTCTGTTTTTAAAAGAAACCCCAATGTAAAAATTGCCTGCAGTAGAGGATCAAAGGTATTACAGCCCTGTCCCAGTGCCATGCTCCTATTTTTATTTACATTATAGTATCCTCAAGGCAGAGACCCTGGTTTTGTTCTGGTTTTGTATTGTGCCTTGCTCAGTGGAGACCTGACCTGGCCTCTTCTTGCTACCTGCGCTGCCTAAGCTAATAGCCATAACAGTTAGCAGAGCGGTTTAAAAGAGGTGCTGTGATTATTCCCAGAGGCGCTGGGCAGAGACACAACCTGTCCTGTGCAAGACAGCCATCACAAGGCCTGCGTACCCAAGTGGGATGGATGGTCTCATCTGAGATTCCAGGAAATAAACCGGCTGCATGAAGCTGTGGGGCCACCCCTCGGTGGTGGCCCAGGCCTTATGCTGGTCCATCTGAACGGCTCTGTGTTCACTGACCTGGTGCTATAGTGTATGAACTGTCCCTCTCTTCCTTTCCCAGCAAGCCCACCCCAGCTTCCATTTCCCAAAGTGATTTATGATCTTTTGCACAGTGAAATCTGCATTTCTCTTGCCTGACAGCACTAATGAAGTGTGCAGAGACCTGACAATATTGACTGGTCTTAGTCATGTTCCTGGTCAGCCTCCTCTGCTGCCAAAAAAACTTTAAAAGAGAAAAGTGGAAGGTGAAAGCCATGATTCACTGATGGAAGTTCTGGAACTCCTTTTTCTAGGAAAAAAGCTGCTCTGGTGCCAGCCCTGTAGAACTGAGTTCTGATTTGCACCACCCCCAGATTGCTGTGGATGCTGCTTTACATCTTGCACTGTCCTGTTGCACTCACAAGTGTAAAATGGAACTTGTAAATCACTTTTTGGAAAAGGCAAGGGACATAAATGTCAGCACAGCAGAGTGAGTTTACGTAGAGATAAAATCAAGCTGAGTAGCATAGATACGGCATGGAGCTGGATTTTACATTTCACTGACGCTCTTGGTCCAGAGGTTTGCTCATTAACAAGGCTATGATTCTGTTATTGAAACTCATGGTAAGTGGTTCCTTAGGCAAAGATCCAGCAAAGCACTTAGGCAAATTCATAAATTTATGTCCCATTGACTTCTGTGCAACTATTTATATGCTCAAAGTCATGCATGTCTTAAATGCATTTCCAGATCAGGCCTTGTACTCAACAAATAGTCTTTCTGCAGCATCGTAAACCCCAAGCTTTCAAAAGTCATGAATTCAAGCTCTCATTCCCCCTAAGCTACTGCAATGCAGAATGCAAATTCAGAAAATGCTTTTTTGAAAAAAAAGAGTCTTAACTTTGAACTTCTAATTCGAATAACTCTGGATAGGAGCCTAGTTTTAACAAAGTGAAAGAAACAAAAAAGAATGAAAGCTATGGCTGTCATCTAAGGTCATGTCTTTGGGAGATGAGATTTTCAGAAAAAATACTCAATACTGTAAAACTTGCACAAAATCCCTAAAGTAAGGAGATTGTTTTTCACATCTGAAAAGACTGAGATCTTCGTAGCAGTCTCAGGCTCAGTATAACCAGCTAGGTGCAACTCGAGCTGCGTTTTGGGTAGGAGAAAAGATTGTGACTCAGTTCTCGTGCCTCACCTGGACTGCTTTGCTTCTCAGTCACTAAGGTGTTTCAGCTTAGAAGATTACTTTGTAGAGTTGTGCTGCTTCTTGTTTTCTTCTACTTTATATACATTCGCTAAAGTCTCTGTTCAAAGGTCATCTCTTGAATGAGTATTTAAATGTCTTCATCAATAACAAACAGTGAATCCAATTGCCTTTTAGTAAGGAATCCCAACTTGTTTTTTGCAGCATGTACTTTTTCTTATCATCCTTTTGGCCAGTAAGTCAAAACTGACTCCCACAGCCGATTAAGGCAGATGAATTGAGTAGCTGGGAGCATCTTTGGATTAAACAACCCTTTTCCAGAAGGGCTAATTTCATTTCTTATAGACTCCAGGCACCCAAGAGTATAAGAACGTCTTGCATTCACCCATGTGTGATTCATGTTTTACTCTTTTCTCTCCCAAATGCAGCACAACATATTCTTTAACCGATCAAATATTTTAAATCCTGAAGTGACATTCTGCAGGAAATGATTTAGAGTCAGCTCAAGCTGCTCTTAATATAAGTGGTAATTTCATCAAACTAAAAGCAATGGTGATTTATTTTTAATTATAATCACTATTTCAATGCAGGGACCTGAGCTATACCTAGGGTTTGCATTTCCTGCTGAGTTTGTCCTGGCCCCATGCAAGGCCTGCTTACAAGGTGTAAGCTCTGTACGACAGTCGTTTACTCTGGCTGCATTTTTGGACAATCCTGCATTAAATGTACTCTCCACTCTGCGCATTGTTATAAACAAGACTTGCTTTGTTTTGGTGCTTTTGCCCTCCCCTCTTGACATCCCATCTACATATACGTACTTCCAGCTCTCCGTATTCTTGCCTCTCTCCTCCTGGCTGAGGGAGGACCCATCGGGGGACCAGCTGATGGTGACGAGGAGTAACCAGCAGCAGAATTTAGAATACTCCAAACTCTTCTCCTGCTTCTTCCCATGTGGCTTTTTAGAGCCTGAACTGCCAGGGGCTGCAAGAGATGAACATGCAATTAAACTCGCAGGGAAACCTGCCTTGATGAAAATCTCTGGACAGAAAAATCCTAGGGCTTTTGATATTTTGTGGGATTTGGGCTCCTCGCTACTCTCCTCCAAATAAAGCCTTTGAGGAACAGATTAACTTTGTTAGCGGGAGAACTTCAGCTGCAGGAAACTCCAGTCTGTTGCAATTGCTCAATTTCCCTTTGACAAGCCTCTTCACCCCCTTCGGCCAACAATCCACATTACACTCCACTGCTCTCAAAGGGGTCGCTTTACCTTGCATCCTCGTGTAAATGGAAACCACCGAGTGTCACAGGGTGAAATATGAGCTCACCAGGCCACTGATTCCCTGACTGCACTACTGTAGAAATGGCTTATTTCTGAATTAGGAAGAAAAAATTGCAAAGCTTAATATCATAGATTTGCCTTTTGCCTATGAAATTGCAGGGGTGAGTGTGGATATGCTAGTAGGGGTTGCCAAAAGGTACCAGTCCAGATCCTGCTGTAGTTTCAATGGTCTGGGTGAAGGCCTGTCTGTTCCCAGGTCACCCTCTACCATCTTCCATGACCACATTTTTCATTTTACTGATGTGATTGTAAAACACCTGGTGCAAACCTCAGCAAGGAAATGAGGCCCATAAGGTTGAGAGTTAAGCACCCAAATGCTGGATTTCATAAAGCAGACAGATTAAATGCACATTGATGTATGAAACTGAACACACTCATAGGCCATTGAATATGTTCCCCAAATCTGAAAGGATGCACAAACAACCCTTATTTTCATCATCTCTGTCTATTAGCATCCAGCCAAAACACTTTATAGAGTCTATAGAGACAAGGTATTATAAAGATCATGCAGCCCAGGGAAGTACAAAAGTGATTTAAAATGTTCTAATCTCATTAATCTGTTTCTTCTCCCTAAAGATGTTCAAAGCCTAGGCCAGTTCCTTAGCTGGCAAGTGAAGTAAAAAAGCACTTAAATAAGACCTTAAATTTAAGCTAAAGCTTAAATTCTATTTACCATAAAGTTCATTTCCAGATAAATTCATGCTAAAACAATATTTCTAAGCAAAAAAACCCTCACTTGAGCCAGAGCCTTTGCAATATAAACAGAGATAATCTGTAGTAGATGAGGCTTTTCTGCTTCAGGACTTTTTTCCCACTCTTCTGAGCCTCTTTCATCCAGCAAAGGGAACAGAAATTGTGGCTTTGGTGACTAGTCTTAGCAAAGCAATTCTACTTGGATTTTGCATATTCAACTAACTGCTGGAAAAATCACAGTGAACCAGTTTGTCACCAAGCTGTAATGCAAACAAACAAAAAATATTGCTATAATAATCGAAATCTGGTGCACTTGTTTACAGCCCAAAAAGTCAGACCCGTTTTCTTGATCCTTTTTTTTTTCCCTGCAGTTACTCAGGAATTGCAAGTACTGCACTGGTTTAGAGTGTTACGAGGATTAATACATTCAGGTTTGCTTACATCTCTGAAAATCACGCAGTGTAAATTTGTACGATGTTATCACCTACAGACATCCTAATTATATTTTTACTATTATCTAAGTTATTATCACAGGCTTCTATGTCTGATAGCCAGTATTTAAATATTTACTATAATGAGAAGATACCTGACTGCCAGCTGTCATTCTCCAATGGAATGGGCAGGTTTCCACATACCTTGATTCTTTCTCCCAGCTTCACTGCTAATGATTATTTCTGTATTCTGGGGGAAGCCAATAACCTCTGTATATGAACTAGGACACTAGTTAGGTACTAGTTTCGTGGAAGCTGGACAATCTTTTACTGTGCACTTGGCCACTCCTAACTTAGTCACAGTATGATCCTACTTAGTGTCCCTAAGCCTCATACATGTGAAGAAACCAGTACAAATGTTTGTAATGGTAGTAACACTCAGCCACAGTTGTAACTGGAGGTACTGTATGCATGCCAAACATTGCATTATTATTATTATTGCTATTGACAGTATAAATGGCAGCACCATAATGGGACAACAGCATCAGGTCTCAGGGAGGCAGAGGGTAAGGAGACATTAATATGTGCAGTCAACTTACATCTTGCACTATGAAAGTGTGATGGTATGAGTGGTTCTGACACCTAGAACATAAACCAGATGGCCCCTTTCTTACGCCATATCATGCAAAAAGAGATTTGAATTAATTCATGTAGAAATCATGACAATTCTGTTACTGTTGGAACTCAGTATAGCGGACAGGGTGGCAGTAGATTATGCTGAATTTTTAACTTATAAAATACTAGCGACAGATGTCACTGCCTGTACTCCTTTGTTGCTTCCCATCCTTTCTCCATCCCCTAGTGCCCTTGTGTCCCTTCTCCAGAGCAGTAATTCTGGACTACATCGCTTAAAAACTTACTTAAATAAAATTTTGTGCAAAACTTTCTCAAGGTCTGTGTGTAAAGAGAAATCCATCAAACCCAAAAGCGTGTGCCTGAAACATAAAGATGCTGGGGTAAAGGAGGTTTCATTTTTCAGTGAACTCCACTTACAGCCCTTTTTGAAATTCCATCCAAAATTAATAAAATTTTACTGGCCATGGGGATCGATGAACTATGCAAGCAGCAGTGCCTTCCACAAAGAGTTTGCATCCTGAGTGGCTGAGGCTGAGTGGGAGACAGGAATATTATCGTCTGCGCTACGTGGAGGCTGAGGCAGAGAAGGAAAGGCGCTTTGCCCAGGGTTTGCGGGGATCTCTGCCCGTATCCCCCCAGTCCTGCTGTCGTGCCTCTGCCCACGAGAGGTTCCTTGCCCCCGCTCCAGGGACGCGTTCGCACGGGCGCCGGTCCAGCCGGGTGCCGGGGTCTCCCTGGGCGCAGGAGCAGCTTTCTGCCGGGGCAGTGCTGGCGCAGCCACCCAGGCTCTGAGCGCACCGTCCCCAGGGCCGCCTCGGTGCGCGCTGCCGCAGTGAGACCCCGGGCTGCTCCCTGATCTCTGCACTTCACACATGCCTCCTCAATTCCATTTTTCAGCGCCTTCTCCACACAGCATGTCTCCTGCCGACACACCCCTGTCAGCTCCTCCATTGTGTGGCCAGCAGCGTCTTTCAGCACATGAGCCTCAGCCAATATGGCTTAAACACATCGATTCGGGGCCGGGGGGAGCAGGAGGGAAGCCTCCACCCCCCGTGTGTGTGTTTGCGGGGGGGTCCTCTCTGCCATACAAAAGCACAAGTGGTTTTGTTCAAGCTGGCAGAGGCCGGCTGTGTTGAAGCTCCCTTTCATCAGTGAGTATTAGGCCCAAATCGCTGCCTCTTTGAATATGTACACAGCGCTTTCCATCTCCTGTCACCGGGATGACAGATCTGCCAGGCTCCTCCGGGGCCTGGCACCTGGGGCGCGCCGCAAAGCCGGCTTTTCAGCTAAGAGCACACACAGCTTTTTCTCTTTTTTTTTTTTTCTTCCCTTTTTTTTTTTTTTTTTTTTCCATTGGGGAACTTTCTCTTCTGCCTTCCCCTCCATTTCCCCCCCCGAACCTGAATGAACACTTCTTTCAGTAATGGGTTTTTTCCACCTGGTTGACTTGATGAAAGGTTTATGAGTTGACATTATGTGTGAGAAGAACAAAGCAAGCGCGGGGATGTGTGCGTGCGCGGGGGTGGGGAGCGGGCTCGAAGAGCTGCTGAAAACTTTATTACAAACTAAGAGACGTTGGGAGCAATAAATCAGTTGGATGCTCTCCACAAACCAGCGGAAAGCTGCCACTGCAGAACAGAAAGAGAGAGCACACAAGGCTGTGCTGGGCACCAGCAAGCTCCAGTGAGTTGCACTGGGCTGCTGGAAGGAGGGAGGAGGGAGAGGGGAAGGAGGAAGGGCAGAGGAAGAAGCGTGCTGGGCAGGCCATCTCTCAGCGGTCCTGTTCCCTGGGCCAGACAGAGACCTCCACAGTCCCTCCCTCGGAACCACAGTTATAGAAGCAACGGCTCCAAAGGAGGTTTCCAGAAGCATGAACCGATGCTTATGCCCCCAGCCCAGGGTGAAAGTCAGCAGGCTTTAGGAAACAAGCCGCCTTTTGGACAGATGCCCCGTATCTACCCTCCCACACCCTGGAGTTCTGTGCCTGGTCTACCCAGGCAGTTTACTGCTTGCTCAAATCCTGCCTCTCCCAAGGTGAAAGGCGGCAGCTACTATTTACCAACATACAGAAGAACAACAACAGCTTGCTGTGAGTGTTTAAAAAATACCATACCTAAAACAAACAAACAAAAGAATTTCAGCTGTTGTTTGTTAGGAAACCAGAGTTAACAGGCTTACAGTTATGAAAAGCACCTTTAGAAACACAAGTGAAATGATTTTTACTTTGCATTACAGAGAAGGGTAGACAGGACCTGAGCTGCTACCAGCTGAGCCTGCAAAACAACCAGGAGGTGTATTGTCACATCGGCTTAAAGGCAAGGCTGAGGAGCTGAACACGGCACGGCACGCCACCACCGCGGCACGCTGCTTCCCAAACAGACCGGCTTCCCTGGGTTGGTACGGCCGTGTTCAGCAGGCTGGATGCTGCGGCAAGGGGACGGACAGCGCGTTTCCTACAATGTCACAGGCTGCTCAGTGAGAACCATGCAGCATTCTCCCGATTTTATGTTATGTTGGAAGTACCTTAGTTCACCCAGGTTTTTTAAAGCATTAGCCTTAGTTCCGCTCTAATTTAGACCTGTGTTAATTAGCATTGTCTCTACTGAGGTGATTAGAGTTTCTTAGGAGGAGCAGGTAACAGCTTTCCCTGACTAAGCTGAATAAATTGCTCAGAGTATCACTGTAATGTGAAAAGCAGACCAGGTCCCACGACGTGGAAGCCTTTGAACCATACAACTACTGTAGGTCACGCAATCCAACTGCATGCTCCCATTGCTATTTCTCCTTAGCAATCCCATGCAGTACACAAAGGCAAACATGTTTCTATTTTAAACTCTAATCCAAGGCTACTGCATGCCTTTTGGAGTGCGGATGTCCTGGAAATGTCACTGCAGAGCAGTGTGCTCAAGAGATTAGAGCCGTTCCATTTCGCAAATGACAGAGTACAGTCACAGATGTTACTCTAGCCATGGGGTCAGACACAGTTGCTCAGGCTTAACTTGTTGAATTGCATTAATAAAAAGGAAAAGGGGCAAATGCTGAAAGATTCTGAGCAGCTGTAACTCTGCTCAGGTTAGTATATCTAACACTTTTAACCCAGATAAATAAATTTCCTTTCCCCTATAACAACCAGTAGCTATTACAAGCTTTAGAGAGATTACTTTAATGACTGAATTCTCCGGCAAAAAGTACGCTTAATATTGCCAGTCTTGTCACATATGGACTAGCTGAAGAGTCTACATGCCTAACAGCCTTTCTGCAAAGGACTCCACAATGAAAGTGATGGTCATGGGGCCCAGAGAAGAATCCAGCAACTAAGGCAACTCAAGCATCTAACAGCACTGATCTTTGCTGAGCCATCTAAAAGCTTCAGAGAAGAGCTGGGTCAAGGGAACTGGTCAAGAGCAGAGACATGGCAATGCAGAATTGGTCAGGGATATGCGAGAACTTCAACAGGACCGCCCAGGGCAGAGATACGTGGAGGGTGGCCAGGAACGCAGTCACTGGCAGAGAGTGGAACTGAGTTCAGATTAACGTGCAGTAGCAGCCCTGGGTCTTCAGACCAAGAACTGCAAGAGATGAGCCGTTCTAGTCAAGGCTACGGTGCTTGGCAGAGCAGGGTTGCAGAAAGCACCACCTCCAAACGGTGACATGGTGCAGGTTGTGACCGAAGTTCACAAGCAGAGAGTAACGTGAACACAACCTGCTCGAATCCTAGGGGCCTGGTTCGCCCATCAGTACTCATTTACACTTGGGCACTTCACACAGTGAGCAGCAAGCACAAACTGCAGACTAGAAGGAAATCAGGCTGTGTTAACAATATTTCCAGAAGAGACTAATACTATGGGATGCTTCTATTTTTACATCTCTAATTTGAGAACTTCTGATTTGCAGATAGTGAGAACTGAGTAGCTTTTACGTTTTTAGAAAACCAGGTGCTTTTAAGATGTACCTTTAAAATCAAAATCCATTTTAAATCACCACTGAGAATCTTGGCTGGTGTATAATAATGCTGCTAGGCACTTGCTCTGAAAAGCCTGAGCTCTGTCCTAGATCAGCATGCAGTGACACGCATCATTCACACTAATGGACTACTTCTAGCTGTGTTGGGGGAGAGTGAAAGGGAAGGGCTGGGGAAAAAGTACTGAGATGTACTGAAAAAAAACCCCCAAATAAAAATCAGGTGCAATTGCAGCTCCAGCCTGCATGTTTGGTGTTAATCGTTTGCTCCATTTCTGTGGCTCATATCTGCTTTACACTTTTGCACTGTGAGCAATTCTGGTGCTCTGTAAAAAGCAAAGTATAGACAAGCTTGAACCTATAGCTAGCACCATATCAGAGGGGTTTCTGCCTTCCTGCTGCCTGGGGCAGGGAGAACCTATCATTTCTTTAGGGTCTGTAGCTGCCTGAGGAAAGCTGGGGAGAGGAAGAGTCATAAATTAGTTACTTAAATTTTTCCAAGCAAAAGTTTGAATCAGGCACATGAGCCAAACACAGCTATATCAAACCAACCTCAGTCAGATGTACTGAAGTTGGTAGGATAACTTGGGTGGAAAATGATAGACGTTTGTTCCCTACTGCCCACTGCTGTTTAAGAAGCAGCAGGCAGGCTCTCCGTTTTCTTGTTCCAGATGCAGCTGAAGAGATAACACAATAATCAAAGCTACTTTATGGTATGTCTAATGGAGCAGGGAAAGAGTTTCATGGGAGTGACCAGAAACGCATGCAGTAGTTGAGACACAGGTATACTATGGATATAAAGAGCAATACGCTCTCTATTTCTTCTCTAGAAGCTTCTCACAGAACTGATGCCCTCACAGAACTATCCTCATAGCGCTGACATCTCTCTCCTTCAAGGTATTAATGAATTAAGAGATGTTTTTGAGCAAATATTTTGGGGATTTTGTTTTAACCATGTGACTTTACTAGCATTGAATTTTCACTGTCATTTTATTGTCTGGCCATTCAGTACTGTGAAATCCTTCTGAAACAGGAACAACATCATTGTGACATTTGCTTTTCTGTCTCCTTTCTAAATGATGAATATTCTAGTCCAGAGCCTCCCCCTCCTCACCCATCACCCTATTCTGATCAGCAGTCCTACTCTGGCTCAAGGGTCAATTTTTTGCAGTAATTCATTCCCTCTCCACATTGCAGTTTTGCTAGAGTCACCAAGCCTTGCCACAGCAATGATGTCTGTAGGCTGTCTGGGTGATGATCCTAAAGAGGGATGTGCTCACTTTATCCAGACCACTCTGACAAAAATGAGTCCTAAAGTGTGAAGGAGTTGAAGTCAAGACTAGCAACATGTCCCTCACATCCCAAAGAGCAAGACTTACACCCTGACAAGCTCTTGATTATGAGCGCTGATTTTTCAGTCTCAGACCTGCTTTTCCTTTTCCTTGGTAGCAAATCTGATCCATGCACTTGCTGACTAATGCTAACAAATCAGGCCAATCGCTGCTTACTGGAATCACCTTTCAATGGGGAGCTGACAGCAAGAACAATGCATCTGTTTGCAGCCTGTGGAGGCTGCAGGGAGCATCTGTCATCAGAGGAGCTACTTGTCAAAAGAGGTTTCAGGCTCTGGCTGATTCTCAGAACAGGGAAAAGACACATGCACAGACCTATAGCTGGACTGTTGTTTTGTATTGGTGGTGCTTTCATCTTCCCCTTTCTTTGCTTCCACAGATGTCTTTGTTCTATCAGATGTGGCTTTTAATTATGAGAGTTCTATGTGCCATTAGTGGTTTAACTGAAGGGAAACTGAACCATATAAATAGCACCATTTTGCTATTCTCTGTTTATATTAAGCTGGATTTCCCTTTTGATATTTATTGAGGGAGACGTGAACCTGTTTGAAGATTCAGTTCAACTAGTTAAGATTTTACTGGAGGAAGGAATTTAGCCACTGAAATTGCCATAGGCAGCATCGTAACTAGTTGGGTAGGAAAGAAGCAAGCAGCAACCACTACTTAGGCAAGACAGATGACATCAAAGAGGCATTCCACCAGGGGTTTTTTTAGCAGTCAGTAAATTATGCGTGTACAAAGTAATAAAGGAAGTGTAATAATGCCTTATTGTTACATGGGCACCTTTCATCCTGAAGGATAGTAGTTTACAAGCTGGAGATCTCAACACTAGAATTGGCATTATGTTTTATGTTGCAGGGTTGAAATATCATTTACCATTTCAGTCTTAAGCTGATTAAGAAGTTACAGTTTGGAGAATATTGTCAATGAAAAACACTACTGAAAAATTGCATGAAAAATTAACATTTGAAAAAGTCACTTTTTATGTATTTTTAGAAGGAAAGCATTTACTAGTTATAGTAAAAGGTGAGGGACATCTTAAAATTAAATCATGAGAAACACAAATTCCTTACATTGTAGGTAGCAGTTTATGGTCAGCAGTATGAGCTGGTCAGGTGCAGTAATACTGGGTGTCCTGTGAGAACTCAGACAGGTTGAAAGCAGCAGCGCTGAGGATAAAAAGGGGGAGGCCGATGGCATAAGACACTGTACCAAATGCAAAGACAAGGAGAATATTGGTTAAGCCCCTAAGAGAAAACTCCTCAGACTGATTCAACGTGGCGTCAATTCTCTGCAAAGACAAAATCCCAGGTCTTAACAGCTTACTCAAATGGAAAACTATAGAACAAAGTGCTTGATCCCTAACTCACCCCACTGGAAAACATAAAGTGCCGAGTTAGTGCTACTGGAAACTGAAAGTGCAATTGGAGGGAATCTGAATTACTTCGCACTAGTATTTTGATCAAGAAGGTAAGAAGCTATAGAACCTGTTGGCTCCCAAAGCAACTCGCAGCATATGTGTCAAGTCCAAGAAGCCAAGAAGTGCTGAGCAAGGAATTACAAATGCTTCTCAACACTTCCTATGAATTACACAGCACTTGTAAGGGTGTGAAAGCAAGAGCTGGTGGGAGACTCTTGTCCTCAGCCTTGCCTCTTTGTTAAGGCACTGCTTTCTTCCACAGTGATAAATAATTTGGAAATACTTGTGCAACTGCAAGGTTTACCAAATTAAGCAGGAATTGCACATGCTCAATTGCATCTTAGGTGACGTGGATCCACTGAGAGGTAATTGACCCTAATGCAGAAGGGGATTTTCAGGCTGTCTCATCTGTCTCCTGGAAAAGACCTCCTGGCAGGGATATTGCTTCATTAGAAAGCAACCGAGTGTTTTAAGTTCATTTCTGTCTTCTGCTAGGCAGAGGCTTGTAAGTGCACCCAGAACTGTCTAGGACTGCCAGCATGCAAACTACAATGACGGTTAAATTCTACATTGTGAGACCATGAAAATAAAGGAAGGGGCTGGCTCCTTCTGTTTTGGTTAAGGTTATGCAACCACCACTAGAAAATTCTCTGTCTGTAGGAAGTGTTGCTCGTTTGCATGGTAGCACATCCTCCCAGACAATGCTGCATGCTAGAGGCTCTTCAGAAAGAAGCAGAAAAAAAAAAGGGTAAAATTAGTCTCTGCTGTTCGTTGTCCAGTTTCACTGGTAATTAGCTTGGCTACCTCTACAATGTGTTATGCAACATAGATCAAGACTTGATTATTTCTGCCCAGTAATACGCACAAGCAGACTTAGGTTGCAACATGAAATGAGGAAGTAAAAAACTAAAGTTTAATAGAAAGCAACAGACACAGACAAGCAGACATCACCATCTAATGATGTTTGAAGAGCTTCTCTGTTTCAGCTGAATGTCTGTTTGGCCTGTAGGCATTATGAACTGTATCAGTCAAATTTTCTGTGCCACCCCTTGTTTATGAAGAAAGCTACAATTACTCATATTTGACAACTCAGTCCCACAAAGTCTTATGAAGTTCAAAGCACTACCCACCTGGTATTTCTTTTTTACAAGCACACAACTACAAAGTATAACTTTGGGAATTTTTTAACCTTTCTTTCCCACACACCCAAGTATTCCTGTTCTTCCCTCCCTCCCTAGCTTTCATTTCACTGGGTATCACACTGAGAAGACTGAGATAATTCAGATAAGTGGGGGATGAGGCAGGAAAGCTCTGTTTAGGATTGGTGCTTGATCGAGTTTTAAAAAAAGCCCGACACACTGAATAAATTAGATCCGTGGGAGATTTTAAGTGTCAAAAATGGCCCACAGGACCCAGGTTCAGAGTTGTCAACCAAGGACTGAAATGACTTAGAGCAACGCACTCCACACCAAAGAACGCTATGGCTTCAGCAGAGCCACTCTGAATGCAGCCCAGACTGTACGGACAGCAAAGGCTGGTTGCAGAGGTTTATGAGAGCTGCTTTCATACCACTGCATTATTATAGAGATGTGTGTCTGAAGATGCCATGATTATAATGGAGAATGTTTATTTTGTCTGTAACCCAGCTGGCTGGTTTGCTGTATTTCAAATCTCTTCAAGTAAATAAATGAGGGGGCTCTACTTTCCCCTCTACACTGCAGTGTGTATACATGAGTGTTATTTCCTGTATCAGATTCCTGTACAAAAACTGCTGTCAGGCTATTAATAATCTGGAAAAACACCTTGAAACTTGACTCAATGAGGGCACATTGCAAATGGGCTCTAATGGCTTTTATTTCTCATCTCTGTCACCTCAGATCTAATCTGCCATTTTCTCATTTTTTATCCTCTCTGGTCCCCTCAAAAATCCTTCAGCAACTCTTCCCTCAGTGCCAGGCAGAGCAGAAGGGGGCCATGTGATGGGGTCAGCAGGCATTTATTAACAGAGGAAGGTCAGGTGTATCAGGGAGTGTGACGCAGTCTTGGGCACGCTCCCGGAACGGAGCAAAGGTGAGGGCATGGCAGCTTTCCGCCACTTCAAGGCCTGGGATCAAAACGTAGAAAGCAAAGTGAGATGCAGTCCTGGAGGGAAAATATTCCCACCACCACAAACGAACCTTACAAATCCTGCCCCCCAAACTCATCCCCCACCCCAATTACTTTTCATTTTATGGGCCAGTAAGGAAGTTTCCTGGATTCTAAGACTCGCTTTTAGCCACAAGGAAAGAATTAGCCAAGACTGTGCCAAAAACCCAGTAGCAAACCCCTGGATAGTGACATGCTTGTTTTGTGGATTCTTTCTTCTTTTTTTTTTTTTTTTTAAATGAAAAAAAAAAATTTTAATTAAATAAAAAAAAAGGCAGCCTGGAACTGAAACTAGATCCTAATTTTTTTCTCAATTTTGGGGCCACATCTGCATCTTCTGTGGAAACAATCTAGGCACCATTAAAATTTTGCAGCATGCGTCCCTATGTTTAAACTCACGTTCCTTACATTAAGTTTGGTGTGGTACATTTGCTTGAAGAAAAAATGCAAATCAAAGGCTATTTAGTTCCTTCTCCTCTGAAAAAAATACGAGAAAGAATGTGAGGGGACATTGAAAAGCTTTATACAGGGCTTGTGACCTATTAAGAACTTACGGTCAGACTTTTAAAAGTTGTTCAGATGCTCCGAAGTTCTTAATTAGATATCACTACATTTTTTTAATTAGATGGCATTCCTAGGTATCTAATTGCCTTTAAAAAAAATGGACCTCAGGTACCTAGCGGGAAAAGGCATGAGGCAGTTTCTGACAAAAGTTGCACAGTATGTGATTCTCAGAGAGAAGCCACAAGTCCTTTTTTTTCCCCTCAACCATCTTGACATTACAATCTGCTTAGGAGTTCCTTCTTTTCTGTTTTATTTGGTTATGCAAACATTAATTCAAGGAATATTTCTCAAGCCTCCTGTGGGAATCCAACCCAATTTTCAGAGACAATGCATGTGCAAAAATGACTAACATTTCTCTTTGAGGAGGGGAGGAGATTTAAGGCTTTTGACTCAAGGTTGATTTCTCCCCCCCCGCCCCTTTTCCTTCTCCCTCCTTCTTCTAAGTATCTCTTTATTCATCACTTTAATTACCTAATCGTAAATTTCTTTAGGGGGTTACTTAGAAGGAAAATTAGCATCAAAGCTTGGCAGTAAATTCAGGGGCTTTTGGAGCAGGTCCAAGCTCTTTCACCTGTGATTAATTAGATGATTTTTTTCTTTAAGTGCCAGAGGGCTGCTGAGGTCTTTAAGCAGTTACATGACTGGTGGCAGCTCAGGAATTATGACTGATGCATTAGTCTGGCATTTAGGACTTCTGCTTCTTTTTGGTAGTTGCCTGGATAAGCAAGTACGTAAGACCAGCCACACTGGTGGAAACAAAAGGCTCATTGCTGGCAAGCACCAGTCCTTGCTCTCATAGAAGGGCGAAGGAACTGGGTACATTTCCTTCTCCACTGCTGGCAGAGTATTCAACAGGACTAAGATGAGAGAAAGGGAGAAAGAAATGCCTACTATTCAGATTATATTTTACAGAGTCACAGTATCAAGTCATAGCAGTACTTCTTTTCTTTAAAGCTTTCTTTAAGGTATGGGCTTATTCAAGAATGAAATTGAGAGGAAAACAGAACTAAACCTTTAACCTCAACCCTGGAAACCTTCTGTAAGAAAAAGATGGACTTAAAAAAAATGCATTTCTCTTTCACAAAAAAAAAAATATTCCTTTTTCCTTGCCCCAAAGGGGAAAGAATGAATCTCAGCAGGGTTGCATTTTTTTTTTTTAAACAGAAAAACTTACAAGACAACCAAATTCCAAGTCACAGTGACTGATCTGGCTCCTCCTTCTGGCTGGAAACAAAAATCCTGTTGTGTCACTAAAAAAAAAAAGCCAACCCCAAAAAACCCGAATTCTCCATTAAAGCTTTAGCGGAAGTTAGAAACATCAGCCAACTCTAATCGTTATCCCCATGCAACTCCCACCCATATGCAGGATAGAGGAGTTTGGAAAAGCATCTCAACTTGTGGAGAGAGAGCCCAGTGGGCTGTGTCTATACTTTCACTGCTCTAGCTTCGTCTGTTTTCTGGGAAACGGAGAAACTTGAGTCACTAATGCTTATTAGTTGGCACATGTGTACTACACAAAAAGTGTCAGAAGTATTAATGATGCACTTCCAGATTGCTTAATACAGTTGGCTCACCTAATTCACTCTGCATGGCCTCCTGCTGCAAGTAGAGAAGCAATCAGCAGTTAAACAGCTCTAGTCCCTTTATAACTGGCCACTAGAGAGACAGTGGGGAATAAGACTATGGCTTTATGGTACATCGGTGGCAGGTCAAGAGAGTAAGCTGAAGTAGATGGATGGGAAAGCAGCAAAGAGCCCTTCCTTCAGTAGGAAGAGAGTAGAGAGCCCACTGCCAATTAATGACTAAGAGAGACCTCCTTCTGTTCTGGCATTAATTTAAACCATTAGGTGTTTGGAGTTTATCTCAGCAGAGTAAAATCATCTTTCAGACAAGATACGTGCTTTGCAGGAAACAGTGTGTATGCTCTCAAAAGCTACTCCTGCTGTCATGCATCCTTCCTCCCAAGTGTTCTCCGGACAACAGGATGTCCCCTCACATCAGGAGACAGCTCCTCATCCTGCTGTGAAGTAGTTAATCTCCATGGGAAGTTCCTAGGCCTCTCACCATCCCTGCTCAGAAAATAATGACACTTGGTGTTTGCAGCCACCTCTTGTTTTTGTCAATGCCCAGCCTGCCTCATCTAACATTTATAGAGTCTGGATTCTCCTCGGATCTCATCGACTATGTGTCAGTCGCCACCTGCAGCATGCTGTACTCCAAAAAACCAGCCCAGCTCACAGCGGTGACATCCTTCTCGTCTCATTCTGCTGGATTGTATCTGACTACAGGAAGGAGGAGGAGGGAGAAAACAACCCTGGCCTGGATGTATATATTCATCTCCTTACAGGCAAGTGCTCTTTGTAGAGGCCTATGTTTGTCTCTGTGTGTATGTTCTTATCAGTGTTCAGATCCAGGTGTGGGTGTGTTAGGATAAGTGCTTTAGCATGTTTGAGTCTCTGCAGAGCCTACATATCCCTGCATGCATTTTCGGAGAGGTTTCTGGCTCCATTCATCATGCACCAGCCTGAAACGACAGTGTGGCCCAGCTGACAAGACAGACAAGACACATAACTGCAAGACAGCTGACCTGCTGGGTAATCTCGAGTAACGTACTCTGCTGTTTGAAAGCATGATGATACTTGTCTGCCTCTGTAAAGAGGCTGACCATCTTACAACAAATGGAAAAATAATTCATCGGATAGTGCTCCATGAAGACTGCTTGAGCCACCTCTGGAAGAGACTGTTAAATCCCTAGACAGACTGGCACGGGAATGTTGGGCAGGAGCTGAGATCTGAGATCAGAAATGCAAAATGGCCTACTGGGAAAGCTGCTAGCCTAGAAATCAGGAGATCTGGGTTCTGTTTTTATCTTTTCCACCAATCTGATACATGCTTTTGAGCAAACTACAACTCCTCTGCTTCCCTTATAACTCTTTTTTGTATATACCACCTACACTCACTACGGTCAGGGACTACTTCTGGTTGTATCTGACACAAAGTTTCAGAACTCAGAGACTCCGGTAACACTGCTAAAAAGTAAAACCTACCGGTATTAATCACCACCCACACACTAAGGTGACCTTTACATCTTAGAATGGGTGCGGGTTAGCAAACTACAGTGCAGAGATCCTGTAACAGCTCTGTGTACCGCGCTGCGCTTTTCATTGCAGGAGCTGGATTTATTTATACAACAGGTATAAAAACATATGACTCAAACAATACACAAGAAGATACTGTTGCTGAAGATTCAAAGGTGGTAGCTTCAGAAAGCATGTTTGCATGCACCCACACACAGATTCTCTCCTACACCTTTGCTTTTCACAGTTTGTGACAACAGAGATTATTCCTTGCTGGAAGAATGTGGCATTGTTGACATTAAAAAAAAAAGCAAAACAGGCCTTTGCTTTGCTTGAACAGCACAGGCTTTCTTGATCAGCTGTCTGAGGTGCCTCATCCGTACAAAGCATTTAAACCTGTCTAACATCAAAAAGTAAGGTAAGACAAGTCACTTTGATGCTCCAAAGCACATGCCTAACATGATTATTGCAGAATCTTCCTGGTGATAATAGAATTATGCAAAGGAGGCCTTGACCTATTAATGCTTTTACCTTTCTCAGGATTTCTCTCCCTCTTCCTTCTTTCATGAGAAGCAGAACTTCTTGCTCAGATATAGCAACTGAACAAAAAAGTGGAATAAGCGAAGTGAGAGAGGTCCCTTCTCCACCTTGTCATCTCTCCCCACTCTACCTCACCGCAGTAAATTACATGCTCTGGCAGTTGCAGGTTAAGCAACCAGAAAAGCTGTGTGACTGGAGACGGGCATATTCCCCCATCACAGAGATACTGTGAATGCAGGATGGGAAAGCATGGCATGTGTCATCACTGGCAGTCCTGCACCTAAGACACCTCGGAGAGAAGGAACGTTTTAAAAAAATGCACTTGCTGCAAACCTCTCTTTCTAATGGAAAGAAGAAAGATACTCACACCAGGGGTTGCAACACTTTTACATGAACTAGCATAGTTCTGGAGTTACACAGTAGTAGAGCCAACATTTGGTGCCTTAAGCTGGAACTAATATGTCCTGGATCTCAATCATGAAGGAGCACTTTCAACATTTGCCTCCATTTTCTAGGAAAAGCAGATGATTTCAGATAGAAGAGTTTGCTGGCAAGATAGTCTGAGTTTCTCACTGACTCGGAGAAGTTATGAGTAAACAGGTTTCGGTGTTTCTTGCAGTTTTCTTAATAAAAATGCCTTAACATTGCACAAGACCTGCTTAATACCAGAACAGAGGTTCAGGCATGTGCAGTTATTTAAAAGCAATAGAACGATAAGGAAGAAAAAGGGATGGTACCCCCTCTGTGCCCCACTTAGACTGAATTACAGCTGAAAATAAAGAAAGGTTCAGATGATGACAATAGAGAAAGCTTGCAGAATCTTAGTATGAGGTACGCTTTGTAGTCAAAGGACTGCAAAGCCTGCCCAGGCTCTTCCTTCCACCTTTTAACTGTCTTGTCTATTTAAAATAATGCATGCTAGGGAATGGACTGAGACACTATTATTAAAGCCTTGTTCTGCCAGAGGGTAAACAGAATCCAGTGCACAAATTCTTATCTAAGTTTGTATATATAGTGGGTGATTTTAGGCCAAAAAAACTCCTACTAAGAGATCAGCTGACTGTTTTGGCTCAAGTTCAGGTCTGCAAAGGGCTGGCAAAAGGAAAGCATGCTTCCTATGTATTTTGTTTGCTCTAAGCATGGTTCACTGATTCCTACTTGCAATCTGTCCTGAATTGAAAATGTATGATTAGTTTGTTCCAGGGAAGATGAGTCCAACACATTAAGGCTCAGACCTGAATCCAAACTCCAAACTTCCCCAAGCGCAGATATGTTTCCATCTGGAGTTTTGGTCCAAGCTTTTCTCTTGCTTCTTACTCATGTTGTTTGAGTGGAGTTCCTAAACGTCCCATCCTAAATCACTACCTATTTATGTTATTGCAAACAAATCACAAGAGACAGTCCTTTTCCCAAAGCTCTCATTATCTAAATTAATGAGTATGTTATTATATTCCCTGTGTGCAGCAAGCAGCATTAGGATACAGTTAAATAATTCGCCCAAGGTTACACAGCCAGCTTGTTGCAGAGCTGGCTACTAAAGCCAGTTGCTTGACTCTTAAGCTCAGTGCTTTATCTTATTCCTCAAGACGAAAAGCGCAAGCCCAGATCTGACCATTCCCCTGGGTAGGAAAGCTTCCGGAGTATCTTTTTGAAACACAGACTTACTTTTCCCCTTTTCCTGTCTAAAATAGAAAAAGGACCAAGACCTTATTCCTGAGCTTCAGGGATCTGTTAATTGGCTCCCTAGTAAAATTACAGAGACTCAGCTGCCTGATAATGATTGTAAATGACAGAGACTATCAGGTTTACCTTGTGATGTCCCTGGGGAGCTTGCAGTTAGTTTAGTCTGAACTCTGCGTCAGCTGTTTGGGTTCCTTTCTTCTCAGCATGTGGTATCTGGACTCAAGCTGCAGTCTTTCAAACCTAATTAGCGTTAGGGGAAAGAGAGAGAGAGTGAGAGAGGAAAAAACCCAACCACCACCGCTCTCCTTCCCTCAACCGACTTTATAACATACAGGCAGGACCTGATTTATGGTACAAGTTCATGGGGACTTTTTGCTTGTTTTTTTGTTTCTTTTCATGTGTATCAATCCAGCATCTTCAGTTCTGGCTGCAAGAAAACTGAATTTTAGTGTGCTGGAGTCTTTGAACTTTGAGAAGTTCAGAAGAGAATCTCTAAACTCAATGGAGTCATCGTGTTTGTATACAGTTGGGTCTGTTCTGTGCAGGGCTCAGCAGAAACTCAAGTTTTTACCCTTTTCCTTGCAGAGAGCGCATTTTACCCTCTGATATGTTTCTTGTTAAAGCTTAACAATACTGTTTTCGGTAATAACCTCATGTTAATCTTTGGCCAAATTCAAACTGCCACCCCCAAGAAATAAGAACACAGCCGATTTATTGTGGGGGTCTTAACTCGTATAATTTTTTATTTGCAGGGCATTTCACAACCTCTCATAACTCTGGCATGAGGGTGTCTGTACTACCTGTTTTCGTGCTTGGTAACTGACTTCCATCCCACATCACAGGTCATCCGTTGTTGCAACGTTGAACGGAACAACACAGGACAGCAGATCCGAGACAGCATCTTCAAATCACTGGCAGGCTGAGCAATCACAAACCTGAAAAAGCAGTAGCACATGAGATTCAGGCTGCTTTGTGAGGCCTTCGAACTGAGTGTGTGGGACAGCAAGAAAGCTATAGGGTTTTTTTGCAATGACTGATTGCATGTGCAGAATTCTTTGGAATGATGAGACAATATACAGAGGGTTTAATTTTACCTAGGAATGGGATACATATACTTTAAATGAAGCTAATTAGTCTCTGGAACAGCAGCTGAAAGATGTGATAAATTTTTTGATTGCTCAAATTCTTTAAATCAAGACTAAATATCTCTCTAGGAGATGTAAAGCTTAAGCAATCACTGAAATCTTGAAATTGAAAGAATCAGTGAGTAGAACAGGTTAGATAAGAAGGTTCTCTCTGCCTGCAAACTCTCTGAAATCCCTGTTCTCAGCAGCATTACTAACTTCATGCTCCAGCAGCTCTCTAATGCAAGAGGCTCACTTGTAAAGATAAATCACATCTTAGGTGAACGTAAGAGAATCTCATACAAGCGCCAGTAAGCACCATGTTCAGACCACACACCAGTTTGCCTCAAATGGCCGTAGCTACCTACAAGAATGTCTAAATCCAAGACAAAAGTAAGTAATGCATTTTGCCTATAACACATGCCTAACTTCAAAGTCACAACTACTATCCTTTGACTTATGGTACAATTTGAGGTAAAGTGTACTTGCCTATTCTTGTATGGATTGGGCTTTTCCATCAGGCGGTAGAGCCCAAAGCAGAGTATCCCAAACGAGTCTAAAGCTCTGCAGTAAATGTCTCCAAAGGAGTCCTCCTGCTATAAAAGAAGCAAAACCACTCATCTCAAAGAAACCGAAGTGGACAATTCAGCCCAATACTAAATCCCTTATTTAGCCAACTATCATCACTATTCACTACTTTTAGTATCATAATATTTAGCAAGAAAGAAAGGAAAGAAAATGACTGGTCCCCCATAAGATTAGAATCCAGTATAAAATAAGGCTATCTGATATCTTTGCCTCTTCAAAATATGGCTCAAGCAACATAGCGAGATTCAACTGAATGAAACTAAACTTTGGGTAACGACAATCCAAAAGTACTAGTAGGAAGGATGAAAGCCTAGCCCATGAAGCACCACACAGTGATGTAACTCACCATGACTGTTAACAACCTCTCGGACAGTGGCAGAAGTGCTAGTTTGCATCGGACTTGGGAGGCATTGTCGATCATGTTGTCAGGACTTCCGCGCAGTCTGCTGCCCTCTTCCAACAGCTGTTCCCCCAATGCTTGGCTTGTCCCACTTGTCACCAACGTCTGCAGCAGAGCCAAGATGTGATGGTTGTAGTATGTCTGGAAAGGAAGAGACAACGAGAAGTCAAAGACAAAAGAGTATGCCTTGGAAAGGAAAACCAAGTTTTCCAGTGAAAACCTAGAAAAAGTGATCAAACAGACACTTTGGAGTTTCTTGTATACTTAAAGTAGTCCTTAATTATGTTTAAAGTTTTCTGACAATATTTATGGATCACCACCTGCTTTGCCCATTTCAACTTCAAAGAGCAGTCAGAAGATCCCACCTCTGCTCTTATAATAAAACGCACTAAGCTGCATCTGAATGGGAGATTTTCAAAGGCACAAATGGCAGAAATGGAGTGGCTGGGGGGGGGAGTGTGTGCACACGCGTGTGCATGTAAGAAAACTGGGCAGCAGCTCTGATGTCACCTGAGCAGAAGCACACTGTGCAAGGTGAGGCTGAGGAGTGCAACTGCCCTGCCCAGCCCTATAGGGACCAAGTTTCCAGCAGGAAACTCTCTGTCCTTGTAGGTGCCCTATTGTTTTGAAAACCTCTCTCTGTGCCCTTATCTCAGTCAGTAGTTTTTGGAAAAAAGTTACCATGGTTCAAATCCAGATCCGAGGCAAAAAAGGGCCTAGAGTCTTTTTTTTTTTTTTTAAATCTAAAAGTGTTTTCTCTGCCTGCAGTGCATCAAATAACTTATTTTTCACCCTTTCTCAAAAAGCTCATTTCCTACATACAGCCACTTTGGGGAATCTGTCACCTGCATTTGCCTGAGTAAAGAAACTAAACAAGCTGCAGAGAAGGAATGGTGTTACTAAATCCATGCTGAACTCAAATCCGCTTAAGAACATCTGACCATATTGTCAGGCAAACGCGTATAATGCTGTTAGAGTAATTCTCAGTCTTTTAAAGCAAGGAGCTATAGTCCAGGGTTATCCAGGAGTGATACAGCTTCGGGGGAATCTGCACTTTACATATTTAACAGAAGCGTGCTGAGCTCTTTAACATATCATTGCTGTACTTTTTGACATCAAAAGGATTGCATTTCCATACTTGGATGAATTAATAGGATTTGCATGTCATCCTCATTCTGTACTTTCTTTGCTGAGTTACACTGCAGGAATTTGAAAGGCGGGGAAACTATAGAGGTGTGCATGTGTGTGTGTGCGTACTCAGGAAATAACACACTGCATTTAGAATGGGTTTTGAAGCTGACTTTAAAGCAGCAACATTTCTGTAATGAGCCCATGAGATGTTACCCGCTTTGCCAGTTGTTGTTTGGTTACAGCTTCAGACAATCAGACTTCCTGGGAACACCTGCACACAAAGGCAAGGCTAGAAACCTTTTCCCATCACGAAGCAGTGGCCTAGTCCCACTGACTTTGTGTTGCTACTAAGCTTTTAAAACTGGTCCTGTATAGCTTAGGAAGCCATAGCTGGATCAGGAAGGGAATTCAGGGCTCATTAGAGTACCTGAGCCATAATGATCGTGCTCATTGAATAGTTTTCTGCCTATTGAGACCCCAAGAGTCACATTGAAGCAAATGCCAGTTCTGCTTCAGGCTTCCAAAGGATAACATTGCACTTTACAGACCACATTCTGCCATTCAGGTTCTTCTGCCCGTCTCCTTTCAAGCTAAAAGAAAACAGCGCTCCTGCTCTGAATGTCTTTAGAAATGTCAACAGATATTCAGTGATAGCAAAAGGAGGTGATATTGGACTGCTGAAGGCTCCTTCCTTCTCCTTCTTCAGTTCACACATCTTTTCCCTGACACTGCAATTGCTAAGCAATATCGTATTTCTCTCCATCTTCACTGTATTTACAGAATGACTGAATCCAACCGAAGGTGCCCCTCTACTTTAAAGCAGAGTAGAGTGCTGATCATTCCTGGACAGACTCGGAATCTTAACGCTTGAGTGAAATTTTATCCTTTAAGACAGGTCATGCTATGTCTTGAGTTACTTTTACACTTGACACTAGCAGTCATTAATTACCATCTGGCTGATTGACATATCAGTGAGTAGCAGCAATATAATACTTTCCCTAACACTGAAGCCTTCTCAGAAAAGCATAACTGGACTTGACATACTTATTTTGGACTGCTTATCCCTTGGGGAGATTTGTTTTGTATTTATTCAGTTTCTGTAAAACTGCCACCCAAGCACTATCCCCTTGGACATGAGCTGAGAGCAAGGCATGTGGAACTTGACTGCAGCATTGGGGAATTGGGGTGAAGAGGAAGAAAGAGGCTTTCAGAAATAAGAGAAGGCAGTTTTGAAAATGCCAGCTTATGAGCTGAACTGCTGTTTTGCTACCAAAATCCTGGCTTAACTCCACCAAAGTGTGACCCACACATGTGTCACCACTGACAGTATCACTCAGTTTTGACAGCAACTTAAATGATTATGTCACCAAGATGGGATCAGCACATTCCCTCCGTTCTTGCCGTTTTGGTGCAATGTATCCAATCTTCACGATACGAGTGTTTTTAAAAGAACACACTACTAGAAATTTACAGAGAATCAGATATGCACTTCTTTTAAAATCTGATGTGGTCTTACACATCAGCAGTGGCCCGTATGTGTGGAATTTGTTTTATACCTTTTCAGAAAACAGCCATTGGGAGATTCCCATTGAGTTCAACAGATTTTTCCATCTAAACTTCCAGTGAATTTCTGCCTAGGTGCCAGATGGACAGGTGAGAAGAGTTAAATGTTCCATTTATCCCCGTGCCTGCTATGGTAAAGTGGTGGCAGTGCAAACTCCCTGTTCCCTAGCTCACCAATGCACCTCCAGCCAGGCTTGTAAAACTCCTTTCTACATGAACAGGTAAGAATTCAGAGTCCCCATAATCTTCTCAGCCTTTGGCATCAGTGCTGGAGCTTCCACCAAGGGGCCAGCTGGTGTCAAATGCAATTTTGGCTTCAGTGACTGCAGGTCCCTTAGAGGGACTGATTGCAACATCATATTGTCAAAAAGTAAATAAATCAGGCTGGTTTTAAATACCTTTTGTAGCCTGTCAATATTTTGGAGCTGGGAACAGGAGGAACTTATGAAAACACTCTGAAAGTTTCTCCAAATAATTCTATGTGTATATCAACAACAGAAAGAGTTGCTGCTAATAGCACATATTGAGAGACATGTCTTTTGGAGCTGATAGCTGCCTCCTCTAAAAGCGATTCCTCCTTAACTTTCTTTCCTATTTTCAGGGAGCTAAGTACACCCAGGCAGAAGGTCCCTGCTGTTCTACTGAACATGCTAGGTACGTCCTGGCGCTCCAGCACTACCAGTAAGAATGCTGATGAATGACAGCAGCACAGCAGGAGACAGAGGAATTGAGATCAAGAACCCATATCTTCCCATTAAAAAATAGAGAGCGAGCACAACTAACTCCATGTGAGTAATGACTGATTTCTATTATGTCCCCTTGGGTCAGGAAGCATTTGAGTGCATCGTTTTTAAAGATGACAAACCAGCCAGAATCACAATACTATTAATGTCGCCTGTTGTCTTGCAGTGTTGGTGTCATCCTTCAACCATGTATTCTCAATACAGATATTTCACCCACCCTGGATTTGAGAGTTGGCCCTGCATCTGGCATTAATCAGTATGACTCCACTGACTAGCTTATACAGTCTGGGTGTGAAAAGCGTGGTCTCACAGCCACAATAAGGGATCCACTTTATTTTTCCACACCATTCTCTTTCTCCTTTACACATTTGTAGGATTCTTATTTCTTTACAGATCATTGCTATTTCTCTTCCAGATCTCTGTCTCCTTATGGCAAGGGTTTCTAGAATCCATTGTTTCTGAGGAATAACCATTTGTAACATGCCTCTGAGCCCCACTGACCAACTCACAAATTCAGAAGATGCTCAACACATGGAACTGTGCTCAGCTTGGTGGATGTGGGCCCACAGAAACCCCACGCAAAGCTTGCCATTTAATGGGCCTTGCATCAGCTTGATGTGGCCAGTTTAGCATTACTTATTTTTCTGTGTTTCTCACCACTGGGCAAAGAGAAGCAACAGCATTGTCAGAGCATGATGACAACACACAACTCTGACGGTCCTCAAGCCAAAATTCATATCCAGCCCCCTCTAGAGAAGTGCAGGCCCTCAGCTAACTCCGTCAACCCTGTCCCTGACTACGTGTCCTTAGCTCAGTAGCGGCTAGAACCCAGCACACCTCTGGGACTCAGGCGGCTCTGGCATGCCGTCCTGGTTACAAAGAAGCTGTGGCAGAGGCAAGTCAAGCTTGGCAGTTCTGGCTCTACTGAGATACCACATTGCTTCCTGTGCCTGTCAAGATTAATTGCAAAATTCCTACTGACTTCAGTGGTGACAGGATTTCAACTGAAGGTACGGAGGGTCTTAGCTTCTCTTATGGCAGGTTTTGAGCAGCAACAGGGCTAGCAACATGTATCGTATTGCTGGCTTTGTTGTGTCAGACACAACAAATGATACAGATGACCCTTAGTCAACACTCAGTGTGCTGTGAAGTAAGAAATTGCCTGGAATGAGTAAAGCCCTTACAACTTAAGGCACATCAGTATTACCCCTCTCAGCTTGTTTCTAGAGATAAGCACGAAAGTGATCACTTGTCTAGATCAAGGTCTACCAGAGGGACTTACAGGAAGCTTATTCAATCACAAGAAAGCTCCAGCTGTTTTTGTTTAGCTGTTTTGTGTTTCCAGGTTTTAAATTCTTGGGGTTATTTTGCTTCCTAGCCCATCCCTGTAACTCTGAACATATTTCTATGCTGTTCAAGACTACGGCAGGGGCAGGCATCCATGTGCTAAGGGACTGGGCTCGATTCATTATTTTGTCAAAGATCTGACATGACTAAAATCCAAGTCATGTCAACAGATTGCAGATGTTTTCCCCTCCACTGACACACCACATCCTGGAGAGAAATCACAGGGGTGCAATGCCTGTCTGAAGATGTTAGCTTGACTGCACAATATCTTCTCAGAGGAGCTGGGCCTCAGTAGCAGGCTCAAAACATTTCTGAGACTTTTGGACACAGCAGAAATAAAAGCCTGAACCACAGCACAAGATATCCAAATATCACTCAGTTCTAAATTTACGCAGGAGGAGGCATAATTATCTTATTATTTTGTTCCTTTTTTATTTTTTTGCAGTAGCTCCTCAGTGTTTCAGTCTAAGGAGCACACAGGACTGAACAGCCCATTGAGGTGCTTAACTGCTTCTGGGACACAGCTCATCAGGTGCAAGTTTTGGCTAAGCAGTACACCAGAGCTTCATATAAATAAAATATTGCTAGAGCCTGCTACAGGCCAAAGCTGCTCACTAGCCCTGCTTCAGCTGCAGACCTGGTGAGGGCTGGGAAGCAAGGACCCCGCATGTGCTGAGTCCACATAGCATTTACAAGCATTGTGTCAAAAAGAAAGAAAAAAAAGCCTAAGTGAGTCAGGGACCAGTCATGATGCACATGCTATGCTAAGCTAATTTGATGGGTACATTCTTGTGTCAGCACTTTAAATGGAGCTAAACATCCCTGTCCCTCAGGACTCACAGCCCAGCCACACCACTCTGGGGTGACACTGACCACCGTGTTACTAGGAATCAGTTAATCGGTGCACATGTGCCCTATTAATGGATCCAGTTTGCAACCATCAGGAGATGAAGACAAAGATAGCCAAGAGTAGCATGAAAGAACTCCATGGGTTGCTTCATTTATGAATGCAGGCTAGAGGGGCTGAGCCTTCTGGAATAAGGACAAAGGTGTTCGGGCTCTGGTGTAAAATGCCTGCACTCTCTGTCCACCTCGGCACGCGCACGGACCCATGCCAGTACTGCACCCCGAGCAGTCACTGCACACTGCCGGGTACTGCAGACTGTTTGGAACAGGCTCTGCTCTTTCACAGCCACTTGTACAAATGAGGAAGCCTGCAGCTACCCCCATAATCCAGAAGAGGAGGAGGGAACGATCACCAGGGTTTCAGAAGGGGGAGGACTGGAACAGAGAGAATTAGGCCCTGATTCACCCCATTTTGTTGTGGGATGAAAACTGGGCAGACGGTCTCTCTCAGTGCTTTTTAAAATCATCAGAGAGAGGAAAGCATGGCCAAAGGCAAGCTAGATTCCATCTGGACAGAACTGCCTTTGGTTGTGCCTCTTTCTCCACTGAAAATAAGGGTAAACCAGGCAAATACGCTTTTGATTTATCTACCTTAATGAAGTATGTTAGGATAGGTGGGATGAATGCAGGCCATGTGACTAGAACTCAGATCTCCTGAGATCCAGTCCAGCAGAAAAAAACCCAAGGACATTATCTTTCTCCTGAATGGATGCTTCAGAGTTTTCCTACACACAAACCTTTGTAACACTTTGTTATATTTATTCTCCTGATAAACCACCCTGACTCCTTCAAAGCCAGTGAATTAACATCTAAGTCAAACCTTTTAATGTTCCTTGGACATGTCGTGCTTGTCGCGTTCCGCCTGTGAATTCTAAAAAGGGCCTGGGGTAAATAAATAATGCAGCATGCATATTGCTTCTGTGAAATTTGTTCCTAAAGGATAACTTACTCGGCTCTGTAGTGATGGGGATCCTTTTATAACATGGCTGTGATTGATTCCCCAATGCTCTTGCTCCGAAAGCAGCATCTGTAGAAACAGTCAATAACATGAAGAGAGAGGGAAGTTAGCAGAAGCAGAAAGAAAAAAAAAAAAGAAAGAAAAAAAAAGAAAGAAATCAAGGCACAATTGTTCATACTGACAAATGCAGGAAATCTCTTACCTATGCCTAAAAATGTCATTGTTATGCAAAAATCCCAAAGCATTTCCTATATTTAGAAAGTTTCTTGCCTTGGTTTGCTTTTCCAAGGCTCGCTTTATTCACTCAGAGCTTCAAAGGATTAAAAAAAGAAAAGCTCTCCTGGGACCTGCTTATTGACATCATAACTAAAATATAATTACCCTCTGTGGAGCAGCAGTGCTGGTTACAGTGTTGTTTGGCGCAAAGTCCCCACTAAGCCAATTTGCACTCGGAGGGCTTTTGAGGGAGGGGGTTGTGTTTTTTCCTTCCTCTTCAAGAAGGCTGTACATGAATAGATGGGACATGTGCTGTAGGAATGAAGGCAAAAGCATATACCATGCTTTTTTTTTTTAAAACCTGGCAACCAAAAAGACTTAAAAGAGAAATCCAGAAGTTCGTAGAAGCATGTGTCCTTATTTCTTCCCAGTTCTCACCAGCTAGCTGATTTAGTAGAATCAGTCCCAAGTTGAAGTCTGCTTTCTGTGTTTTGATCACATCCAATCTTGTCTCCCTTACCATTATGCCTAATTTTTCCCTTTGCTACCTAGCACAGCATCTGGGTAACTGAGTAACTGAATAATACTACTTACTGCACAAGATAGTATCAAAGTCAAAATGACGGAATCTAAACTCCACTAAAGATTTTGCTAGAAATGGAACTTCTTCCAGTTCAGATACTGTATAATAGATCCTTTCTGCTCGGAGGAGTATGTGAACATTGGAGATCAGAGACCCTAACGGGGTCCTAGATGGACCGTTGCTCTAATCAACCATCTCTGAGGTTAGGCAATGGACTGCCAAAAACCTTATTAGAGATGTCAGGCATCACAATCCCTCAAAACAGCAGAAAAAGTCCTTCCCAAGTATAGCAAGGCACCTCTGAATGCATGCTAGTGGCAGCAACTGAATGCCTGAAATGAATCATTGCCTTTACTGTACGCTTCCATGTACTGTACCAGTTGATTTGAATGTATGTCTGATCATTGCCTGGATACCTTTTCCTTATGTCAATATTTTTGCTGTGAAACAGTACACAGTGCTCTACCTGAAATTTTACAAACTGGCAGGGTGCTATTACAAAAGATTACTTAATTGTAGATTACTACTGTACATTTGAATTTCAGTATCTTATTAAGTTGTCAGATTTAATTACCATTATATGTTTAGATTATGCCACAGATTATTTAGTTCGGTACCTAGGTTTGCCAACCTGTTTGCTTTGTGACATGACAGGGTGATAATTACAGCATTACTGGAAAACCTAAATTTTTCCAGGGGAAAGACTAGAAGTCCTTGGCATCAGCACTGACCCTAGCAAATGCTCATTCTTGCAAGTGTAAGTAATGTTTACCTCTGTGTGGGTCTGGTTCTCGAAGATCTGTCTAATTCTCTACTCCAGGGGAGAGAATATGTGCAGAACAGGCCTGGGTTTGTTGGGTGTGAAATGCTCACAGCGAAATCTAAAACCACAGGAAATGCAGTTGATTTGGGCTTTGTGACAGTCTCCAAACTGAGACTATGCCTGCTGCAACACTTTCTAAAGCACCTGAACTGTTAAGGGCCTTCCATCCAAATAACTATTTTCCACTATGGTTAGGATGCAAAATGCTGCAACTTTGTCTACAGCATCAAAGCTGGGGATGAAAAGGATCTTGGATGGGTAGGATAGCTGGATATCCAGCCAAGTCATCTGGTGTCCCATCAGCAACAGCAACTACTAAATGAGAAATGCCAGCCTCTGTCTTTTCTTTTTAAATTCAGGTAATAGTTGCATAATCATCTTGCTTTAGAAAGCTCTCCCAACTGTTCTTCTGTCTTTTCCTACCTGCTTCCTCTTCTGGCTACTAACATTAATTGAGGCTAGGTTTCTTGGATCCAAGTTTTGAATGTAACTTTACCCTTCTTCAAAAAATTAGATCGTCACCCAGAGGACTGCTCTACTTTGAGTCTCCCCTATATGCAGCAGTTTCTGCTGCCCATTTGCTTTTCTGCACAACTTCTCCTAGATGTTTCTCCTACAAATAGAAAGGATTTTCCTAAACCTGCTAATTTTGCAACTCTGCAGCTGAAAGCACCCACTGGTACATGTAGTACCATACTGGTAGAAAATGCAGATTTCACTGGTACACTGTAATTAACTACTGCAGAGGTGAACCAACACCAAGTTCTGATCAGCACAGGCACAGCCTGGCTACATTACTGGTATTTGCTGTTCTTATTGCTTCCTAGCTAACTTGACAGCCACTGAGTCTGGAAAATTTCTTGATACTCTGTACTATTTGTTCTTGTCTAGCTGTATTTGTCTTCAGTGCTCTAACATAACTTAAAAAGGCCAGTGACCCTACTCTTACTCCTTCTCCCCACAAAGAAAAGACTAAATGCTGATAAAAGCCATCCTTTCCCAGCTTGTGTAACTCTTTTCCCTGAAACTTTCCTCATTTTCTGACCCCCATGAACTATTTCACTATCCAGTCCATTGGGACCAGCTAAGATGAGCTGATTTTATCAGTGAAAATTTTGTCTTCTCAGAGATGAATTCCCATAAAATAACAATGGTGGGAAGGAGAGCAGAGACTGAAACAGTGGGAGTGGGGACATGTATATTCTGTCTCCACTCTAGGCACCTTGATCCAAATCTTGGTGGCAACAACCCGTGAATAATTTACTATCCTATAGGAGCACACATCTGTAATGTGTCTGGAGACCTTCAGAGGCAAAGACCTTAAAGAATGTAAGACATAGCCTTAATCTTGCAGTTGAATCTGAAGGAGCTTCCAGTATAAGAATCCTAACCTAAGATTGTGGTCCTATAATAATAAATAACTATGGCAGCAAAGAAGAAAATGGGCTGGCTTTTTTAGAAACTCATCTAATGAACCTATAAGGAGAGAGAGCTTGTTTTCACACTAGCAGATTTAATGGCTGACTCAAAGAACTGAACCTTGTGTCTTAGCTTTATTTTGCAAATATATCTTTATTCACTGATGATGATATCCTGTAACTGAACACTGCTTTTCTGTCTGCAGAAAACACTGTAAAACTGAGGAATAGCCTTAACTGAGTAGCCAAAGGTTTATTAGACTGGAATTGTAGTCAGCTTGTGAAGCGACAATTCACTATCATCTGAGCTAGGCAATAGGTGCCTTGTAAATATGCAAAGTGAAATACCTAAAATGGATAAACCAGGGTGGGTTTAGAAATACAGTATTTTGTCAACTAGAGAAAGACAACGCTGTTATAGTAAATGGTAATAGAATCTACTTTGCATTTGTGTATGGCTACATTGTGAGCTTGAATTTATCTGGCATTAAACAAACCTGAGAAATAAATATTGTTATTGGTACAGCATAGCCTCTAGTAGCTGACAGGGAGGCACAGCAAAGGAGTAAGAGAAATAGAAAAAGCTTTGACACCATGACCCTTACTTGATCCTGCCCCTTCTCAAAGCCAGAAAAGAAACCCAGAAGCACTGATTTCCATTCCCCTGTTCTAATGCCTAGACCATCCTCTACCCAGGTTTCTGCCAGAGGACCAACAATCTTAATTTCTGCTCATACCTGAAAGAAGGTGTTGTGTATTTGGTCTGGTTCTGATGTGCTGAAACACAGTGTAGCTGTAACACACAAATAACCTTGTGCCTTGCATATCTCTGCTCTAGCTGTTCTGACTACTAGCCTCTTTCTGCACAAGCAGAAATCCTTTTGATACTCTTCTCAGGGACCTTGTAACTACAGTACTTGATTATGTTTTTTTCCAGTATGATTGAATAAACTTTTCTCCTATCTCTCATGATAGCAAGCATGCTGAACAGATTTAAATCTGCAAGATATATTTTTCTGATGCAACTCATCATGTGCCCATCTTCCCAAGGGAAATGAGGGAAAAATATATGCTTGTGGATTAAAAAAAAAACAAAAAAAAAGACTTTGAGTATGCAGGTGGTGATGGTTCTGACAACAATACGCCTGGTAAATTGCCTAATCAGCTGTCCTGGTTTCGGCTGGGATGGAGTTGATTTTTTTCCTATTAACTGGTACGGTGCTGTGTTTGGGATGCAGTGTGAGAATAATGTTGATAACACCCTGATGTTTTAGTTGTTGCTGGGTAATGTTTACGCTAGTCAAGGACTTTTCATCTTCCCGTGCCCTGCCAGGTGCGCAGGGGCGGGAGGGAGCACAGCTGACCCCAGCTGGCCAATGGGCTAGTCCATACCATATGACGTCACGCTCAGCATATAGAGCTGGGGGAAGGAGAAGGAGGCGGGGGATGTTTGGAGTGATGGCGTTTATCTTCCCAAGTCACCGTTACGCATGATGGAGCCCTGCCGTCCTGGAGGTGGCTGAACACCTGCCCGCCGATGGGGAAGTGGTAAATGAATTCCTTGTTTTGCTTTCCTTGTGTGTGCGGCTTTTGCTTTACCCGTTAAACTGCCTTTATCTCAACCCACGAGTTCTCTCACTTTTACCCTTCTGATTCTCTCCCCATCCCACCCGGGGAGAGTGAGCGAGCGGCTGGGTGGGGCTCAGTGGCCGGCTGGGGTTAAACCACGACACCAGCCATGCCTCAGCTTACCCACTGATCACACCTATGACAGCATTAGGTCCCTGAGATCTGCTGGAATGAGACAAAGCAAGCCAAAAGCTACCACCTCAAAGAGAAACAAGCAGGTATGAACTCTGCAAGGCAGCTGGGGAAGGTTTTGATGAACAGATGCTCACATCCCCATTTTCCATACACACATTGTAGTTCAGAGTTCCGTACTCCATGTACTAAAATTTTGAGTGATAAAACAAAAAACATTGGAGGGGAGCAGGACAGTGATTGATAGGATGAAATATCCTTTCTGCTCTGAGTCTCTCTTTTCCATATATAGGTATAAAGATGCAGTAGGTACAGTATCTATATCTGCCACCATAGATGGAGATACATAAATTTTGTATATACAAAAGTACATATTATTTACTTCCTCTCTACATACAATCAATAAAGAGATCCATATATCTTTATATTTATGTAGCAATAAATACATTAGATAAAAGTAATCTATTCAAGTCACAATTAACTTTTACTCAAATATACCTTATAAATAATTTGTCTTCTGTTCTGATTGTATACACTGTATATTGATATTATTTTGCCTTGTTATTATTAAAAAAAACCCTGTCTCTGCCTCACTCTAATCTTTTCTTTGGCACAGCCGTTGTTTTAAAAGGCTAGAATGATAATAAAATATAGGGAAAACACTTAGAGCCATCCATTTCTCAGCCCGTCTTCAGCTAATTAATACTCCACATTCTCAAGAGGAGGACAAATCTTAGCTCCTTTGCCAAATTAAGGGAGGAAGAGACACAATAAATATTCTACTAGGCTGAAGTCGTTTTTGCTTCCATTGCAGTTCTGAGCTACAAGCTCTGTTTGTCTGGGAACAGAGCACCCACCCTATCAAACCTCAAGGGAGAGGTATTGTTTTTCTCTTTTTGAAGGATGGAAGAGGCCTCCACTCACACGTGCTTTTGCAAATAATACAGCAGTTACCAACACTGGTTACCATTTATCCTCCAGCCTCTTTACTGGAAACCTTGAAGCTTTACTCAGAATTTGCAGGAGGAACTGGCATATTTCCAGGAATAATGCTGGCTTATCGCTCCTTCCTTCGCATACCTGTAGCTACAGAAACTGGACTAGATTGTTCAGCCAGCAATGCTAAAATGGACTTCTGGCCCTTTTAACTTATATATTTATGTTCGGGAGAGACAGGCTGTGGCTCAGACTAGTGACAAGTGACCCTTTCATTCCTCCCTCCCTTAGCCTCCATTTTTGTCACATCAGCATGCTCACAGGCAAAAGGAAACATGCTTACCTAGTGAGGCTGAGCTGGACTTAGCCTGCACGGATCGGATGTTCGGAGTGGCTAGGATGCTTTCCGTGCCCACCAGCAAAAGAGTGCTTGAAGCAGTGGTGTTGGAAGACAGAATGGCACAGGCAGCACCATCCTGGACATTATCTGCCCTCAGATTTGCACGGGAGAGATCACTACCCTGATAAAACCAAAGAAATAGTGATAAGGAGAAATCCGAGAAAGTTAACATCAAAGATCTTTAAGGATGAAAGGTGAACATTAAATTTGTTTCAAACTCAGCTGGCACAAATGCGTTTTGGAAACATCTCCAAAGTTTGAGCAACTTTGGAAATGGGGAAGTGTCCAATAGATTGCAAGTCTAGACCTGTGAACTGTCTTCTCTGACCAATCAGGATTAGCTTCTCAGCCCTTCTGCAGGAAACCAGAGAGTACCAAGACTCCCCCAGAAGAAAATAAATATTTAAGAAGGGAAAGTTTTTCAACAACATCTTGGATTCAAGCTCAAGTCTAGAGCCTGAGATAATTTTGGTCCTTTTTGAATCTGAATTGTGCTATCATCAAGAAGTTTTAAAATGTATTTAGAAATGTGCATGAGCTAGAGAAATGGAGGAAGAGGGAAAGAGAATATGCAAAAAAATCTTACTGAGAATAATCACAGCTTTGGGAAGTTCTGAATAAATTTCCATTCTCTCTGCAGATATTCCAAAGACCCAAGAAAAACAATGTCTTTCAAGTGATGGTAAATGAAGTTACTAGCTCTTAAGGGCATCACAAAGTCCTGCAGCCCAATCAGTGGTGAGTTTGCATCGCCAAAGATGCAGACCAAAATGTGATCCTGCAGGTTCGGTGCTGCTTGGTCCTTGCAACTCTAAATTTAAAACAGAATTCTGCTAAACCAGCTACTAGGTTTATTTTACATTTTTCTCTTCAGTTAGAAAGACTTAAACCATTTCTTAACTGTGTAACATCTATGGGTAGAATGAGACATAAAAAGAAGTATCTCCCCTCAAGTATTTGGATTCCAAGTGTATCCTATAGCAGTGAAAACTTCATATATATTGGCAGAAAACATAAAAAATGTAGAGCAAGGCAACAATAGTAATTTAATGCCAGGAACTTAATAACAATTTTGGCCTGGTGTTTTTTTCCTGGCTAATTGATTATGTTTCTCAAATGAGCTAATTAGCCTGGGAAAATGTACTGGGGAGTGGGTATTGCTTAGAGTGGTGCCTCACGGTTGGTAGGTAGCATGGCCAAGTCCGCCAAGCAGGCTTGTCAAAGCCATTGCATTAATGTCCACATTAACTAACCAGGAACTGTGGGATCAGTATACCCCTGCAACGTTCACTCCTTGGCAGCTTCTTTCCAAAGATAAACAAGGGACTTTGTCAGGGAGAAGTTTCCTGATGAAAGATTAGAATCATAACTAAATTAAATGACTGTCTCTAACTAATTAGATTAGTTTAAATTGAATAATGAAACCCTTAGCTGTATTTAATGTAACATGCCTGAAGTCCAACGATTAGTCTGCTGAATGAAGCTAAACAATTAAAAACACAATCTATTTTATAGCTTATTTTATAGGAACAATTGGAAAAACTATTACTGCTGAAATCTGCAAAGGAAATGCGCAATTACAAGACCAACAGGAGCAGTCAGTATAGTGAATGAGCAGCAGGGACAGGTGAGCCATTCTGAAGACACTACGGAAGGACTTAGGCCTTCCTTCCAACCTGGGCCCAAGAAGCTGGCCATATCTGGCATTTATTACTTTATTACTAAATAAATTACATTAATTCTCAAACATCTATGCCGTATTAGACTGACTGTTAAAGTTTCCCAAAAACACTTAAATTATTTAATAATGTATACCTTATGTAAAAGTCAGAGGACCATGTTTTGATATGTGTTTTGCATGGACATCAAGGAGGAACTTCTGTAAAGTAGCTGTCCATCTAGCTGTCCATGGTTTCCAAACAGAATGAAATCCTGAAGTGTTACGACAAATCCCATGGGAGTGTACTTGCACCTTTAAGCACCTAAACAACTCTAAATACATAGCATTTAAAAAACCCCATGTACAGTCTGGGACTTTGTCAAGCACCCAACTCACTCCTAAAAATGCATCTTGGACTCCCAGGCCTTTGAGGGGTTGCCTGTCCCAGAAATGTGATTGCAAAGGAAGATACTGCATGAACATGAAGTGCAATAGTTATTAAGCACTAATTTCCTTTGTGGACATTCTTAATCCTTATAAAAAGCCCCTTGCACAGTTTAGCTTAGCTACACGAAAACACTCAGCACAGAACAGAAGTAGCACATGGAAAGTTAGGACATACTAGCAGTTGTAAGCTTTTTCCTCATGTAAACCCACCTGTAAGATCTTTCCAAAACATTACCCTTCAACTCACAGAGCTGAGCTTCCAGTCCTATTGGGACATTTACCCATTTGTAATGATTAATCCTATTTTGGAGGTTGCTGGGCAATAGGTCCTTTTATTTGCTTGGAAAGAAGCTGCAGCATTTCAAGCAGCATGAATTCCAGCCTGCTACAAGTCTCCCAGCTGGCAGAACAGCTTGAACATTCTGTATTTTTGATGAAATCTTTGATCACCTCATTGCAAGATTCGGTTGCCTACTCTCAGCTCTCTGGCAACTCTGAGCACAACCTGCCATTTCTAGATGGGATTTGTTCTTTTACGGATTAGACACATTAAATAAATAAACCAAACTGTCTTAAAGATATCCAGATCAGTAACGTCACAGACACAGGGGTCTGGAAACACAACATACAAACTTTTAAAATAAAATAGATGTCAATCAGACCTTCCTTTGTCCATCTGCTGAAATCCTCTCCTGAGACAGGGTGCCTACCCAGCTTTAGATGAACACGGAAGGCATTACTGATCCCTTGTTACCTTGGAGATCTTCCTCTGTTCCCAGGTTACCACCTAAATTACAGGGGAATATGGCCGTGGAATAAGCCTTCAGCTCCCACCACTGCAACAGAGTCTCTATGCGACCCTGGTCAAGATACTTTATCTGCAGCTCACTCCTGAAAAAGGGGGTAATGGTAAACCCTCAGTCTCTCCCCTCCAGGGCAGGGTCTGTCTCTTACCTTTGCATATGAAATCAAAGTTAGAAATTGGCTAAGATAACATTGCTAAATAAAAAGCATTAAACTAGAGAGTGTTGTGCCCTCCACCCAGATGAATGCATTGAAGCTCTAGCTTATTCCTAGGAGAACAAGGAGGAAGACACATGAGGATCCCAAAAGCAAATACCCCACACCTACCAGAAGAGCCTCCTGCAGTGGAACAGCATCACACCAGTGGAACATTCTTGTTTAATCTTGGATGACTCTGCTGTTTTCCTCTTCTTGGCCATCAAAACCCTAAAACAGAGAGAGAAACTTCTTAGCTACAGAACAACCTCTCAGCAGTGGCAGCTACAGTTTACCCAGGATGAGATCACATCTCCAGCTGCTGCTGAGATGCCCTCTTTATCTACATCATAGCTTTCACGTCTCATAGTAGCAAGGAAAAATTAGGATGTATGAGTCACCATATTAACCATGACAGTATGGGGGAAAAGGGTTGTGTGATGGAGGAATTCCTTCGTCAGTGTCAGCCGAGTGAGACAAACAGAAAAATATACTGCAAAGTGTTTCCTTGAATTATTGTATTAGTTGTGATGTTTATCGCTGTTTGGACTTGGTCCCTAGGATTATTTCTGTGCTTTCCTTCAGGAAAGAAAGGCACCAAAGAGGTAGAAACAGATCTGTATGCACGGGCTGCTGCACTACTGCTGCTCAAGAGGAGGCAAGAGCAGCAGGCACCGGCGGCTGGAAGCAGCCTAGAGGAAAAGAAAGAAAGGGCAGCAGAAAGCAGAGTGCTCCAGATGCCAAATGGCTCATGACAGCTCTGCTCCTCTTACAGACTAGCAGTACCAAGCCATAAGGTTTCCAATCTTTATCCAGGCCCTTTAGCTGAAGTCCATCGATCTCCAGAAGTTCACAAAGCATAGCCAAAGCCACCACACTACCTATCCCTGGTGCTCTCTTCTGCCACTTGCACAGTTGTTGCTCTCAGCAGCATTTGCAGCAAGGATTTTCACAAGCAAACAGCATGTTGCATGAAACATTTTTTTGATCAGCTTTGAATTACCCACCCTTCAGCAAAATGAAAGGTAATTTTGCATCTCTGACAAGGGGCAGGGAGAGGCTTCAAACTGGCTGTCCTGAATTTAGCAAGCTAGTACAAAATTGGAGGGAAAGGGGAGGCATGTACCCCTGAAATCCCTGCAGTGTCTCTGTGCAGCCCTGTGCTAAATGTAAGCAGTTACACCTACTCGCCACACATCTCCTCCTCAGATAATGAATCCTTAGGCCAGTGATTAAATGGTATCTTGGCAAGTTAGAGACTATCTTCTCACAAAGCTCTCTTATTTGACTCAGATTTACCAATCAATCAATGTATATATCTCTATCATAATAAAGCCATCATCTATATACACAACCTGTCAGAAATGACAACTCCTCATTCTAATATTATGGGAAATATATACGCCTTGGAGGAAACACCTGTTGGATCCCTAAAGTGGGAGATAGTAGGGAAACGACAGCAGGAAACCCACTTCATCATAACGGCATCCACCTTGCCAAAACCAAGCACATTCTGATTTAGCAAGCCATTCTTTAGTCAAGGGTTCCTTCTGCCATATACTCTGCAAATTACATGATTCTTACGGAAATCTGATTTTCCCCAAGAGACTCATAAATCATCCTGCACTGGTCTCTTGAGAAGCTTGAGGATGAGGGCACTGGAACTGACATGCTGTAGTACCTGACAGAGACAGAAATAGTCTCTGATTGAGCTACAGTCACTCACTTCAGCCATTAGCAGTTTATCTAGGTCACAAATTGACTGTGCTGTGGGTGCACAGTTATCTGTGTTGGCTCTGCATAAGTCTGGAAAAAAAAGAGTTGCATTCACATGATGCTGTGCATTGCCATGTCTGTTACCCTTCTTCCTCTATCACATCCTCATTTGAGGTCCTTACTGCTTACGTTGCACTGAACAGAGTATCAAAAAAAGCACAAGACCACGTTACCAAAGACCATCCAACCGGAGCTGACTTACAAAAGCACTAGGTACTGTGGGCATTTCTGAAAATGTGCTCCTAATGGCTGATCATTTGAAAATACTGTTCCACGGTGTCAGGTGCACAAGCCACTGGTGTAATCCAACCCACAGACAAACTGAGTCTATTACAACAATAGTCCACCATTAAACTTGGAGAAAAATTTGGTTTTGTACTGCAAGTAACCTCAGTTCAATACCTTATATATCATCCAAAATGGCAGTTTGGTCCAGTGTGCCAGAGTCGAACTGAGAGTGCTACAACATGGTAAAACATTTCTTTTTTGCCTGTTTCCACAGCCATGACGTAATATAAACTAGTCACTCCAGTTTCCACGAATCAAAGTACATAATGTAGCTCTCAGCTACACTAAAAGATGGTCACACACATCCAAGACATTTCAAACTTCATTTGAGGACAAACATAAGTGATTAACAGTTGTCTATAGCATTAGAAGGCAGGGAGTGGAAGTCCTTTTATCAAATTGTTAGCTGCCAACAACTTCCCGCTGACAAGCCATCTTTAAATTCTTCATAATACCTTTGCAAAGCCCTAAAGCTTTGTTGAATCCTTCGCCTGCAGTCTTCCGACATCAGCTCTTCCACTCGTCATGGGAAAATGTGGCTAAAATGAGTCTTAATGTCATGTGTACGCATTGAGGTCTGTGCTCATTTGGTTTGCCTTCTGTGCTCTAAGTACAGAATAGCAGCAAATCCTCAGGAATCAGAGCTTATCTCTGTGTCCTAAATTTTGCCCAGAGAGAGATAAAGGGGTAGAAGCCTACTCACAAAGCACCTCAGGACAAGCAAGGCCTGGAAGAGTTGCACCATTGGTCCCCAGAAACCTACACACGTGAGAAATCTGTGCACAAAAGTCTCCAGAGAGAAAAAACCTGCGGGTATCTGCGCGACACGGGCAGGTTGCTCCAGCAGCTGTATCTGGAAAGCCCCAGCTCACCAGCACAAATGCCCTGACGTCCTTCCCCTGCCTCTGTACCACAGCCTTGGGGATGATTTAACACTTGGCATGTGGGCTGTTCGGTTCACATCTCATTTGGGAATCTTCTTATTGTTTTTTGAATTGCTCCCAGATCCGCACATATGTTAACCTTTTCCTTTAGGGAGGAGTGGAGTTTCACATACACAATGAAAATTGCCTGTGAACGCTGCTACAAAGCCCCTTTTCTCACTCCCAGGCCCGCACTGTGAGAATACGGTGCTTGTCCGGACTTGGCTTCATCATCATGGATTATATCACTCTAATCACAATGCATCAAAGTGCTTTCCCTCCCTCACAAGGAACTACGACGCTTAATTAATTGACACAGAGGTATTATGTGTCATTGCAAAATATTATAATTTAGAGTATTCCATTCAATAATTAACAAATACATCAGGCAACAAGTAAAACCAATCTCAAAAATGAGCAGTTAAATTTTTCTTAATTACATCTACCGAACCAAATCTGCCCCTAAGCAATGCACATGTAATCCCAGTGAAGTCGGTATGGTTGTACAGAATACACTACAATAAAAATAGTCTGTAGTTATCATCGGTATTGCAGCAATACTTACAGTCCCCCACTAAGTTTAGGGACTCCTGCTCTATTTAGAATTGTAAACATGAACAATAAAGGTAAACTAAGTTGAACTGAGAAAACAGCATGGAAGGAGACGTGTAGCATTGGGACTTACACAACACAAATAGAAAGGCTGAATCCTAGTCTGATAGGCGCTATCTGACACCACATTTTAAAATGGAGCCAAGATTCTCTAGTAACAGGACTCCAGGTGATGATGCCTTAAGAACTCCTGATACCTGGGTGACAAAGTCTGAAGAGTTGGCAGCACTGGAGAAATTCAGAATGCATAAGCATAACTGGACTGAACTTTCTGATCATTGATCTGGATGCATTAGGGCCTAGTTCACTAAAGAAACCTCAGTGACATATAAGAAAAGACATCATCTGCTTTTGTTATCTGCTCTCCATTTCTGCATTCAACTTCCATCCAAATCGCCTCCCTCAGCTAACACTTAACTATATAAGGACATGTTGTTCAGCCATAGATATAAACCAGGTGTAGTAACTCCAACATTTTTGCAAATTAATATAGCACAGTTATCACGGGGAAGCTGGATACTACTTCTGCAGGCAGATCTCATGTGTCAGAGCTATGAGCCATTGTTTTCCGAGAGAAAACAGCTCATTATTCATAACATCCCTTGGCAAAATCTTTGCTGAACTCTCCCTCTCCCTTCCGAGGCCACAGGAGGGCTAGATAAAATGCAGCTTCTTCTCCTTGACATGGACAAGTGTATGTGCATATTTTTGTTCTTCCACTGCTGCTTGGGCTGGGCACAGGTTGTATTTTAAAAATTAAAGCCTGATCCTGCTACCCACACACAGAATAGAGGCTTGCTTTGATTCCAGAAGGGCTGTTCAGAGAGTAAGACAGCAGACAGCTTGAGTAAGGGTGGCAAAATTCAGCTCCTAATTATTAGATTAAAACCTTGAAACAGTTGTCATGTATGAAGGGACAAAGAAGAATTTGGCAAACAGGAAGGGAAAAAAACAAATCTTCTCATAATGATAAATAATCTCTGAAGACAACCTTGTCATTTTCTGAAAGCATCTCAACAATTCCTCATTTTTATTTTTTTGGTCACTGCTTATCAAAATTTGCATGGCTAGTTAGTGGGTTAATTTAATTATGAGCAGCATTTATGAACAGCCTGATGGGGGATCTGCAGAGGGCAATAGAATCTGTTCTTGAATTATGAAATTGCACACACACACACATCTGGAAGCCGTCATGGGACAGATCGCTGTCTTGTAAATGCATGTTGAGTGTTACAATATTTTACTAAGCACTCCCAATCTGTCAAGGTTTACAGGAGAGTAGAGACTGGGAACATTTGGGATCATTTGTGGCTTAGAGCCATTAGCTACTTCCACCCACTTACTGTGACGTTATTAATAGCAAAATAATCTAAAGAGCAGAACTTGGCTTACTCAAGACCTTAGATAATAGACGTGATTTTCACTAAGGGCCAAAACCAGGGAGCCAGGACCCAGCTGGATAACGGACTATGCTGGGTAGCATAGCCTTATTTTTGGCTGAACTGGTGGTAACTTTGTGCGGACTGTCCTCCTCAGAGGACTTACCTGCAGACCTAGCCTAGCCCCGTTGTTTCAGGCCTGTGTAAGAGGTGGCACATGGTGACATCACCCAAGAAATAACCAAAGGAGAAAATGCTATGTAAGCAATGTGATGTTGACCATCCCTTACTAATTGCCCTCCCCAACAGTCAATGGTAAGAAGGGCATTAAGCACCACACACAAGATAGCTATCTGCCAGAACAGAAAAATTTTGTTATGCTGTCCACAGTTTAATGAAGTGTAAATTTATCTATGTGAGTTCTAACTCTATGTTATCCTACTAAAGCTCAAGTTAACTGGCTAAAAACCAATGCCATTATGCTCGCGTGACATCCAGGGATGCTTGTGACACTGCAGTATTGCCAAGAGTAAACAACATCCTAAATCTCCCTGGACTCAAAGACAGAGACCAGAATGGTCTACAAGGTTAGCTACAAGGACTCAAATCATGTAGAAGTCCAATTCTAGGCTGGCACACAGGAATGGATTTCATCCCACGAAAAGCAATCCCCTGCCGAGGAAATCAGGACTTGGTCTGTGAAAGAAACTTTGCAGGAAGTTTCTTCACCTCTGGAGCCATAGCTCAATGAAAAGATCTGGAAGACTTCGAAACTCCATGGAGTTTTTGGCTTCTTGTTAAGCCACTGCATGTCTGTTTAATCTAAATCCCTATCCAATCATTAAATATGGGTGGTTTTTTTTAATGGGTCATTATGATGTGATTTATGACATTGGTGTAATTGTCAGAATTACTGTGGGTAATTAAAATATGAAATGCATGCTGCCAGAGGCTTCAGTCACTCTCAGCACCCTCATTAAAAATCAGGAGCTGACCAAATTATAAATAGACTGGTTTGCACAAGTTCACAGGGAAAGCTAATTATGAAACTTATCCTTATGCACTCAGAACTCACACCATCAGTCATGCAAATTCTTTAAGTGATTATACTATTGTATAACACAGAATCGGATTAGTATGTACAGGTGGGTGCAACTCCAGTTACCATGTGCAGTACAACTGTACTTTGCATGGTGAATGTGAATCCCTAAAACTCTTATGCAAGCTTGATGATAGATGTGGGACAAGGGCCTGGGGAAGAGAGAGGTGGTATATTTTCACATGAAATACAGAAAAAAAAGACTGAGGAAAACAGGGAGAGGGAGAGGCTGCAAAGGAGAAGGCTCTCTGATCTATAATGGTAAGTCTCAGAGAAACAAGAGAGGCATGTGAACACAAAGGAAGATAGCTTCAGAAAGAAGCTGCAATAAACTTCGGATTAGCTGGCTAAATTTGTAAGGAATGGTGGCTGGCTAAAATCACAGAGAATTTAGGTGCCAAATACACTGAGCATGAATACAAACTGAAGTTAAGAAAAAATTCTATATGTAAGGGTGGACAAGGACTGTGACTTTTTCTTTCTGGTATTCTGAATTTTCTACTCTCCAGAAGGGAAGGAAAAAAAACCTGGAGGCCTATATACAAAATTCAACCAAAATTCAATCAAGAAGTAAATCACTGATGGAAGAAGAGTCCTGTTAGAGTTACCAGTAGCATCTTCAGTGACTTGAAATCCAAATGGAGTATGCCTTTGCTTATTATGGGGTTTCAAATAAAAATAAAAGAAAAAAGTGAAACCCCTCTTTCAATGCCAGTAAACAGAGTTGGTTTTCATGCAAAGAGACAATGCAGTCTGTTCAAAACAAGTTAGGGCAGATTTTGCACACCATGGAAGCTAGTTTTTCTGTGTCAGAAATCCTCTAAAATATCTGCTCCATCACAATGATTTGTCAGTCTTATTGGTTGTGCAAGTTTCAGTGAAGATAAGACCATGAGCAAGATTCAGCCAGCCTGCATCAACAGAACAATTTATTGGGGTGCTTAAAGATCCATTTATACCAAGAAGAGTCATGTTCCAAAAATAACGCTGATTTATATTCTGTGTACCTGTACAAGAGTCTCGGGGCTGGAGAGCTGAAGATAGAAAGCTTGGGGGAAGTATCCATGGACAATGTCTCCCATCTGAATTTTTTAAACTCAGATAAACCTAATTAACTGCATGTGTATTTATCAGCTTAACTATCACTCCATCCAACCTGTCACCCCGACTCTGACAACTAGTCCTCAAAAATACACAGCAAGAAAAATGCAACTTCCCAACACAACAAAAAGTGGAATGCAAAATATTATTGCCTCTTCCTAGAGGAGCTCCCTGCCTAACATCAATTCATAAACTTCCAGTGTCCAAAATATCTATTCATCTTCTACCTTATGCATCCCAAACAACAGAAATGCCATTTCTACAGTTCAAGAGGGACTCTCTTTAGAATTCCACCCCGAAGTGTTTGAGAGGTACGTATAGGCGTCTACACTTTTCCATGTTTCTACAAACCCTCTGAGCTTTGGCTGTCACTGAAACACCTCTTCCACATCTCTCTCCCATTCTAGCAATAAAAGTAAAGCTGAAGGAATGTGAAACTTGTCTAACTTGTGAGGTTTTCTGCTGTGCCAACAGACTGCTAAATTTTCCACAGAGCCTCCACCCTGTAGCGTAAATACCAGGTAGTGATCAAAAGCACAATGTGCCTGCTGACAAAAGGGATCTTGCTCACTGTAACAACACTTTCTCCACCTCTATCTATCTCCTTTTTCTTGAGAACACAGTTTTACACTTGTCCTTCATACAAATAACCCGAGGGTGGGAATTATTCAGAAGGCTCGTGTTTGACACCCCATCTGTTCATTTCTGACAGCGATATATAATGTAAGGCTATAAAAACTTGAAAAATAATGCAACATAAAAAGGGATTGACTCGGCTCCAAGAGGCCATAAACGGTAACAAATACCATTGTATGATTTATTTCATGCTGTAATCTTTACAGTAAGTCATCTTTCAGACATTTCCTTGTGACAGGTTTTAATAATATTAATGCCCAGAGCAATCCAAATCATCGCCAATAGACATATTTATCAAGCTGCCAATCCAAGTAAATGAAATTCTATAAGCAATAATGTAACATGTTTAAAGGAAGCTAATAAAACAAGTCAGGAGAGAAATATTACTGCAAAGTATGCTCTCTCTAATCCAGCCCTGGATTTTATACAGCCAAAATGCAAATCTTTCCCTCCATGATTTATCGCTCCAAAAATACCAATGACCTTTTCAGGAGCTCTTGTACAGCCCTTCTCACACATTTATAAAGATTGTGATGCATTCTGCCAGATTAGCTGAGCTGAAATGCTCAGCATTACTGCCTTGTTTTGCCCTGCCTTTGGATTGGGAAGTGATGGGTAGTATCAAAGAGTAGGATCTTAAGTCTTTAAGATTTATTAAAGACTGACAAGTCTTAACACAGGTTTGGCAACTCAGCAGGTATTTACGAGCAATTATCCAGGCACTAGATAAGTTACAATTAACAGGGAGCTAAAACTTGGTTCTTTAACCTGGTTTCCCTTTTAATCTAATTCAGTTTCTACTAATCCATTGCTTGGCTGAAGTGACTTTACACCAGGGCAAAAGGGAAGGAGACATTGCAGAGTTGTGTACACATGGAGCCTTGCTCACAAACATTCTTTTATGCCTCACTAGAAACTTAGCAGGAATGAAAAACAAGAGTCAACAATTCAGCAAAACATACACCATTAAATTTGTCATGCCTTAGGCCAGAATGTGTGGAAAAACCATGACTAGTAAAGCAAGTGTATCGATGCAGAGGCTCAGAAGTGCTTGAGGAATCCTAACAGGTCTTTATGTATTCACTTCTGTATGAGCTTTATAGGTCTTAGGGTTTTTTTTATATTGTTTGTGATGACTTTTTTTTTAAATTATGCTAGTTAAGTTCTTCCCCTGGATATAAAGATCTGCTTATTTTCAGTGGGGGAAACAAAAAGAGAAAGGAAGAAATGTACAAGACTTAATACATGCAATACAACGGAAGATATCTTTCATTAAAATAGTCTAGGACACCAGCAATATTAGCAAGACCTGAATCAAATATGTGTTTGAGTCTTATAATAGGCCATGACTAATTTTTTCCAACTATACTTTATTGAATTTCCCTGAATTATGGTTTGATTACATTTTTTCATTGATTAGCCCACATGTATATCTTGTCTCAATCTCAGATGCAAATTTCTGCTTAAAAAAATACGTGGAATTTAAGTATTTAGCTGGTTAAATGTCCCAATAAACACAAGATATTTTCAAAGGACCCTGTAAAGGGGCAAGAGCGTAAGTACCCAAGTAATTTTAAAAGCACTGCCTGCTGGACACAGTGGAAGTAATCCCCATTGTATATCCAGAGAACCCTGGAAATGACGCTTATGTTAAAATGTCTACCTTCCCTGGATCAGATTGCAGTTTACCATCCTAAATCAAATGGAGCAGAGATTTAAACCTGGAGCTTCCCTTGGTCACTGTCCTAACTATCCTAATTTGGAAGCAAAAAGTCAGTGTTAGCTTTTCTATTAGCAGAACACCCCAGGTGGGAAACCTCACCTTAATCTGAAATGGGCAATTGGATCCCATTCTATTGTTGGTTTAAATAACAATAAAAAATGATTTGGGATTAATTTGAGAACACTAGTGTTATGAAGAGTCAGCCCCAAAGAGCTGCATTTTGCATTGTGAGGTTTCCTCTATGACTTTTGATACCTCATTTCACCCTTTCCTACTTCCCTTTGCCTTCCCACTCTTTGTCTGCTCTTTCTATTTAGACTGAGAGGTCTTTAAGGCAAAAACTGCCTTTTACCACGCACATACACAGCATCCAGCCTAACAGGATCCCAGTCCCAGTAGAAGCCTCAAGGCACCGCTATAATACAAATAATACCGCAACTAATAATAACAGTACAGTAAAATGTCCTCCCCAGGGAAGTGTTGGAAGACCAGTCCCTGGTGTCATTTAAAACTAAACACCAGAAAACATACCTGCACTGACTGGATAGAGTCTTTATGATATGGTGATGAGGGAGAATCTTGATGGGGATGGGAACAATTATTTATCTGCATATTTGGCTATTTCTTTAGGGGATTTCAAAATATCTCTTAGTAACATTTTTGTTCCTCACTGCTAAGCAGCAGCAGAGATCTCAGGGAAAATAAATAAATAAGAAATATATAATCCCCAAGGTGTAATCCCAGAGTATGGAAACTCACTTCACTTAAATACCTCCCTCTGGCATAATTGACTTTTCATGTGCATGTTAATAATGATATTTCAGCAGGTTGTGAGGGCTTGTTCTTCTCCCCCCACCCCTCACCCCCCTTTGGTAAATTATGTTATTGGGCATGAGGAGGGGGAGGGACACATTATAAATCTAATTATGTTTTCATTTATATTTAACAAGTCAGCACAATCTGGTAGTATGTGCATATGTATTTACTGTGCAGTCCCAATATTTACAGCTGACCTAATCAGCTGTAGGACAGCAGCACTGAGCAACATTTTATTGTCCTGATACCATGTATGTGCTGGGGACAGCTGTTAAGATGCAAAGCTCTCCAGAGGACACCTTAGAGTCGTGCCATGGAGTCCAGTTGCCTTTGCTGCTGAAGCACAAGATAGGGTTTTGGAGGGAGGGGAGACATAATTTATTAAGCCTCTTCAGTTCTACAGCAGCTGCAAATTGCTCACAAAAAGAAACAAGGCAAGAAATACTAGTTTGTGCATCTCTCTTCCCCTACTAGGATCCTGTTTACTCCCTGCAAATTCTGGTATGACACTGTTTGCCAACGTGTCCTGTCACCCTCTCTAGTGGATGCTTTGGAAGAGCATAACAGCTTGCTATTACTGACAGCTCAATATCAGACCACGATACTCTTCCTTATGCTGAATGTAGCAGCTCAGGTTATGAAGAGTCCCAGTGCAAGTCAACTGGACTGGCAAAGTAAGTACACTGTAGGTAAGAATATTGCAATTCACACCTTGCCTTAGCCAGCAGATGACTATGCTCTGCCACCAGAAATTCCGGGAATTTCTGCTGGGAAATCAGATTCCTCTGGCTAGGAAGAATTTAGATGGCCCAGAAAGGATTCCTCTAGCATGCATTACTGATGCTAGAGAGAAAGGCTCTAGGGTGTGATTTCTCTTGGATCTCCATTTGCCTTTAGAGCAAACTTCTTTTAAGAGTATACTAGTCTTCCAGGTTGCTGTCAGTATCACATTCCAATTAAATATCTGAGCAAAGAGCAAATCCTGGTGTTGGCGTTTGTGTTCCTACCCCCAGCTGCTCCTGCTTCCACTCTGCTCTCTCAGAAGTAGCCAAATAAAACGTGCTCATGATTCAGCTGTTCAGTGATGGTATCATTGGGCTTCTCTCTGGAAGGCAGTGCGCACTTCCAGGAGGCGTACCAATCCCTTCCTCTCCTTCCCCTTGTTCCTCCACACTGGTATCAGGAATTCACAGCACAGGCTCTGAGCTTGCAGAAGAGTATAAGAGGTAAGGATTTGGATTCATAGGCATAAGTTGTGTTTTCTATGCTGTTCAATTAATCCAGATAGGGAGAAACCAAAACCATCCACTTCACCCACAACCACCACCAATAGCAGCTTTACATTTCTTACCCACTAACAAAACTCTGAGGTAGAACACCACAAGGGACCTTGACTTTGCAGGCTCTCCATCTGAAATGTGCGATTCTCTACAGAATTTCAGTTTCTGTGAAACAACGGCAGTGAAAGAGAATTGGGTTCCTTTTATATAGCCTTCGGTCGCGTTTAGATTGTGTCTGCAAATGGCTACCATGGCATTTGAGGATTCTGGGGGGGCTTCAGAAATGCTAGACAAAGGAGCTCTGAGTAATTAGTTATTCATACCAACTGCTCAGAAATACAGCACAGCATTATAAAATAGTAATTCTATCTAGTATGCATAAAACAATCTTAAATGTGGTGAGCACTCTGTACTTAACACACCATTTCATTCCAAAGGGAGCTCCTTTTCTTTGTGAGGTTCTTGTGTTGGAATCCAGAAGCCAAAACTTACTCAGAACTGCTGAGCTTTTCCCCCCAAAGTGAAGGAAACCTTTGTCACTTGTGCAGGTGGAGGCACAGACGAAGGAAGCATACCCTCAACACATAGTCAACACACTTGTGTGACCTGTAAGACCTTTGGTTCTCTTATTTTGCATGGGAAAGAACAAGATGTGTTCTTAACTAGAGAGAATCAGAGCTTACATTTGAAAAGGAGGGGGTCCCAGAGCAGGTCCTGAAGGGGGTGAGCGGGTTTCTGGGCTGGTCCTGTAGGAAAGGGGAAGCCCAAGGTGCATGGGGCTGGGCCTGTCCTTAAAAGTGTGGAGGAGGAGGATCCTTGTCCTGCAGGGGAGAGAGTGTGCTCTAAGTGCTCTATGAAAACATGGTCCTCCATACAAGAAAAAAACATAAAGCCAGAGGGTAGGAAGAGTTCATACTCTGTACTTGTACCATCCTCAAACTTGTCGTAAGTGACTTCCAATTATTTACAACTCTATGCTCTGCAAGTCAAACCATTTTTAACTTCCTCAGTTTCCCATTAGGATATCAAAATTCAGAAAGGCTAAGTGGCCTAAAGTCCCAGATTGATTCAATTGATTGAGGAAGCAGATCAAGAAAATGAGCTCAAGTTTCCCAAATCCTAAAGTAGCTATTTAACAGCTGGAACATTTGATCTAGTCCTTTCTGGGCCATAATCTGAGGTCATGGGCCATTAAGACCAGCATTATAACACCAGGCAGTGATTTGAGGATGTATAGCAGCATCCTCTGAGATTTTTTAAGAGCACCAGAACCTACCTACATCTCCTGCTTTTCACGGTGATGTAGCTGGTTCAGGACACATGATATTACTCCTCACACTCCCTTGGTCTGTATCTTTGCTGCTAATCTGCATTCCTCCCCTTGTCAGCATTTGACAGGAGGCGCAGCAAAGCTCTCCATATCACATGTGTCTAAACATGTCCAACGCATACAGATGGGAAAGGAAAGGTTGGACTGGAAGAACATTGACACACATATCTTTTTATCTCACAAACTGACAGATGAACCCTCTCACATACCCTTAACTTTCTTGTGATGTCGTAACTATTGCCAAACCATACTAACCCAGATGAAACAGCTAGCGATTCCAAACATACCCCTGGCAGAAAAAGGGACATCTCTCTGAATAGGTGATTTGTCAACCTTAAGCTGTAATTGTGCTACACAGATGTGCTAAAAGCAGGTGCATTTAGCCTTGGTAACAGGATACCTCATTCTACAGCCTTGTGTTCAATGAGGTGAGTTGGATGGGTAGAGAGCGAGCTCTCTGAGGATGCTACATGCCACTTGATTCGTCTAGGTCAAGCTTAATGGAAGTATCATAAGTCAGAGAATGTAAATTCAGAACAGCCTGTCTTACGCAGGCACTGATAAGTATCTGAGAGAAGACTCTTATGATCTTCTAAACCAAGATTCTTGGCCAACTCCACAGAGCTGGGCTCAGTCCCAACCTTTATCACAGACTTCTTCAGTTACTGTGAACAACCTGTGCAGGGCCTCACTGCCCATGGCAGCTCTGAGGTCCTGCAGACATGCAGAACAGGGAGAAAAGCTCTCATTTATTTCCATTACCTGACCAGGTCCCAAGGGTGGCAGGGTATCATTGTCTCAAGAAGCCCTATTGCCTCTTTATACATATCTGAAGATTAAAAAAAAAAATAATCTAGGAATAGCAACAGCTTTTGATTAAGTCTGGATGATAAAGGAAAAAATAGCCTTTGTCTTCTGTTCTGACTGCACTCTGGTACACCATTTACACTCCTGTTAAAATGACAACAGTAGCTCCTTTGACTAAAGCTTGCAGTCTGTGAGGCTCCTGTATTAGTTCTTAGGTTCGTGGCAATGAACTTGCTTTTCGCGAACTAAATCTCCCTATTTCCACTGCAGGTACTGGAGGCATACTCACCTACACTAGTTCTGGTCTCTTCCATCTAACCTTCCCCTTACCTCCCTCACAAGGAGTTTGGAGGAATCCAGAACACCACACACCACTTAAACTACATTAGATGGAGAGTGGAAGAAGGAACCAAAGTGCTTATAATTAAGCTCTGTTTTGCTCTGATACATCCAGAATCCTAGGGGAAACCAATGGCAAGGTCTTATGCCTGGCAAAGCTCCTGATCCACCTCAGGCAACCGCTCTCTCTCTACATACTTCTGCACAGTATAACTGGTACGGAACTGCAGGTTTGCAAACAACTGCTTTTTATTAATCCACATTTATACTGAAATGTCATCTTGTCCTTTTAAAATCTAAGATTGCCTAGGAAACAAGAAAAAAATCAACCAGGTGGAGAGCTCCTACAGTGTCAATGTCTTTCTATTCATTTGCCATTGACTTTTATTAAGATGTCTTTGCAGTTTATGGAAGTCTCTTTTCTGGGAGGTAGCTGGCTTTCAGGGACCTTAGTTACATCTATGCTGATAAGTGTGTTGGACTGAAAATGGGCTCCAGCTTCTCTTTCTACATGACATTACTACATGGAGTCCTCCAGGTGTCAGCATGTTTGTGCTTGTTCACTCAGTCTGGCTGAGCACAGTATGAATGAGTTTTGCCTTTACCTCAACCATCTGCAGTTCAGAGGCATGTTTTGTAATGGGGCTTGGCTGCCATCTGCTGCTTAAAGGATTTGCAAGTGCTTGAAATACAAGTAGGCATGCATGTGTACATCCACATTTAATGGAAAGCTCCTTGTCTGCTCTTTAAAGCAAAGCACCATCTCCATAGAGGGGAGACAGTAAGGAGAGAAGTTTACAGGAGCCTAGAAGAGGTGTTTGGCCTTAAACACTTAATGAAATTGCCGCAAGCTTCAATTTGGTGTAGTTACGCATCGATCTGAGAGGCTGTTCTCTATTTCAACAGAAAACTAACACTTAACAAACCCCTACATCTTCAAAATGGAGTTTGAGGTGAAGAAGGAATAAGTCGCTCTGCTTAGGGTTAGATGTTACCATGACTAATTTGTTCTCTCCATCCAGCTAAGATTTGCAGTCCTCAGAGCAAACACCATTAAGTATTGCTATACAGCTTGTACAACCTCAAAAACATTTATCTGACTTCATGTTTAAAATTTTATATTCTCACAATGACAAAGATCTAGACACACTTCCTCAAGGAATCCTGACCAAGACTCTAGTACAAACTAGACACAAAATTCTGTTTCTATCCAGCAGTAGCTTTTGCTTCAATTATACACATGCTGTAGTAATAAGACACATTTGCTTCAGTGTCTGCAGTTAAAGAACAGTATTCTGTGATAAACCTGTTAACAAGTAGAGTGAAAATCTTGAACAAGGTATAGTCTATCCCACTCTTTTTTTAGCCAAGAAGCTTTTGACTCCTAAAGAAAAGCATAAATTCAAAGCATCTAAAGTATAATCATAATCTATAAGACTTACTAGTATCATCAGAAAACTCCTTAATTTATCAGGTAAGTAAAGGGCTGTGTATTCCAACCTACCCTTCTAGAGAAATAGTTAATAAAAATACAATTAACAGTTATTCATTCAGCCATCTTTTTTTTTTCCTAAATGAGAAACAGATTTTTTAAAATTACCTGAGAAAGGTTTTGAGTACAGTCTGCTTTTACGTTGACATTTTTTAATCTGCTCTGGATCCTGTATATCACTGTGACAGGCTTTACAATAGAACTGTGCCTCTAGAAAACAGAAATTAATTAGGCAGAACTGAATTGTGTTTAACCAATGAGAAAATAAATGCACTCATCTGCTCTTGCAAGTTTTTCTGTTCTAGACCTTTTTTCAACAAAACTAATAGGGAATCTTACCTTTTGACTTCTGCCAGGGAATGAGCAATAAAAAAAGCCCATTGTATTCTGATGAAGCTTTATCTGTGCAGATGAATTGATCAGGATAGCGCTGTATTGAGGAACAATCAAAAGAGTAATCACAGTTTCTCTATCTGGTGACATTTTTTGCTTCTGTTGTGGAATTCAGACTATATGATCATAAGTCTCTTCTCACCTCACAATCTTACATTAATCCTATTTCTTATAGCTTCTGTGACTTATGGGAGACACGAAAAAGTTAACATGCTTTTTCAATGGCATAAAGGGAATTTACTGTCCACAGAAACCTGGGGGAGGTGTGGAAGAACAGGGACTCAAAGCATGCAAATCAGCTTTTGTTAGGATTTCTGCAGTTTATTCAATTTTGAGGCTCCTGAGGATTCGGCAGCTTTTTTTGTAATTAATTTGCTAAATTGTAAACTTCATAGAAAACAGGTGCTTTCACTTCCACCACATTACTTTTGAACATGTTTAATGTAATAAAAACATTCATAGTTTGAATCCCCTGCAAGCTCATTAAATTTACCAGTTTCCCTTACAAAGCCCACTCAAGGTACCAGCTCAATCCAAATTCCTATTGCTTTCAACCCAGTTTTAATGAATATTGGTAGTGTGAATGGCAGGGGGAAAGACGACAAGGTTGTTAACATTTCCCTTCCACACAAGAGAAGGCCTGTACTCAGCTCCTCCAGATTCACGGCTCAGAGGACAAACAAAACATGAATGACTAATTATTACTACAGATATTGTAGCAACATCTAGAGGTCCCACTTTTAGAAGAGGTATTTCTTCTGTGCCAACTGTGGTGTAAAGGAAGCAAAACCATAGTCTCCATCTCTCAAAGGGCATGCTGCTTCCTTTTCCCTCTTGCTTTCTCTTTTCATCATTCTATTTTCAACCAGACAATGTATGAACTCAAGGAAGAATAGATTCAGTTGTGGCCTGTTTTCCACTAGTGCCAAGCACCTACATCTACTGACTTCTTTCAGTGTAGAGTTCATTCAACACTTCTGGAAGAGAGTCCCAACGTATTTCTCACAGCAGTGTTTCCCTACAACCCTCTGTTTTCAGTGTTTCTATTCTACAGTTTTGTCAAAATGGCCATTTCCTTTATAAAAGTGGAAAAAGAAATAATTGCACTCAATAGCCTGCATTTTCTGGGTGATTTTTCAAGCTTTTAAAAGATCTATAGCATTTATTTATTCCCCTTTCTGAACTAGTTCCAGCTTCCCCATTAGGATGTCTTGTATTTCATCATTAGAACAGACAGAGTGTTATCTGGCCCAGGACCAGATCAGCTTCAGAGAGCAAAAGCTCTGCTACCAGCATTGACAAATTACCCCTTTATGACAACACCTTATAGCATTTAGGAACCTCTGTAAACTCATGTGGCAAAAAAAAAAAAAGAGAAAGGTGTTTCCTTTACCAATGAAAATAAATATGCTTGAGTCACCCCAAATCAAAGTGAGACCTATGCTGTTTGCATGTGGAATAGACGGTAAGAATGGTGTTTCATCTCCCATCTCTCGCCTCATTATCTATGAGAAAAGAGGAGGCAGAAGAGATTGTTGTATATGGTAAAATTCAACCCAGCACTCAAGTAACCAGGAACAACATCTTGATCCTGTTCCTAAATACAGTGCACAGGAAGATAAGAGGTGTATAAAACCCGTGCAGACCCTGGGGCATGCTTCTTCTGAGTACTTTGGAAATTGTTAGTTTAGAATTAGTTGACTTCTTACTAGAAGAGAAGCCTCCCAGACAATTGCCTCTCCCCTTGGCTGCCAAATTTGTGTTCAATTCCCAAGAGGACAAGGTTCAGTTTTTACAAAGCACAACCTGGGGAAAGAAAGCAAGTCACAGCTAGTCACAATGTCTCTACACTGTGAAAAGACATCTGGAACGAAATAACAGAAAAACAACCACATCTGTACCATATAGTGACAAACCTCTAAAAGTCATGTCTGCAAAATCATTGGAGAGCTGAAAAGTCATTACTTTGTAGTCTTTGTCTTCCAGAAGCTTTTTGTCCTTCAAATATTTTCTCTTTGTCTAAAAGAATCAACCATAAAGATAATGTATTTATTGAAAGGCAAAGCAAGTAGGATATGTAATCTAACAGTGGGCCAATACTCTGACAACACACAGTATTAGATCAAAGGCCCTTCGTTACTGGAAGCAGAATGCTGTCAGCTATATGTTGTCAGAGACAATATTGGAGTTAATAAACAACAGACCAGGGAAAGTCTCAACCCTTTTAGACACTTCCAATTCATATTATCATCGAAAAACAGGTGTTACTGCTGCATTCAAATAAAGTTACAGGGAAATTTCATGACTGCAAAGTATTGGGAGCCCATTATTTGAGGAAAGTTACACCTTACTTTGCAATAAGATTAACCTGCCTCCTTAGTTATTCAAGTGAAGACTGGTCTTGTGTTAAGTTTCACTAATCATACATACAGTTATTAGAGGTGTGATTTATTGCTGAAAAGTGATTGTGTACTCCAGTATAAGGAATTTTTTTTTCTTTGGTAGTTGTGTGACTAGGGAAGGGTTGTTTATACCTAGGTAGTTAAAGCAGCAAAACATTCTACTGCTTAGAGCTCCTCCAGGTTTTAGACTGCCACTCGTTGTGTCACAGTATATGCTATTCTCTTGGCATATGAATGACTTCCACATAAAACTTAACAGGCTACTAAAAACATGTAAAAAAGTTTTGCTTTCCAAATAAAAATTATTTAGTGGATTTTAAGATAAGAGGCTTTTTTCAATTTAAAAAGGTTGCTGAGTTTTCATAGTATGCTTTAGAAAACCTTAAAATATCAGTTTTGCTAGCTTTGCCATGTTTGTGAAATATTTGGACCTGAATGAAACAGCACATATCAGTGAAAAAACAGTCTAACAAGCAGCCCAATTCTACATACAACTTCTGCATTGATAAAGTCTGTATTTATTTCACCTGATTTCTATTTAGTTTGTCTAAATTAATTTTGTGAATGAAAAGTCCCTGAAAAGAGAAATAGCAGTCAAATTATTTTGTGCAGGAGATTAATGTGAAGTATCACATATAGCCACTAGGTGATAGCAAAAGCATGTCCACTGCAGGACTAGCAAACCTGAGATGTTCAGGCAACTTCATGCCTAATAGCTCAGTATTTTTATGTTTTTATTAAATCTTCTGTAATTGATTTGGAAATATCTGAGCAACTTGTGTACTGTAAAATTAATATGCAGTTTATCAATTTTGTGTTGTAGCAGGTACTGATGAGGAAAGACAGATAAAAGGAGGATAAATTTGGATCATCTTCCTTGCAGAGAGATGACAGGATTTCTAATTGTCACTGTTCTTGTGTAAATTACCTTATAAGACCCAACCAAAGAAATAAATAAGCCTAAAAGGATACTGAAGAAAAGCATGCTATTAACTGGAAAGGGTATATTGGACTGATTTTCAGCCCATTTTTGGGGGTGTCAAGCAGGAGTGGTTCTGCTGAAGTGCTTTAAGCACAGATTCAAATTATGAATGCCAGACAGAATGGAATCAAGCACAGACGCAGAGAAGCTAACAGGGTCCATACAGTGCAGTGACCAAAATTGATTTACTGGGTTCTCTCAGAGGCAGTGGAGCACTGGCATCACATTATTGCTTTTGAACCTATAGCAATAGACAAGGTGTTTCCACGTAACAGCTAAACACAGCAGCATGGCTTGCTATGGGCTATCCTTTACTTCGGCATCTCCTTGCACACTATTGTAAAATGCCTCCTTCGGTCCTTTTGCTTCGGCATGCTCTAGAGCACTCTTTTCACCTCTTGCGCTGAATTCAAGTATTAAATTAGAAATAGTCAACAGGTTTTCTTGTCTTCTGTGCCAAGCTTAATCCCAACATGATCAAGATAAGCTTCAAAAGACCTGGCTGCAGTTTCAACTCAGAAGTTAAGCACATATTTCAGAGAAGATCCCACTGGGCTGTATTCACATTATTTAGACAACTGAAGGACATACCTCAATATCCTTTTTCATAATGAACAAATTGTTTAGGAGAGTAGACACCAGGAACAAGGCAGCTTTGTGCTACGAAGCCTAGCTTCAGTTCAGCGAAACTGATGATGCTGTCTCATGTCCTCCAGGCCCAGTTGGGGATGTTTGGCAGGTATACCCGTTTCAGAGTAGGAAAGCGATTGCAGATCAGCATAGAAATAGGCAAGGCCACAATGTTCCTGTGAAATGATGATTCTTGTCTTTATCTCCTTCATTTTTTTTTTTTTAATCTGTGCTGGAATATGCTAACAGATAGTTAAGTGGACTTCTGAGGTTCTTTGGCTGGGTTTGGTTTTTTAGAGGTTTTTTTTATTTGTTTGTTTTTTTGTTTTTACCATTAAATGTGCATTTGCTGACAACTTTGACAAAAACAACAAAAAGAAAAAAGGTTATTCTTTATTTTTAGTAATGTTAAGAGATTCTAGATAGGTTAGTAACTAGATGAGTAAGAGACACTGGATAAGGATTCTGTTTTTATAAAAGGCAGAGATTTTTGATTCCATAAAGGCCAGAATTTCAACCGTGACAAGTTGCATGACAGACAATTGTGATACCTTGTTACGAGACTGAATTATCCATAACATTACTCTCATGTTTGGGTAGTGATTCTTGATAGACACTCTGTACAAAAGTCCACTATCTGGAGAGGAAGGTAGTCACTATCAAAAGATTTTAAGATAATGGCACACGGCTTGGACACAGGGTGAAGAATCATACCTGTATCCCACTAAAATTCTGGAGTTAAGAGAACCAACAATAATGAATATTATTTGCTTCGCAAATTCCAGCTGTAAATTTCATTCACAAACTAGTATCTCCACTTCAGTAGATGCCCTACAAATAGAAAATAAAGATAATCCAATCTGGAACTTGGACTTCTGGACTGTTTTGGGGGTATGCTAACTATGGCATCAGATTCACGCAATCTAGCAGTACTAAGGGAGTCCCCAATTCAAGTTTCCCCAGTACGAAGATGTATAGAATTATCAGACCTGACAGCAGAGCTGCACCACACAGTAGTGTGCAACTCTCTCCAGTGTAAAGGAGCCAGACTCCTTGACTGCTAATATTCAGGATATTGAAGACGATAATTACACCATATTTGGTAACATTATATTCTGTATGGGGTTGCAAGGCTGCACAGCTGCTACCTGTCTCAATCCTTCAACACATCTGATAAAATCATAGCAGAAAGCAGTCAGTTGGCTTTCAGAGTTCTCCAGGCAGAAAAAAGTCATGACAGGACAAATATGCTCCCCTGCCAGCAGCACTATCTGTGTCACTGTTAATATCGATCAGATAGAGAATGAAAGCACTGGAGTATCTCATCCTACCTCATGGTATTGAAGTATCTTCAGTATAAGGTTGTGGAGAGTGAACATCTGCTAGAATGAGACAAGCATTCGCAGATTCCATCTCTATCCCAGGAGAGAAAAGTTAAATCAGGGTTTAACCCCACATGAAGTACAATAATCTCCAATAGCAAGCTGATTCAGTGGCACGTCTTTAGTTAAAAACTTGTATAAGATCATCATGATCCTATTGGAGTTGTACACGTGCCTGAACATTTCAACAATGATGCAGCTCCAGTCAAACACACAGTATGTAATGCATATTTCTATTTTCAAAGTGCTGGAACACATGAAATTTTGAAGTTTCTAGCACTAACATGTTCCTAGAAGAGGTTACAAAATAGGCAGCTTTGCTATATTCTTCCCCAGCAAAGTCCAGCCGAAGCACTTCAAGGGTCAATATTTGGGCAGGTCAGAAGACATCTCAGTCATCTAATCAATTCAAGGGCTGTGTAATGAAGTCCTTAACAACAACAAAAAGTTTCATTTATGATGGAGGTTTTAGAGTTTGCTGGAAACTGGGTGGAGATCTACCACTGTATTTCAAATGGGATACTAACAAATAGAAACCACACTAAAGTTAAAGCCAATGGTGGTTTTTTGTTTGTTGGTAGTCTTGGTTTGGTTTTTTTTTTCTTTAATCCAGGTCCATTCCTTCTGCTTCTATTGGAATATTTTACTGAGTCTTCAGTATTTCAAAACACAAGGTCTCTTTTCTGGACATCCATGAATGAGACCCAAATATGACACACTCAAAAGATGAGCTAACTAAGGGCTACTCCAATTATTTAAATACAATGTCCAGAAATGCTGCACTCCATAATATTTCTCTTTCAAAACCAGATGATCAGTTTGGCTCTCTCCTTTATTTCTTCTGTTTCAGTGCTTGAAAAATTCATAGCCTGAAAAGTCTGTTATGTCCGACTCTTGCATTCCCAGTTCCCATGAGTGATATGTTAGTATGCAAAAGGTACCACTAAAATAAGTAGAGGTGCTTGAAGTGTAAATCTCAACATGTATTAAGTAACTGCAGCTCAAGCATCCTTTCATAAGGGACAAGATTTTCACAAGGTTGGTTTATCTACAGGAAAGGGCAAATGATGAAGTTCTTACCCCGACTCTCTTCAGATCTTCAGAGTTTAGTGCAGAGCCATAAAAGAAAGTCATGTAGGCAGAATAGCATTTGAACACAGCTTCCAGCTCCAAACTAGGAAGAGACCTATTCAATACAAACAACATTGCGGGGGGGAATCCATCAATCTCTCATAATTACATTCTCTGCAAGTCTCCGTTTCTCAGAGAAGATATTTGCCATAACTACTTGCTGTTTAAAAAAAGCTACAGGGATTTTGGCAGCTCGGTTAAAGTACATAGTTTAGATTTTAATGAAAACAAGCTTTTATAAAATTTTACTCATGGAAATGTTTCCTGGATTTTTCCTGTCTTCTATTATTGTCATTAATTTTTCATGAGTATCATTCCACAGCCATCCATGCAACTAATTTTACAGCTCACTGTTACTCCACAAGAGTCAGGAAATGACACTTCCTAGGGCTTGATTCTGCATTCTCTTTTCAAATGAAACTGCTGAACTTCAACTTTCTAACTCAAGTGTTATTTTTCTATTCAATTTATACAAACTGTATCTCATCAAGGAACTTCTGTAACATTCTCTTCTATGTGAGCTGTACAATACATTATCAAGATATTCCTACATTGATCCCAGTAATGAAGCATGCCCTGTAGGAAGGTATCCAATCTTGATTTAAAGACAGGAGTTGGAAAATCCACCCATTCTCCGAGCAGTTTGTTTCAGTGATTATTAATCACTTCTCACTTTTGAAAATGCATGCCTTGCTCTTTACTTGAGTTTGCTCGACTTTGAACTCTAGTTATTAGCTTTTGTTATGCCTATCTTTTCCAGATTAAAGATTTTCATATTGGTTGTGAAGCTACTTAGGCACTTTAATTGAGCCAAATTCCCTATCCTCTTCCTGTTACACTAAACAGACTGAAGTCTACTTTTCTTCCTCTAAAGCATTTTTTCCTGTCTTTGAACCATTCCTGTACCTCATTTCCATGCATCCTCAATTCAACAGCTCTCTCAAAATGCCATGGTATTTCAAAAAGAGATGCTTATAATATTCTGCTCACCTCTTGCCCGACCTCCACTACATTCCAAGGTAAAAACGTTTGTGCTCCCAGCAATCATCTCCCTCTGAAGCTTCTGCTTTCAGAAACATGTCTAACAGCTTCAGCTAGGCAGAAGAAGGGGATCTGACAGGACAGTTGAAATGCCTGATACTTCTGGCACAGAAAAGTGGCTTCACTTTCCTCTCTTTGCCATACACCAGCATGACCAAGTGGAAGTTACAAATTTTCTCCCCAGGATGAAAAGAATGTATAAGATATTGAGACAGCTGGCAATTATTTGATTGCCAGACTTGGCAAGACTTAGGTATATCTGGCAAAGCTAGCTTACTATGCAATTTACAGGGAAACCTTTTTTTTCCCCAATTGATCACAACAGAAAACATTTTCTCATGAACATTCCAGCATGACAGCTTCATTGCTACATTTTGGTTTCAAACTCACATTAATTAGTTACACAGCGTTGCTTTCCTTTACTTTCAGATCTCCTACATTTCCCCTAAATGTAAAGGGAATCAAAGTGAATTATCTCAGAGAAATAAGGATACTGTGCAAAAAAAGGATTTCTGTGCAAACATTTCCCTTGTCTGGAAGCCAAAAGTCTCGTAGGAATGTAGTGACACTCTCCAGAGTGAGATTACTCTAGACAACAATATAGCTACAGGAAGAGATCAAGCAAGATTTGTCACTTTCAATGTAACAGAATGGTTGTTGCAAAGCCAACACTGTATGAAACTACACACCTGCTTGTAGTATATTAATCCCAGTAATGCAGAAGACAGTTTTTGTCTTTGGTTTGATGGAAATTTCATCCATCATGACTATTTACTTCAGGAGTTATTTTGGAAAGGAAGAGGAACTGTGTTAGTAGCAGTGAATGGTAGACATTCCAAAACCAAAGAGTCATAGAAGGAATTTTGTAAGATCTGGTTAAAGTTGTACCTGCCCCATCCTGTGAGTAGCCAAAAAGCAAACAAAAAACCCCCAACAAAACCAAACCACACCTACACCAAAAAAACCACACCACCACCACCAATGAAATAGGTCTCTTCAATCTCTAAGTTAGGCTATCATGTCAGCTAGCTTCTCTTCCTTTGAAAATAAAGCCCATGCTGAATAGTGCTGTTGACAAGGTTTACTCAGACAGTCTTGAGGTAAGGATCAACCACCAAGAGAAAGTTTCAGGATTTCATTTAAGTTACTACAGGAAGCTTTACTTGGTTTCTTATTTCTTCTGAGCTGGTTCCCAGCCTAGTCACTGACCTGATTTTTATTTTCCAAAGACAAATAGCAACCATACTTACTTTTTTCCACTCACCACTTCATAGGAGGATTTGTAATTTTTATGGCTTTCACAATTTCCACAACTTCAGGGATAAAGTTTGCAAATAGTACCTAAGACATCAAGAAAAAAATAATCTTTCTCAGAGCCAATTCTGTCTCTCCTAACCATGATAAATCAATTTGTGAGAGTTTAAATTATGTGGAACAACAATGAGAAATTTACTTTGGATACCTAAAATCACTGGCAGGAATGTACAACTGTATGATGTAGTGATAATGGATTTATGCCGTTGATACTTTGGATTAATATAAATAAAGTGGAGGGTTTCCATGTATTCAGAATGTTTAAATATGCATGCTCAGTATTCAGAGCCTTTATGTCACTGGATTTCCACCTACATCCTCAAAGGAGGCCTTGAATTATGAGAAAAATTAAGAATTGCAGTTCCTTTGAACTGTAACCTGGAGGTTTAAGTGACATATAGGTCCACTGGACTATAGACCCCAGAGCATGCAAGAAAACCATTCACAAAAATCAGGGTACCGTCTTTGCTTCCCTGCTGGGAAACTCCTCATCCAGTTGGTCAGGTACAGTGATTACTGAGATACTAAAAGCCAGGCAGACAGATAAACAGAATGGAGACAGACTTGGATAAATTACAAGCCCCTGAAAATTAAAGGAGTTTTTGCCAACAAGGCATAATTTTGCTCCCAAAGAACAGTTTTCATAATGACAGTCAAAGCCTCCCCAAATCAAAATAAGCTTGAAGGGAGTCTTGATGTAAGATGCAGAACAACATGGATGGAAAGCAGGATCTCCAAGTCTTACTTACCAAGCCAATTCTTCTTTAATTAAGAGGAAACAAAAACTGGAGGGATCGTGAAGAAATCCACAAGACAATTCAGCTCAAGCCAGAACCTCAGCTTGTCATCTGCTGCCACAAACCAAAGATGAGTAAGATCAAAAAGCATCAGTGCTGTGTGATCATGAGTCTCACCAGAACAAGAAGGCAGCTCTCTGAGGAGATCCATTTTTGCAGTCTGCATCCTTCTCTATTGTTTTGGCTTCTGTGGACATCCTCTTAATATTCCTGTTTTATTTCAGAGAGGTATGGGCTGGAGCCCCAAGAATACAAAATGGGTTGGACCCAAAGGTATAATGATGCTCTCTTTCTCTCCCTCTTTCTCATCTGCCCCTTTCATCTTTTTTCTAGGGTGTCTTTGTGGTACTGCAGTACCAGTAACAATGAATTATAAAACCAAAGGGCAGGCAAGACCCCATCCTCATTACATCGATCTATAACAGGGAATATCCTGTTTTCTAATGACTTCAACAAAAATTCTAATGTCAAAAGCTACAAGCAAAATGTATTTCACACCAGTGCAACTAATGTCATTGTAACAACAGATGGCATACAGCTATACAGTTTGTTCAAGAGAAGCTGAAGAGAGACCTGACTAATTCACTCAGTGGTTTAAAGACATGGAGAAAGACAGACAAGGCTAACGTGAGCTGGGAAATGTTGCAGAAATGCTGGAAATAACCAGATTCCACAGGGAGGAAACAAACTAATTACAAGAAAAGGTGAAAAAACAGAGTGGCTCCGAGTTAAGCTAAGGCAATCAAACATCATATTACAGAGCACCTGCTGTCCACACAGGTAAACTGCTCCCAAACACAGTTCATTTTTAACTCAACTTTTCCATAAAGTGTCCTTACCTGTAATCCAAAGTAAAGGAGGAAGAAAGCATTGAAGCCTGTATCTACATAAAGGATGCTGTCAGGAAAGGAGATTTTTAATTCCTCTGCTCAAATTGGGAAATAGACATCACAGCCAGTGGAGGCAAGGGCAAAAAAACAAGAAAACAAAAACAAACAATAGAGTGGCTATAAAGTGATATTTGGTTTGGGTATTTATTATGAAATAATCACTAAAGCAGAATTTAAATGTATTCACAATTTTGTGTAATTTAAATCTCTACTTCCTCAGTGAGTTAGGCAGAGTAAATGACTGTTAATAGCACGTTTCCATTAGCATTAGCAAGCATGTTAACACATGACATTATCTATCATGCAAATATACTGGAAAGATTGGGTTTCATATACTTATAGAGTGCCTATGCAAATCCTTCTGTTGACTTCTTCAGGAAAACGATTTCACCCTTCTCCTGTGGACCAGTATACTCTTCTGTATTCAGCTTAGCCGGCAGAAGAGAGAGCTCCTGTAGCTATTTCTCACTGAACCGCTTCTGAACGTGGCCTTCTAACTGCCAAGGGAGTAGTTGAAGCACTGAGTAGTTTCCATCAAAGGCTGCCGGGTTAGCTTGCAACACCAATTTAAATTTTCTAGGCCAGCCTCACTGACCTTGCATGAAACAGGCTTACAGAGTGCTCAAACAAAGTGTAACAGTGCAGACTGATGCAAGAGGTAAAATCTGGCAGTAGAAAGCTGTGGGAATAAGCTTCTCCCACTGGCACCACCTGGTCCAACGATGGATGTTTGACAGTGCCTGAAGAGATTAAGGCCACATTCTCACACTCCCTTGCTGACATATTGCCTGCACCAGGCTGACAGCAAGCTAGGTACACAGACTGTGAGCCACCTGAGGCACCTCTTCCTCCACCCATGCAGGGAATATTTTGAAAGCAGAAACACAACAAAGTAAACTAGTCCCACAGGTCAGCCCAGGTGAACATCTACTCTCACCTACAGGTGTAATGCCATTCATGGAAAGAACTCTCTGTAAATAGGATTAACTGCCTGTTTTTTCCTTAAAAACAACTCTTTCCCTTCTGAAGCTATTCCTAGATGTTTGTCAGATTTAGAATATCTTGGGATTAAACACAATATCGGATTGCTCTTGATGTATAATTCTGCTTCTCAGGTTTACCCCCGCTGATTGAATTCAGTTCAGAGTGCTCCATAGCTGTTATATTTTATTTATTTCATTTTATGATTCCATTTTATTTTTCCACTGTTGTGCACCAGTCCAAGCAAAGAACTGAGAACAATGCTCTGGCATATTAAATCAAAGGGGTTTACATAGTAATATCTTTTTACCCCTGAACACATTCTACAAAATATACGTATTCAGGTGAAGACTGGTAGAGGCTACAGTGTGCTTTCCTACTCAGTCTCATTATTTTATTCCCACCAAGTTGTTTACCAAAGGCTGGATTTTATAGGAGAGCTCCATTCCCATTTAGATACCAAAAACAGATGGCCAGACTTTCAAAAGAGCTTTGGGTAGTGGGTGATGAGCTTTATTAAAAGTCTAGCATTCTCTAAACATTGCAATAGCAATAGCTGGGCTTTGAATGCTTTTCAAAATATCTGTACCAAAATGGGTGCCAGACCCTTTTCAAAAGCTGTAGGATTTGGACATCTGTCCCTCAGTTCTTCTGAAAATCCATCCTTGAAGGTATACACACAAAAACCCTACATACAGTGAAACCTCAACAGCTGTAACAAAGATACAAACCACAATTTTTCCTTTCTGGCTGCATTGTGTAGTTCCATGCACTACTCAGGCTGCTGCTGTCATGCAGTTATGCCCAAGGTATGCTCTTCTGGCATCTGTAATCCCCGTAAAATATTGGCACCTTAAAGGAAGGGGGGAACATGTACCTGACAAACAATGGAGCTCAAAGGGGCCTGTCACATATCAGTGCCCATAAGCTCCTCTGGCTCATAATTGTGACCACAAAATGGCTCTTAGAAAACACATCAGCTTGGCAGTTTGTTTCTAGAGTTTGTTTAAAGAAGCTTTTTGTATAAACATCAGTAATCTACTTACTCAGCAAGATCGACAAAATAAGTGATGAGAGCGCCAATATTCAGAAGAAACACCAGTATCACCTGAAAACACAGTCAAAGAGGATTGCTCTGGTAGTAAACAGCTTCCATCTAAAACAAGCACACATCTAAAACACCTCTTATTCCGTTTTTCTATGACTTACAGGAGAGGCAGAAGGAACAAAATTCAGTTACCTACACTCTGCAGCCATCCCAAGATAGAGATTTTAGTCAGACATACGCACAGTGAACCAAAATCTCAATCAACGGAAGTCAACACTGCCATGTTAATTTGCTACTGTTGAGGGCTGGATGCAGCTGACCACATAACTCCATTTCCCTGGTTGTCATTGTGAAAGGCCAGGGAATCACATCCATGTGACTAGCTGCTCATTCACTTGCAGCCACCAAAATTTAATATACAAAAGGATGTTCAGATTAAAAAAAAAGTAGTTTAGTTCCATTGAGGTGTGTGATTGGCGTATCCTTTTTTGGTGGATAAAGACAGCATACTCAATCCTTTGGACATGCATTTAAAATAAAAATTATTACCACCAATACTGTTATTATCAGCTCCCAATGAAAGAGTAAGCCACCAAGCAAGCCACCAGGGCTGAATCACTCAGAAGTGATTCAATTACCCAGAAGATAGAGGTTGTGTAGCCAGACCCAGCAGCCTGCCTACAGCCAGATCTAGGGAGACATCAGATGGCGGGTCAGTCATTTCATATAGCTTTTCCTGCTTAGGAATTTTCCAAATCATCTTCCCAAATTTGGATTAGGAAAAAGTGTGACCTAGATCATATGAACTGCAAAACTTGACATATACTTGTGTTTTCACTTGATGTCCTCATAAGAGCAGATATGACTCACCACCTGCACTAGAAGAGGAAACCTGTGCTAACCAATCTACTCACTAGGACACACCCCAGAGATGTTTGAGCTGATAGCATCATTTCTACCTGTATAGAGAAGACTCTTATCCAGTAGACCGAACTTTGTTTCCTTTTGTGCGGCCACCAGCATCTTTGTCCTGACAGAGAAGCAAACAGATTGTTAACCTTGGCTTTGCCAAGACACTGTTTCCTAAGACGGCTAAAGCCAACACATCCAGCTACCACCAAATCTGAATGGGGATTGAAAGAGGAGGGTGGAATATATTTTCCTTCAGCTAAGCTACTAAAAGCTTCAGAAAGCCTTATCTTCCTGGAATTTGCTGAGGGCATGCTGTGCAGACACGTACTATGATACACAGATGCAGTTGCATTTCTTCTCTATTGGTTGCACCAATGAACGTGATTCTCATCACCTTAAAGCGATTGCCTCATAACCTGAGAGTGAAAGGAAGAGTGTGCTCTACTGCTAACACCTCTTTACTAGTCTCCCCACCTTTTCCCATCTTATGCCAGGTGTGAACTCATTTTCTTAGTTTTGACCATGTAAAACACTTCCCTAGCATATACCCTGGAATATCTCAGTTCCAATGTTCTGTTTTAACATGGCCTGTTACCTCTTTTAATGTATACCCGTAACAGCCCCAGGTAAGATTCAGATCTACTGTATAGCTTCAGCTAATTCTGATTAGTTTTTGCTATGAGGTAGGATTCTGTCCTTCTTGCAGATACAGCTATTAATAACTGTAGCAAATAACTAACAGAGATTATTCTGTGAGAGAAAAGCTGTAAACACCTACCAGAAAAAAACCCAAAGAGACCAATGCTGCTGGTAACGTGAGATACTGTGCTGGCCTCTCTTCTTTTACACTCAGTTTCCCAGGCACCAGAATCTGTAAAGAGCTAACACTTAAGAACTAAACCCCACCTCTGCTCAGCAACCAAAAGAACAGCAGAGAATCAGATTAATTTAACATTTTGGCAAACAGAGATGCCTACAGTTTGCCAGCAGCACAGGTGTTCCTTTCATTATCTGCCCACACAATCCAGGTGAGCTGATGAGAACATTATGCCCTCCCTTGGAAGTGATGGAGTGAAACAGCCTGCAACAGTTGTTGGAGGCAACATGAAGTCACACACAGAAAGAGCTCTTCAGTCCTGCAAATTACACTGCAACCAGGTACATAAGTGGCCTGGATATGTCATATGAACCATCCTTGGGAGCTACTAATGCCTTCTCAAAAATTCCATACTGCGCATAGGGAGCACCAGGGTCAAAAGATCATAGATCTTTTGGTAGTGGATTTCTTTCCAGCACTCTTAATCCCATCCTTGTCCATTCAGATCATATGAAAAAGGCTATTTCTAAAATACTGAAAAACAGCTTAAGACCATTTTTCCAATAGTTACAGTATATAGAGTGGGGAGTTATGGTCTTGAGAGACAGCTTGACCATGTACGTGTATAATTTCTGTTATGAACTCTGCCTAGGTGTTTAAATACTTTGTGTATGAGATACTGTGTGTTTGCACATATTAGCTTGTGTGCTTAAGTATCAGAGGTTGTATGCAAACATGGATTGAAAAGGCAAGGATTATATTGCTCTTGTGCACATCTGTGTTTATCTACATGCATATGTAGGTGCTGAAGTTTCTGTATGTATGTTTGTGCAGCTTGTAGTATCTACATTGCTAAAAACTATTTTGTCCCCTCCTCTTAAAAGGGGAAAGACAGTAACATCCAAAAGCACTAACCTGTTAGTCAACTCGAAGATCAAAGTAAGCCAAACCAAACTTTCCCTAAACATGCCATGTTTAGTGCACTATAACAGAAGATAGTTTCCAAGCTAGCACTCCTTCCATACCAAATGTAATTCTTGCATTCTCACATCAACACGCAAAATATGAGCCATTTCAAAAAGATTCTGCCCTTGCCTTTTTCATCCAGATCTTCTCTATGATGAAACCATAAGCATACCTAGCCAACCTGAAAGCCAGTATAGTAAACAGGCCTCCCAAGAAAACAAAGATGGTATAATAAAAGCCAACTGAAAGTACAGTGCACAGGTGAGGTTAAATCCCCCTGCCATATTAGGAATCACTTTGTTCTGCCTTCTTCCTCCTCAGTTTCCTTAATTGCTTGGTCCTGACCTTCTAGAATACTCATTGCTCTTGTGACACTGCAGTGACCTCAGTACCAGTGCTGTGCATCGTGTCAGCACTGGTCAGACTGACGGTCTCCCTCTGCAATGGAAGGATTTGAATGGGGGTTCTAATTTAGAACTATACCTTTTTAGTGACATTACCAAAGCACTTTCTCTCTGGAATATCTCCGTTAAGCTGGCTCTCACTGTATACAGAGTCACTGTATAAACATAAGTTGCTTCATGCAGATCTAAGTTTCACACACAGCACTCAAGACTCATCCATTCAGACTCCATTTCACACTTCCTTTCAAGAGCTGCAATACGCACACGCTGCAGTACTCCCTTGGGAATCTCCATTCAGCTTTTGGATTGAGTCCTTCTACTGCTCAAAAACAAACACAAGCAAGATGCCCTGGCACTGAAAGAGTAGATGTGATTATAAGAGCTGCAATAGCAATATAACAGAATAAGTAAAATAAGGCTGGTCAGATGAGTCAGACCAAAGATGCACTTAGCCTGGTATTTTGTCTCTTTAATTGCCCAGTTGTCAGTGGTGAAGTACAGCATGACCTTTCTGCTGCTGTCTTTATTTCACTGGATTACTCTCTTAAAAGTTTAATAAACTTTTTAATCAGAAGAATTTTAACAAGCTAAGTCAAAGTTTCTAATGATATGAAAATAACCAAGCTGGGATAAATGTGCTCTTATGCCCGCAGGTGGCAGCATTTCCTTGGAGTTCGGCTACCTTTGTATACCAGTATGTAAAACCCATTTGCTTCCCAGCAACACTGCAGCCTCAGACAAAAGAAAAACAAAACAGAACAGCACAGCAAGCCATCTCCCAGAAAATGCTCAGTAAAAGCAACAGTTCATCTTGTACCATGCAGGCCTAGATGTCCCACCCACAGCTGGTGGGGTAGCCATGTGATCAGATGCCACCAGTTCACACAGTATCTTTACCCATTTCTATTGAAACAGAATGTCATCAAAAGCTTTAGGTCTAGTCAAGTGTTTAGAAGTCTTTTATGAGCACTGCAGATGAATAATGCAATCAGACTCTTCTTCACGCAATCAGGACAGCTGAGTATGGAAGTAGTGATTTTGCCTGAATTGGGAAAAACATGTGCCCAGGGGAAAAAAAAAAAGAAAAAAGAAAAAACAGAAAAAGAATGGTGAAATAACAGCCCAGCAAATAGTTGGTGGGGAGGCAAAGAATATGGTATTGTAACCTTTAAATACAGCAATATTTAATGTCTGCCCTCCCCTTTCACCCCTTACTGAGCGTCAGAGGGGACGATGAATGATTGGAACTAGCAGGGTGTTTTGAATGGGGAGGGTGGTCCTGAGGACAGCCTGTCAGCTGAAGAGTCACTACTTGTGTTTTCATGGAGACTAACATAACAAAATTGCAATCAGCTCATCTAAAGCCCCAGGATACCTGAGCCAAGGACAAAGAATTTTAAGTTTCCAAAGGGAGAAGGGGTAGGAGGGTAGGTTGGAGACAAGAAGGTTCACTCTCCCTGTGAACTAAGGACAGCAGTTAATATCTCCCTCACTCTGCAGATACCCCCACTCAGTAACGAAGTGTTTACCTGCAGGACTGTAGTCTGGGGACAGGAATTCACCCAGATAACAAAGGGATGTGTCACCAGTCAGTGCAACTTCTGCTCCACATTTAGTGCTTCCTTACCACATTTCTTCCACCTGGTGCCTGCTCTGTCTCAAATCTTCCTGTGGTGCAAGCTCTTCTTTGAATTTCTCCCCTCCACTGCTGTAAGGAGGTTTTGACTGAAGATGGCAGCCTTTGCCCATTCGTTGTTGCTGAGCCAGGCCTGGAAGCAAATCAGCTCACTAACTCCCAGTTGATTTCTCAGTCCAGCTGTCCCCAGAGCAGGAACAGGTCATTCACAAATCACAGCCACTCAGCAGGAGTAGAGAACTGCAAAAAGAAAGTGATCTATTAGCATGCAGTAGCACATTGCCCAGTCTTTGCAGTGACAGATACATAAACCAGGAAAGGGAGCATGCAACAGAGAACAGAGTTTTGTCTTATTTTCTTTAATTTGACTAAATTGTAGTTTAGGCTGCACTAATGCACACATTTGGAATTAAATACAGAGTGGAAATCCACAAAGAGGTATCATATACTGCTCCTTTCTGGTGCAAAAATAGCACTACTGATATTCAGAATGCTTTATGAACATAAGGACATCCACACCTGTCTCCTGACAGGAAATAGCTCTATGCTATCAATATTTACAGGTAGGAAAACTGAATGAGAAAAATTCAGGTCTCAAAGGAATTCAACAGGATACCAGGAACCTGATTTCATAATTTTCTGGGATAGAAGTCTGTATTTTAAGCTGCTTCCCTTCTGCAGCCACACCGCTGCAACATAGAAGCATGATGCTCACCTGATGTCTCCAACAGGAACATTCAGCGCCCACTGTCATATATCATTTAGCTTAGTCTCTACTCAGTGGAATAAAACAATGCTTTTAGAGAGCATTACGGATCTCCTAAATTAGGCTCATGTTCCGGATTTTCATAATTTGTTACTCTGATGGTAAATTCTTCCAATGGCTAATTATCTTACCCTGAAAACATACACATTTTTTCCAACTCTTGTGCTCACTCCAGCTTCCAATGAAAGCTAAATCCTGACCTTCCAGCCAAATTTCATTGTATATTTTTCTGCTGCCTAGTGGAGCCATCTATTATAAGAAGTTATCTTCCCTGTATTTGTGCTTGCACATTGTGATGGAGTCTCCTCCTTATTTCCTCTTTGATAGCCTAAATGGATCAAGCTCCTTACATCTTTCACTAGAAAGATGTTTCCCAGATTCTGAATCATTTATACGGCTCTTTTATGAACCCTTCCAATTTTTCAGCATCTTCTTTGATCTGCAGACACCAGACCCCGAATCACTATCCTAGTGAAGATCTGGTTAATGGAGGTGGATAGAGTGGTAAGCTTATTATATTAGATCTGTGAAAGGAGAGATTCAATTTTAAAGTGCACCGGTTTGAATGAGACGAAAGAAGGATAATAGAGGCATTGAATTGGGGAGACATTTCCTGAAAGGATTAAACTTCAGTCTGGGTAATGAGAACATCCACAGTCACATTAGACTGGATTAAAGAGAAAGATAAATTCTGCTGCTTCAGAGCATAAACCAATAGCTGGTGGGAACTACAAATGTCTCCTTTGGGTAGATTCTTCTGTAATTGTTCACTGTGGAGAGAGCTTACATCTCCCACTGAAGCAGCTGGCTACCAGCAGACCCAGAACACTGGGATAAATGGGTCTAGAGGAAATCACCCATCTTTCTATTACGTGGAGACACATGCACAGATTGAAGAGGCAAAGGGTTTGCACTAAAAGATTAAATGCTTATGTCATCTTTCTCTGCTTCCAAGCCCATCTAGGTAAGAAGGCTAACAAATTAAACTGAGAAACATGTATTCCAGCCTCCTTGCCACTGCAATCTCCATTTGTGAAGGAAGTGAATATATGTGCATGAATACAACAGTCCTCTTATCCCTGCTTGGTAAATACTTCCCACTTTTACTGTGCTCTGAACCTTCCAGGTGCAAAATAAAACAGATTGGTCTGGAATTTGGAAGCAAATGAGCCAGGCTACTTGCTCCAGGCTTCCAATCTAATAAACATGCATCTATATCTAATGGACAGTCTGTCACTTCCCTTTAATAGAAATCACCTGCTCCTCTAATAATCATTAAACAAATTGACAGCACAATAGCCAAGGCCTCTCATCTTAATACCACCTGCAGCAAGAGTAAAATAATCCACTAACATCTTTTCAGAAAGGCCATTATTCTGCCTAATATGAATGCACATACACACACTCCATGTGACAGAATCAAAGAATGTCCATGAAGAGAATAAACTGCATAAGAATTCTCTTTATTTATATAACGCATGTATTTTATTAGTAAGATCATTTCTCATTTTCTCATGATGAGGATAAAATAATCTCTCACACCTCCTGCAGTGCTTTCCTCTGCTAGAGCCAGACCCTGAGCAGCTTTATGGGCACCATCAGGCTGGATGGCCAGACATGCCTGCATCTACATCTGAAATACAGCTGCTTTCTTAACTCAGAGCTTTCAGGGCAGGGTATGCTAACACTGCTGAGACCTAGGAATTTTTTAAAGTCCCCAAGAGGCTGTGTGCAGCCTTCCTCGATCTTCAGAAACAGTTAAGCATTCAAGTAGTACCACAGTTCTGTGTGGACTTTGCCATTTGTCAGTCTCTAAAGGATGGTCTTTGTGCTCAGCCAATACACACAGTGTTTCTGAAGCAGCCAGACGCATCTCATGCCATAAAATTCTATGTTAGTACATGTAAGGTCACTTGAGCCTTATCAAACTTCAAATAACAGGACCCCACCTCTATTTGTTGAAATCACATTCCATAGCCACAGAGTGGTTATGGCCACACCTTAGGGTTACAATAAGGGGAGAAAATAAAAAAAATTTTAAAAAAATCAGAAAATGAACTCCAGTATGACAAATTGAGACCCACTGGTGATGGAGCAAGCATGGGGGGACAAGAGCTTGCTCTTGGACTTGTTCCTCCCTTTGACCTCTGCATTTTGTCAGCATTCTCAGATGCCTGTCTCAAGCATCTGTTTGTCTCTTTAGCCTGGCTCTTGTTCTCCCTTCACACACACTGATTCTAAATACAGCCCATCAGTCTCAAATTTCTGCTTGCTATTAGCCTTCAAAAGCTTTCTTATCCACAGCATTCATTACTGAGGGATACTTGAGGTTAATGAAGAATTCTCTTAACAACCTTATGCAACCAGTTTGATTGTCTCAATCATGCTGATTTGGAAGCCATGTTGTACCTTATGGGGCCTCTCATGTCTGATTAGAGTACAAAAAAACATATGCTGGGAGAAAAGACCACATGCCAAAGGGACAGTGACAGCTTGGCACCAGAGCACTTCACAGGCCATGCCCTGAGGGACACCTCAAAACCTACAACAAGCTGTTCTATAAAGGCAGGTGCACAGAAAAGTCTTACCATGTGGTAGTAGCCAGAATATCCTATGAAATCCCAAAACATCCTTCAAGACACCTCTGTATCTAGCCGCATGGTTCTCGCAGTGCGGGATGCGCCTCAGGAGATATTAGTCTTTTCAAAGCAGCCTGTTCCTGGATTCTATTCCCCAGGCTGCTAACGTGCAGCACAATCAAGAGCTCGTCTATGTATGAAACAGGACACATTCACTAGCTCTCCTTTATGTGCAGAAGCTGTTCTGCAATTCCTGTTCAGAGGTAAATTCATACAGTGCTGCAACTGTTTTCTGGCAGCTGTGCACAAATGCTTTGCAGTAATTACTCTCAGCTCAAAACAGAATCAACTGTCCTTCACAACTCTCCCTCTGTGGGGGAGCATCCACACACACGAGTATTCAGGAGAAATCAAGGACATAGCAGGACTGGATCTACTCCAGGGCAATTCCTAGATTTAAAAAACCTCATGGGGCTACTGATCATCTGATGCATAATCTGGGAGTTAGGATGGAGGATGCAAGTGAGGAGTCTGGAATGGGTTGTACAGGGATAAATTGGGCCCTTGCTGTTTGCCTGGTCCTTATCGCCACAGTAGAAGAGCATATCAGTCATTTGCAGAGTTCTCTTCATAGCCTGCCTGTGTGGGAGGGAAATTGCACATCCCCATTTTCCAAACAGGGAGGTGAAACAAAAGTAGTAGTACATGATTTTTCTGTTCCTCCCCAAAGTGAAGCAGGAGGTCCGCAAATGAGCGGAATTGAAACTATATCTCCCAAGCCTCCCAGTCTCTCAGCTATCCTCCCTTTACTAGCAGTGACAAACTGCCCTGCGATCAAACCTGCCTTGCAGAAATCTCAGCTAGGCTGATGGTGTCTCAACATAACTGAGTTATACCTCTTAGTGCTTGCTGAGTATCTGGAA